>OX243813.1:39770852-40248352 GCA_945859605.1 Lumbricus rubellus
TTGATCATGTGAAATGGTTTGTTAGTCTAAATCTGAGTTTGTCAAGCAAATCATGGTCTACAGTCTGCACTCTGAATCGCATACAGTTTCATTCCTATAGAAAAAGGAAAAAGGGAAGACCAAAGAAGAGATGGTTCGATATGATACGGGAGGACTGTCAGAGAGAGAGAGAGAGAGAGACAGACAGACAGAGAGACAGACAGACAGACAGAGACAGACAGACAGACAGAGAGAGAGACACAGAGAGAGAGAGACAGACAGACAGACAGACAGACAGACAGAGAGACAGAGAGAGAGAGAGAGATGCATGGAACGATGGCGCTGCAAAACCAAACCGTAATTACAACCTTGAAACATCCATCCATGCATGATCCTTGGCAGAGATAGGAGGCAGCAGAACCTGTGGTGGATGGGCATAATATGGAAGGAGGTAGTTCTCTACTATAATACTATCCTATAAACTGTCGTGGGTTGAGAGCAATGATGCAGACGACTGGGCAGAGCGGACGAATACAGATCCGAAATCTAGACCCAGCAACCGAAAAAGCTCGAAACTATGATTCTGATCAGAGAAAGACAATCAGATGATTTCGTTGGATATTATTATAATGTTCAGTCTTTGAAATAAGAATCTGTGAGCGGTGCTTTATAAGTGATCAATTACAATTACAAGTCATGGACGCATGCAGATAGTTTTGCGCGGGTGGGGTGGGGGTGGGGGAGGGTAAAGCGCAATGGTCACAGTCAAAGTCTCATGCAAAACTGAAGACATGAAATTTTCAGAGGTTTTTAAATGTAAAATTATAAAATTAATGCAATATCCAACAAAATCATAATACACTGTATAGGCTATACATAATATGCCGGTATCTATACTATAGTAAGGCCTATAGCCTAAGTCTGAAAGTTTGTCCTTCAAATTTATAATGCACCTCTGACAGTACACATCAATCGGAGGCGCTCCCAGTGAGCCTACACCTTTATTTATATACGTATGTATACGTATATGTGGGGCGCGGTGGTCTAGTGGTGGCGTCGTTGCCTTGGAGCCGGAAGGTCCGAGGTTCGAATCCACCTCGCCGCGTAAGGGCCTTGGGCAAGTCCTTCACTCACAATTGCTCAGCGCTTCGGCGTGAAACTCCGATGCAGTGTCCGCTCTGCGTCGGGAGCGCCTCTGAGGAGAGAGAGCTTGAAGGGGCGCTATAACAAGTGCACATACAAACAAACAAACGTAACCGTTACGATCTTCATCGTCCTATAGTATCGTTCTTCTCTTTCATCTATAAGTTTCTTTCTTTTGACCTCATCTTCCTTTTCCTTCATATCTTCATCCCATTAATTCTGACGACGCATTGGCTGCTGCAGTCGTGTTGCGGGTGGGGTGGGGGTGAGTGGGGTGGGGTGGGGGTGCACGGGGTGGGTGGAGTGGGGTGGGTGTGGCCGTGGGTGGTGGAGCCGTGGGTCGTCAGCGGAACCGTTGTCTCCGAAAAATAAATGCACATTGTAGACTGTTTTCCCTCAACCCGTCCGTCGTCTGTCGTCTGTCGTTGGTATAGACGGCAGTGCATGTCGTCGTCTGCTTCTCTGACTCGTGCATGGCGGTAGTCGCAACTGCCTGACGCCGCCTACCGACGCTTCTGCTGCGCAACCCGCCGGCGGCGGCGGATCTTGTTCGTCATCTCGTTCGTCATCTCGTTCGTCATCTCGTTCGTCGCTTCCTCTCACATTCTCTCGCAACAATGAAGTCGACACAAAAAGACGCCACCGACGCCGACGCCGACCAGACGACGTCGTCGCTCACAGTCGCCCGACAACCTAACCTGTCCGACAGCTTCTTCTTCTTCTCGTCGTCGTCGTCGTCGTCTTCATCGTCCTCCTCTCCTCCCTCAGCCTCCCTCCCTCACTCCCTCCCTCCCCACCTGCTTCTCTTAGGAATAACTGCCAAACAAGACGCCGTCAACAGGTAGGTCGAGGCACAAGCGTCTGCCAAGTCGCCGTAGCCAGCCACACGGGCGCTGTCTTCTTCTCGTTCTGGCCATTTCATTCCTCTAGACCTCTGCACTCGCAAAGTTTTGTCTTGCTTTTTATTTCTCAGACACTTGAACACAAGGCGACACGAAGGGTAGCCTACTGCATTCGTGCTACGTTCCTCCACTTCGGTGAACTCCTCGATCATTCCCTGTTGAAATCTACGCATAGTCTATAGCCTTTATTATGACCTCTCAGGGCCTAGGCTATAGGCCTACAATTTTTGTACAACTAAACTTGACATATACCGACGCACCGAACAACAACCAATCTCGTTGATGATTAAAGAGCGGAGACTGCGAACGTTTGGCCATTTTGCACGAAGCGATGGCAGTCAAGACCATGCCAGAGCTTTGCGTGCCATGATTCGAGGCCCCCCCCCCCAAAAAACCTGGAAGAGACCGGTTGGACGACCAAGACACACAGTGCCGGCGCTAGGGTATCGGGGCCCCCCCCCCAAAATAAAACTTGAGGCCCCCATACCTTGAGCTGTCATTCATCTCAGCAAAATTTCTCATAATATAAGTGCTGAAAGACATAGTGTAAGACAGTAAGACTTCAATAAATGTCCCTCCCAATTGTAAACTTTTTGGAATTTCCATGCTGTAATTGTAGAATTTTAAGCTGTCATCTTTACAAAATTGCTCATTTTTTAATGCTGTTAGTCGTGATTTAGGACTTCAGAGTGTCCCCTCTCCATTGTTTAATTTTGTCCGATTTGCCTACTTTAATGGTAGCATTTATAGGCTGTCATCTTTAAAAAATTGATTATTTTGGATGGACAGTGGATGATACTTATGAAATATTTCTGAAATATTGGGGATACAAGGACTCCGTCCCAACCACAATTTGTGGGGCCATGCCCTTGTCCACACCCACAAGTCTCTCCTTTGGTTGCGTAATATATTTATTATTTTGTATGCTTTGCGTTAAAACATAATTCGGTGCATGGTTTCAGGAATGAACCGTCGTGAAAGGTATAATTAACAGCTACATTTGAGGCCCCTTGCAAACTTGAGATCAGACACGTACAGTGGCGTAGCTAGCTTTTCATGGGCCCGTGTGCAGAAGTTCCGCATGGGCCCCTGTTTGACCTTGTTAGGCAGGTATTTTGTGTTCATGCTATCAGCATGAGAATTGTAGAAAAATTGTAGAAAAATAACGCTCAATTTTTGTGTCTCCCTGAATGTGGGGTGAGAGCTGAGAGAAGTTGAGTGCAGTAGGCCTATGAGGATTGGAGTTTAGTTGTGAAAAAAGTGACAAGAAGACTTAACTACTACCTCAAACCCCGACAATCTGGTTGAGGGAAATGTCAAGTCACTACCGTTACTATATCCGGCAAATCACCGGAACATACGAACATGCCTGTGAGACGTATGAGATTTCTGCGGCGCACCTTTTTTTATTACAATAGGTCAAAAATATAATATTTTTTAAAACTTATTATTTTAAATATTTGTTTGAATAGAAAAGACTGCATCAGGCAGAGTCTGATTGATAATTAATTCAGTGCAATTTCTGACTAGGCCTACGCCCTACAGTGCCCTACACGAATTTCACAAATAGACGGACATAATTAGCACACCTATTCTAGATAGGCTAGTATAGGTACACCCGCCACGTGCATAGGAAAGCGAATCAGCGAAATAAAAATCTTATGCTGCATGATATGATTCGTTTCTTGTTCTCAACTTAAAACTATGTCAGACCTTTTCTTTCATGACTCCAGACGAAAGCACAAGTTAAAAGGAGTTCAGTAGGGCCTACAATTTTTCCTGTCAACAGCACGGCGGTTGATAGGCGTCACTGCATCAGTAAAGTAACAAAGTAGGCCTAATGTAATTGTGTTCGCAAAACTACATTTGTCACAAAATAATGCGAATTACTAATTATAGGTTCGATTAATAAAAAATTATTTAGCAATCTTTGTGGGCCCCTGGAGGTCGTGGGCCCGTGTGCTTTGCACACATTTCACACATGGTAGCTACGCCACTGGACACGTACCATGGACATCTGGACCCCTACACAGGGTTTAATGTTTGGGCCTCACGCAGGTTTTATTTTGGAGCCTCGTCCAATTAGCAATTACAATAAGTTACAATTTATAAATGATGTGTTTGAGAAAGTGGACGAAACTGCCTGAGTTAGTTTAAATGGCTTTACTTACGTCCAAAATCAGTATATATGGCCGGTATGAAGTTTGAATTAGGTCTGCTATGGCAGTGCCATATGGTTAGTTGAGGCATGCACCATAGCAGACCTAATTCAAACTGGAGCCTCAAATAAATGCGCCGGTTTAGGAAATAAACAGTCACAAATAGGCATAACGATCAGCTAAATTTGGGGGCCCCCTGGGGCCCCTTCAAACTCGGGCCCCCCCCAAATGGGGGGTATGGAGGGTGCTAGCGCCGGCACTGAAGACACACATGGACCCGGACGGTCGACGCAGACATGAGACCGCTGGACCTTGGACTAAACGCAGCTTGGAGAAGTGCGCAGGACCGTAGTGGTTGGCGGAGAATTGTGGAAACGGCTACGCTCCGGAGTGGGGTTCGCCTTTGATGATGATGATGAAAATTGTTTCTCTCCAGAGTTATCTTTCACATTTCAAACGTTGTAATTAGTAAAACATCGTTACTACATTGCTTCACAATTTTGGTAGTTTAATATTTCTTGCTTGGTTTGTGTACCATTTGCAGCAATTTCTGCTAAGCTTAATTGTGTCCTGACTCCTGGTCAGCAATACATTGTCGTCTTGAGCTACAGGGATCAGTTAGGCCAACAACGTGTTAAAAAATTATAGGCCTACTCTTGTCTTCACTGATTAGGCGCTATAATATTATTGTCCAGCAGCAGAACTGAGTTACTCAACTTGATAAATAACTGAATTATTATAGGCTAATTGAAATTATATTGATTTAAATCTTAGACCACTCTTTTTTAATCAGAGTAGCCTACAGGCTATAGCAGCGGTTCTCAACCTTTTTAGTGCGGCGACCCCTTTTTAACATTTCAAAAGTTGTGATGACCCCCAACGACAAAATTGGTTGTGTAGGCTAACAACCTCCGTTTCACTGCATTTTTGTATAATTGTCCATTGTTATGCATTTTCACCCTCTTATTACAAAACTGTTTCTGGCAGTTGTATGAGGTTTCCTTTAGTTTGAAGTAGTCGAAGTTATAATATTTATAAGCCTATTCGGCTTGTGATGCAGCTTCAACAGCTTAATTAGAACTTGTCTTGCTTAGAACTGGAATTCTTCAAACCCACTGTCTCAAGTCAAGTGTGCCTTCTTGGCATCATCAGCTTTGTTCTTAAAAATACTGGTCATGCTTTCCTACGTGGCTAGGATGGTTAGTATAGCCTATCTGAATAGTGCTCTGCAGTTTATTTGTTGGGTTTCATTGATTCTACCGATAAAATGTCATGACAAAGACCTAATTCTAATTTCTGTATTCATGCCGCAACTATTAGGCCCCCCTTTAATAAGCAATAAATAGGCTACTCTGAGAATTGGTCAATAGTTCTTTTCTTAACACTTAGGCCTATTTCGCCTTACTGATTCGTTTTGCGATGCTAGCAACTTCAAAAACTTCTTTTGAGTTCTTATGAATGCACCGCGCAGGGGAGGAGTTTGGGGAATGGACGTACGGTAGCCTATATTTCTAGCCGAGCTACATTTGCGCTTGCAAATAGGAGAATTTATATAGGCCTATATCATCATCATCATCATCATCATCATCCAGTGGCGTAGCTACCATGTGTGCAATGTGTGCAAAGCACACGGGCCCACGACCTCCAGGGGCCCACAAAGATTGCTAAATAATTTTTTATTAATCGAACCTATAATTAGTAATTCGCATTATTTTGTGACAAATGTAGTTTTGCGAACACAATTACATTACTTTGTTACTTTACTGATGCAGTGACGCCTATCAACCGCCGTGCTGTTGACAGGAAAAATTGTAGGCCCTACTGAACTCCTTTTAACTTGTGCTTTCGTCTGGAGTCATGAAAGAAAAGGTCTGACATAGTTTTAAGTTGAGAACAAGAAACGAATCATATCATGCAGCATAAGATTTTTATTTCGCTGATTCGCTTTCCTATGCACGTGGCGGGTGTACCTATACTAGCCTATCTAGAATAGGTGTGCTAATTATGTCCGTCTATTTGTGAAATTCGTGTAGGGCACTGTAGGGCGTAGGCCTAGTCAGAAATTGCACTGAATTAATTATCAATCAGACTCTGCCTGATGCAGTCTTTTCTATTCAAACAAATATTTAAAATAATAAGTTTTAAAAAATATTATATTTTTGACCTATTGTAATAAAAAAAGGTGCGCCGCAGAAATCTCATACGTCTCACAGGCATGTTCGTATGTTCCGGTGATTTGCCGGATATAGTAACGGTAGTGACTTGACATTTCCCTCAACCAGATTGTCGGGGTTTGAGGTAGTAGTTAAGTCTTCTTGTCACTTTTTTCACAACTAAACTCCAATCCTCATAGGCCTACTGCACTCAACTTCTCTCAGCTCTCACCCCACATTCAGGGAGACACAAAAATTGAGCGTTATTTTTCTACAATTTTTCTACAATTCTCATGCTGATAGCATGAACACAAAATACCTGCCTAACAAGGTCAAACAGGGGCCCATGCGGAACTTCTGCACACGGGCCCATGAAAAGCTAGCTACGCCACTGTCATCATCATCATCATCATCATCATCATCATCATCATCATCATCATCATCATCATCATCATCATCATCATCATCATCATCATCATCATCATCATCATCATCATCATCATCATCATCATCATCATCATCATCATCATCAATAACCTTGGGCTCAATGCCCGTAGGAGTCCGACGCCACTCTCTGTTCTGAGTCTGTCTCGTGCCATGTTGCCCAGCTTCAACCGGTCCGGTCAGCAGGTCTGCTCCATACCATTAACACCTTGGAGCACCTAGACCACCTTGTCTGATTGAAGAGAATATTGGGAGAGAAGCATGAAGGACAACGAGGGTCAATGCCCGTTGTGTCCCACGTTCTCTCCCCCGACTCTCTCCCTCAGTTTGTCCTGACCGGCCTGTGCATGTCTGCTCCACATCATGACACCTTGAAGCATCGATCTGGGTAGCTATGTCACTTGTGTCGTGGTTTTGGCGGATTACAATCGTCTTGATTTTTCACTGCCAGCGTATCGCCACCCATCTGGCAAACCTTCCTCCTTTTGTCCGAGCTTAGGACCGGCACAGGGAAGTTGTTGGTTCTCTGTGGCAGAGGATGGATGCAGTTGAACGTCGTGCCCAGGACACGGCCTTTTACTAATAATAATTGTACATAGCCTATTTAATGACTTCATTAGCCGTATAGGCCTACCTCTGATTGCCACTCTCATCCCCCACTAGAAAATTGACTGCTTATTATCCTTCCAACGCAAAAACCAACTCTCGTCTATTCTCTATAATAGGCCTACAATATAGGCCTACTGAAAGTTTGGAACTAGATCTCTTTATATATCTTTAAGGCCAACCTAACACTGACTAAATTATTTAAGCATAGGCCTAAGCATCGCACGTCCCACCTATGCTTGATTTCAAAACTGCTTCCATCGCCCACTCAAAGCGTGATTACTGCAATTCCAGCTTCTTAAACCTTGAATCCACACAACGCATAGAAAATTGACTAGATATATATAGAGACGCCACCAGAACACCACAGATATCACCACATCACACAACGCATAGTTAAGCCATTAGTTACGAGTTGTTTGTTTGTTGATTTTTTAGCTGCATTGAATTCTAGCCTATTTGTCGATGTAGGCTATAACAAGTTTTTCGCCTAATGATCTTAGTGTGGAATGGAGAAGCTGCGTTGCCCGATGATGTGCAGTCCTGCACAGGAAGGATCTGCAAGGATCTGTCATGTGCTATTGTGTTTATAAAAGTATTTTACATGATTACTAGCGGCACTATAACTATATTAGTGATAAATGTCCATCCTTCTGGCCCAGAAGGCCTAGGTTAAAATGGATATGGTTAACCTTTCTGACAATACAACGCCTCAGAAGTCCTTCTTGGCCACAGTAGCCTACTTTCGTTGCTATGACAGTTATAGTTTCGTTTCATTGACTGTTGGCCCTACCTGTTGACAACCAGCATTATTAACGGGTACCATGGGTATTGGTAATGCATTGCCAATTCAAGATCAATCTGGTCATTGGTCCTCCCAAACGGTGGACAGGAAAACGAAGGTGCATAAAGACATAATTATAGGCCTATCTTTTGAGAAAGATAGGACTCAAACAGGTGGCTCCAAACAGTGTCAGCACTGAGCTGTAGGAGTACAAAGATGACAAGAAGATTAAGCTGTCCACATTCAAAAGATCCAACAAAAATAATTTGATAAGCGATTCAGTGGAGTGAAAGTCTCTAAATTCCGCTTGAAGAGGGCCACAAGATATTAAAATAAAGATAGTCAAATAGTCAATCAGTTCAAAGGCACACATCTTTTGAAGAAGTTTAGGCACGAAAGACAGTTTGAAGTTAGGTTGTTAATTAGAGACGTCATCGGGGAAAGAAGACATTTATGAGAAGCCAGATATGTTGCAATTGCTGCATGGTTAAATGTAGCTCTACCAGGGCCGGTGTCACAATATAAAGTCTCCCACGAAACAGTCTCCCTCTGGCTAAAACTCTATATTGGATTAAATTTCTGATGTAAAAGTATATACATTTCTTGTTAAATAATTTAGCAACGTAAACTAATACCCGGTAGTTTAATCTGTTCATCTAATAATTATATGCGACTATAGTCTATAGCCCATTTCACGCTGAACGGGGGAAGACTTTATTTCATAGACGAGGAAATATTCTTCGTCCCCCCCGAAGACTTTATTTCAGAATATACTCTCCGGAGCAAATTTATTCTGAAACAGATTCGCCAAGGGGGGTGGGGGAGAGGAATCAGAGGATTTGTTTCAAAATAAAGTCTCGGGGGAAGACTTTTAGGGGAGACTCTGTCATGCGACACCAGCCTTAGGCACAGGTAAAGCAGACAGTTGCAGAGTTTCTGCTTATGAAGCACATTCAAAATAAATAAGTCAATTATCTAGATCCGCCCCTGGTGACATCTTGTGAATCTGTTTTGAGCATTATTGTGATTTGATAAATTGACACTTGATATCAAACAACATGCAAGACTCAAATGTTACACAGATTCTGGTAAAATGTGGTCTGATCATGGATCCAAAAGTTTAATAAGGCAACCAAAATACACAGGCTCGCTATATCTGTTAAGGTCTACTCTACATTCATCTCCTAATGTGGCTGGCGACTGAAAAATTGAGCAGTAGAACAGATGGACACCTTGCATTGCTGCCACACACCTAAATGTGACACATGTCAAACTTGCTATCATCTCTTATAGCTTTAACAATTAACATTACATATAAACTTACAACAGTTTATCAGCTGGAATTAATAAACACGATTATTGTTATTATGATTATTATGGATAAAAACTGCAAAGAGAAAAAGATTTAAAATTGCTTCAAATTGAACTGTATAAATACTTTTGTAATGGATAGTCTTTTCTTTTCCCGGTAATCGGAAACTTCTGGTAATTCAAAGTGCTTTTGTTTTAACCATTCTCCATTATTCAAATTTTCCAGGGTTTAGTGCACCGATAAGAAATAACTCAGTTTCAGTTGAGCATAATATGTGTAGCGTTCTACCTGGTTCATCGTTGTGTTCATGAGGCGAGGTCACCGAGGTGGTCCGTGCAGTAGTGGGCCTAGCGTTCAGAGGGCACCAAATGTTTGCTCTGCCTAGCAGGTCATTTTGGTTATGGTCAGCCTTGGCAGTTACAGTGGGTATTCTGACACTGTTGCAAAAAGTCTGCAGTTGATACCAAATTGGACTGCTAATAATCATCATTATGTTCATGGTCCACAGTTGGGCTACAACGCCCTCCCCATGTCCATATTTGGGTAAACACTTTGTGTAAATTCTTAAATAGGCAACTCCCCATGCCACTTAGAATCAGAAGTAAACCAAAATGGAATGCTCATCTTTCACATCAGATGAGGAAAACATTTGTAACTAGAATGCTATACATGTATACATACTAATTACTTTGTTTTGTTGATAGTTTTTGATGTCTTATGTGAATTTTTATATGTGATACTTGTTCACCAGAGTGCTGTTTTGCAGCTGGTTATATTAAAAACATACTTACTTACTTAATTACATATACAATTTTACCGAAAACTACAGCATTTAGGGGTGATTTTTAAGTGCATCATCTGACAATTTCATAACGTTTATTAGCAGTCCTTCAAACATTTCTGGTTGCATAAAACCAAGCAAAACACATTAGAACAATAAGACCGTCTATTTTAAGCATCTTTCAGTTTGAAGATGTGAAACAAGATGAAAGATGAAAACAATGAAAGTTACATATGTTAAGAGTTTCTGCCTGGTTAATTCAGCACTAGAGTTGTAAAGTGCATCCCCTTCCAGCTAGGGCGCCGTATCCATTGGTTGGGCTGCAGGTGCAGGCGCAGGTGCAGCTGCCGGCTGTGGCCTGATATCATCCAGAACTCTAACACCAGCCGCAGTCACAACCTTCACTTTAAAGGAAGCCAGGTTGACTATAAACCTAGTACTTATCTGTAACAAAAAAGCCATTGGTCACAAATGTTAGAGCTCTAGACGATCTAATTCAGATCATCAGCAAAGCAAACTATCAGATAACTTTTAAACAGTTATTTAAATCAAGATAGGTTTCACAAATATTAACTAGTGCAAACATGATAGGAACATGATCAGTGCATTATCAAGTCTGATGATATATATATATATATATATATATATATAATATATACACTACATGTAAATACTACATGTAATGTACCAGGGACGGATCCAGGGGAGGCCAATCCGGCCATGGCCCCCCATTTAGAAATGCCCATGTATTGTGGCCCCCCATTTGGTTTCAACAAGCTTATAATGTGATATATTTTTAACGATTTGGACTCAATGACCAAAAAAAGTCATCAACTTTTCTGGCGGACGAAATGGTATGATTTTTCAGAAAATTTAGCCAGATGACTAAAAAAGGTCATCAACACCCAAGACGAAGAATTTTTGGCCCCCCCCGTTTAAAGTTTCTGTATCCACCCTTGTAATGTACTATACAAATCTAAGACAGGTGTTGGAAATTTCTTAGGGGCATTAAATAAATTCCCAATGTCTAGAAATGCCTACAGCATCTTTTCAAGAAATGCACAGAGCTTCCTATTCCAATGCCAAGGTCATTCAATGTCACAGTTGATGACTCTTTCAGTGGCAACAAACAAGGGTATTTGCTGGCAAAATTTTATCAGCAACCATCCCCTCTAACTAACTCTTAATTTATAATTATGACGTCCATATTAGCTATAATTTATAACTCTGTATTATCCTATAGTAGTCTGATGGCATTTGATTATAATATAATTAAATTCTGTTCAGACCTAAACATTAAACTAGAACATTAAAAAATTTTCAACTAGCAAATAAGATATTTAACAGAATAAATAGCAGCCTATGGTAAAATAAATGTTTTATAGATGAATGGTTTGCAAACTCGTCTTGATCTTATCTTACCAAATAAGCTCTCTCCTGTCACTAGCCCTATTATCTCCTCTGAATAAGTGAGTGCTGTGATGTCTAAACCTTAAAAACCTTAAGTACAAGTCCTACAAAATTTTGTTAATTTCCAATTGCCTAAGAAACTTTTCCATGATCATGGTTGTCTTTCTAAAGATCTGTCATGATTTGTATTAAATCTCAGATATTTAAATCTTTTTTAAGATCACCACTTCAGTCCGCATATCGGTTCACAGAGTAGAATGCTGTTGATAACTATGAAATGCAGAGTTCTATAGATAGTGATGAGGTGACAGTGCTTGCTCTGCTTCATTAATTATCTGCTGCTTTGATACTAGTAAAGTAAAGTCGTATCCCGTTCCATGAGGAACACAGGGAGGCGCTCATCTCCTTTTCAATGGCCTTGAGCCAGCAATGGACGAATCCCAAGGTCCTGGACACGGGGCCAGTGTATCGCAGGATACTATATGAACCATTCACATCATTTGCATTGCCTCCAGCTTTGATTTCACGTTTCTGGTTCTGCCCTAAATCGGTTTTTATCTCTTGAGTATCAGCAGCAGATATTTTCTCAAGAAATATGCTGAACTAATGGACATTGCTAAAAACAAGCATCACTGAAATATAACTTCTAATGCAGTCACACATGGTTTTGGATAGTTGATCAAGTTTCAGTGATGCTTGTTTTTATAAAGTCCATTGGTGCACTAGAACACAACCTCACGATTATGCAACCTAATTGTAAAAGCATGATGTACATTTATAAGCATCATTACTATAACTTTGATTACATAAACAGTCGAAAAAAGGTCCATATTTTCAATGCCTATGTTACAACTGACCTCATCAACACAGCGTTGTAATAGTTCAAGTGCATCTTTCTCATTCATGTCTGCAACAAATACATTGTCACAAACATTTGATCAAAAGCAATGTTCAATGAATTCTTATAAGCATGTTTCAACCAAATATATCACTAGCATGATATGCCGTATTCTCTGTGAAAACAATTTGCTGTTAGAATACTTCGTGTTTACTAATCAAATTGTGCTATTTGATGGGACCTTGAGCAAGTCATAGGGACCTTCAACTGCCATATATAATTATATTGGTGCTGTGACCGTGTCAGATCAGCAGCCACAACTTCACAGCAACTTACGCAAATCTAATGCATAGATTTTACATTTGATATTTCTGTATTTAAAACCATGTCTTAAAGAAAGGAACAACCTCAATTCTAAAAAATACGGCATATGTAGCAAACAGTTTTGTAAACTGTTGTATCTACACTAGTCTACAGGTTTATTTAGTTGTACATGTGACATGTTATAATTTGGTCCTGTTATAATTTATTCTAAATGTATTTAATCGTTCTATTACAATGTAATGCATGTTTGCTTGTAAGATGCAAATAAAAAGCAAATTACTTACTTACTCACTTACCACTTGAATTATTTGGCTGTTTTTTATATATATTTTTAAGAATCTTACTAAGTTAGCTATTATCTACATAATACAAAAGAGAATTCCTTAGTAACAGTCAGAAGTAGTCTGTTTAAAGAATCTTCTATTGATAGTCCTACCTGGTCTATAATAGCGATCCATGACACTGAGTGAAAAGAATGATCCATAGCCATGGACGGCAAAAGGCACTTTGACCAAAGAGCCGAGGTAGTCCATGTAGAAGAGATCAGCCGCATCAGCTTCGGTGCACCCACCAATCAGCAGATTGACCATGTAAGGAGTCTAAAAAATTAGAAGACAACTCCTTCTACGCAATCATCGGCCATTGTTCATTTGCAATCTGCAATACATATACTGCTTGTGTCCAGAAAACCCAGTACTCATGTCAATTCTCAAAAGGCTACTAGCATAGCAGCACTTTTTAACTTAGCAAAAATAATGATTGATTATTGGCACAGCCTTTTTCCTCATTCAAAACTCGACAATAGACTTGAATCAAAAAAGCTGGACAATTGGTATTTCTTTTCAAACTCATCAACAATAAGCCAACAACATAAGAAGATGAACACTTGTATTGTGACTGAAACATATTACAACTGACTGCCAACTTGTGACAAAGTGACCTAAATTGCAGCACTTTCCATAACAGAAAGTTCAGGATAAGGCAAGGCCAAGAAGTGATTCACTCAAGTGCCACAAATAGCACATGAAAGTTTTTATGGCTAAATATGAAACGGTTTTGCTTCAGCTGTCAAAAAGTTGACCTTGTTTGTCATTTCAAGCTCACGACCTACAGCTGTGAAAATCATCTGTTACTTGTCTGTCAAACTTTATGCCATGTTTTGTGGAATAATGCCACTTAATATTATATTCATTATGACCGCTACCTTTTCTGACAGATCAAACCTAATACACCCCGAGAATGCTTAATGACCAAAGATTCTCCGACGTTTACATTTTTAAAGACTACCTATGCAGTCAATATTCTGCTTCTTATAATACAATCTTGATGTCATCATACTTGTTTGATGCTGATAGAAAGATCAAGTATTGCACCACAGCATTAGGAGTTCATGCTTTGTAAATCAAAGAATTATGGGAAGTTTCAAGACTGCCTGTTAGCAAAGTTCTTAGCATGCCATTCACAATTTTACAGAGTCTTTTAATTCTGTAACAGTGCAAGGGGGTCAGATGAAACCACTAAAGGAGACAGATTGTGACCCACGGACCATATGTTGGACAACCCCAGCTTAGCCTAATACAATATAAAATCATCTTACATTGCTGCGTAGATAGTCGGCCATATTTCGACGAGTGAAGCTAGCGGCAGCCTTGGTTGACAAATCATAGCCTACAAGCAGAAAATATTACACCAGTGGCAAGTCACACAGCAATCTAATTTTTCATTGTGTAAACTAACTGAATGACTGAATTTTTATGCAATTGACAAGAAATGTTTTGCATATAACACATCGTTCTAATGAAGTAGCATTCGACAACATTGCCACAGTCTCACAAAGTTTCACACTTGTTCATGTAAAAAAATCGAAGATGCACGCATCACATGCTTTATTGTCAAGCATACATGGGTTATGACACATGTTAAACATTAGGCTACTACAAGAAAAGTTGCAAACCATTTCTCATGCGATAGAGTTGAATGTTCTTGGCAATGTACTCTGCAAATTGTACAGTATCGCCACCATCACCACTCACAGACATCAACAAGTTGCTGCTCAGTTGAAACATCTTGTCATGATCTACAACAAAAACATGTAAACACTTCACATAAGCTGTGTAGTGTGTACAAACAGACCTGCCAGTATCGCCATGAAAAATAATTTGGTACAAGCACATTGGATTTTAAGCCATGAGTTTGCAAATGTATCGTATCACATTGTATTGTCTGGTTTCTTTGGGGTGTACTGCATCTGAATCCATTTCTGTGATGCCTGTCAAGTCAACCACATCGAATATAAATTGCGTTTTGGATCAATTTAACACCTATTATCTGCTCCCCACGTCAGCAATCATGTGGTTACCAACAACTAAAACGAGCCTTCAAAACTGGAGTATTAAACTCTTGCAATACGACATCTGTTGCCAAGAAAAACCATGAATGCAATCTGATCACTTCACTTGGAAAGCGGCTTAAAAATCCAATTAAAAAAGCTCATTCTTTTCAATCGAATCGGTAGAATCATCAGCCACCAATAATCTCGCTATTCTTCTAACGGTTTACCACTGCAAAGCGAGTGCCAGTAGTGATGTTTTGGGGCTTATCCTGATTCAACGACAGAAAAATTTAACATCAGCTGTAAACTTTTTAAATGTGAGTGTCAGTCTTGCATTATAAAAAGGTACTTACATAGCTTCTTTTACAGATAGAATTATTTTCATCAATCCAGAGCCATTTAAACAAAGAATTAATTAATCAATCTAGCATCCATTTAGGCACAGTTTCAGTGACCGCGCTTTCTCAGTGGCCGGCCCCAGATACTGGAACAGTCCTCCTCCTGCCCTGCGAGCGGTTGGCTCAGTTGACTCATTCAAATCTGGACTCAAGACTCGTTTATTCCTTAAGGCCTATCCTGCTGCTTAGTTTAGTATGCGAGTCGCCCTTGTGGCTGTGTTACGGCGCCATATAAACTGTCATTGTTATTATTATTAGGCAAACTTCATAAATCTAGCCTCTATTTAGAATGAGAACATACAAAAATTCAGCAACATGAACTACGGTTTTACGGTACATTTTAATTGGGACGATGCAGAAGTTCTTATATCAGACCCCATAAAAATTAAATTATCGCTCAGCGTCACTGGCAATAACCTTTTTTCATTGCAACAATGCTTCTGCCAGCGACACTGTCAGTGGCCATCACGACAAAATCCTTTCCTGCGATGCCGATTAAGCATTCCATTTTCAGTCACTTAAACTCAACGAAAACTCGATGTTATAATTTAATAAATCTCCAATTTCTCTTTTTGTCAATTCACGACGTAACGCTGAACTCGACACTTCTCAGCCATTGGCCCATTGCCACCATAGACATAGTAATATATTTATATGATTGGAAACAATAACTAATAACTGACTGGGGCGGATATTCCATTCGTCGCGCGATTATT
Source organism: Lumbricus rubellus (assembly GCA_945859605.1). Lineage (NCBI taxonomy): Eukaryota > Metazoa > Annelida > Clitellata > Crassiclitellata > Lumbricidae > Lumbricus > Lumbricus rubellus. The sequence goes on from OX243813.1 coordinate 39,787,134, forward strand.
AGTCTGTTAAGGAGCAGTAGCCTATAGGCTATCTGATCTTCGCGTTTATCTTTTAAAGTAATTTAAACTGACAATCCGTAACAAATAGATAATCACAAGTTATTACAGGAGTCGAATTTGACTGTCTGCAGCCATTAAAGGTGTCATCACGGGTGGTCCGTAGGTTAGCTCAGTTGAGAGAGCGCTGGTCGTTAAACTGAGAGTTAGGCCTATCCACGCGACCCGGGTTCGAGCCTCACACAGGGCATTAGGCCTAATTTATAACAGTTTCTGTTAGCTGCCATTGGCGCTTTGCTGTTGTGTTGCTTGACTCGGGTTCTGCTGAAAATAAGATGGCCCTCCCCACTTCAGGCTTAGCCGAATCAGGAGTGATCCATGAAGCACTTAGGCCTAGGCCAATAATGTTTAAATATTAAGCTACCAAACCCACTGCTGTAAAGCCGACCTGCGTGTCGTGCTATAGCCTAGTGGGTCGTATTTTGTATAACATAGCCTATAACCTGTAGGCATGGGCGTCCGCAGCGGGGCGCAAGGGGGCGCAAGTGCGCCCCTCTGGATTTTTCGCATAGTTGCACATAAATTTAGATTATTTGGTTGTGATTGTTAGAACGCGATTTTCACCGTGATTATCGATTCGTTCTACAAGTTCTCTGGGCGCATAATAGGTAGGCTATAGGATTCTCTCGTGGTAATATGGAAGTTCAAACTGTCACCCGTTAAATTTAGACCATAAAAATTATGACAATTATATATTTAAAAGTTTGCGCCCCCCTAAAAAATTCCTGAAGATTTTCATCCGTCATCCCACTTCGTGGTTTGTTATCAATATTTTCATATGTAACTAAAATACTAAATCGCCGCTAAAATCATGGAGAAATGGTTTCGAGGCTATTATTTTTTTCTGAATAAAATATTGATAACAAACCACGAAGTGGGATGACGGATGAAAGTCTTCAGACCAAAACATGAAGCGGGATGATTTTTCTGATTTTTTAGTGCAATAAATGCGATGATTGATGCAAATCTAGTTTCTGGGGATAATCTGAAACCGGTTTCGAGTTACCGGGGGTAATGTTTAGGAGGGGGTAATTTGAAACCTTTACACCGGCCAACTCTTCCAACGCCATAAGCCTACTCTTTTCCTGTCCGCAATCTTGGAATCATTTTCGATAAAAAACCTTACTTTTTCCGACCCATCACCCAGCTAGCTATCCCGCACATGTAGGCCTACTGCTACATCCAGAAAACTCCAATGCAGTGTCCGCTCTGCATTCGGAGCGCATTATCGTCGGTCGAACTTTACGCCTTTAATGCAGACCTGCGCTACCTCGGGTTCTTTAATTGTGACGTCATACGGTGGTAACTTGAGCGGAAACGAAAGGACGTCAATAATAATTAGATTACTGAAACATTACTAAGTCTCACATTTTTTATTTTTTTACCGAGTACAATATTATTACTTCGTCTGAATCAGTTCCAAGAGAGACTCTGCATGTATAGGCGGCGAAAATCTAGCCTACCAAGTTACGTCTACATATAAAAGTAACCCAGACTTGTGACAGTTAGTTTTTCAAGAATCAACAAGGCGATAAATATGTCATACACCAAGTGTGCGGTGCAGTGCACTTCCAGTGAGCAGCTCATTGGATCTGCGCCTTCGTGTAACCCGGGCCAGAATCTGAGCTGCACTGAAAAGACCGTTGACTGTGGCCCCATGTTTCGACCGGATCCTTGCCAAGGGGTTGCTTACAAGACGCCCAGCTTTTCATCTGTCATGCGTTCGAAATCCAAACCGCGTGGAGATATGATGACGATGACAGCGCCCGGCTGCGATGATCCACATTACATGGAAGGCTGCCGGAGGGTTGGAGACCACAGTTACCGACTATGGAAGGAGCAGAAGATGTGTGACGTCATTATTAAATGCTGCGGAGGAGATGAAATCAAAGCACACAAGACAGTTCTTTCTACATACAGTGACTTCATGGTTGAAAATTTTAGCCAGGTAAGACTAATTTATTCACCTTTGGTTGGAGTTGCATAACCACCTTGAAGGGGCACTATAGAAATTTTTGAATCTATGAATGAATTAATTTGAGGTAAAATATTGGCAAGCTGTTAGTGCTTTTCTGTTCAAAACATTTCTGCATGCCTGGGTTGGGCTGTGGCACACCAAGGTCCTAAATAGCATTATCAGCACTCCTCCGAAGTCCGGTCCCAAATTATTGCACAGCATTTGTCTCACCGTCACTTTACAAACCCTTCACATAATTGAAGAAAACTTGGTAGGCCTACTTGTCGGTTAATTAACCGCCACACACAGAAACCCATTATACGAAATTTTACATGCATAACTTAATTCACCTCCGGTTACATCTGAAATTTAATCGGAATTAGCGCTTGAGAAATGGAAGCTGGAGCCTTAATGAAAGTTTTTACAGGTGAAATGGAGGTTGGATTGATGAATAAAAACACAAGAGAAATGGAATCTGGATGATGGTTCTTTCACAGTGAAATAGAAGTTGGATTGACGAAGATAACACATGAGAAATAAAAGCTGTATGAAGGTATTTCTAGAGCTGAAATAGAAGCCGGATTGATGAATAAACGCTTAAGTAATGGAAACTGGATGAGGGTATTTTATATATCTGAATTAGAAGCTGGATTGACGGAAATAACGAGCGAGAAATAGAAGCTGGACGAAGGTATTTTTAGATCGGAAGTAGAAGCTGGATGCATATTGAAACTTTTGAAATCTATCAAGAAATGTATTGTTAAACAAAATGGCCTCAATAATGACGTCATTCTATATAAGGGTGGGTAAGTAGGCATTGGAGAAGCATAGCCTATCTATGTGATATCCTCTTGTCGTTTCTGTAGCGGCTGTTTCTTTTACAGGGGTGGGGTTGCTAACCCCACGCCCAAACCCTCCTCCTTTTTCAACCGGGCTTGGGACCGGCTTTGGCGGAGTTCTCTATGTGATAAGCCATGCAAAATAATTTGGGACCGGACTTCGGAGGAGTGCCGCATTATCTATTTAGGCGACCAACCAAATACACTTTCCAAGCATTTAGATTCCAATGTAAAGATTATAATGTTGGTATCAAAGTAACTGCAGCATGCTGAACTGAATGGCACAACATCTTTTTTCCTACATAAGATATGAATTGCAAAATTTTACCAAACAATAGAGCTGAACCCAGTGTTTAACATAGTTCCCTCTTCAGGATTATGTTATTAGCATGGATTTTAAAAGAGTCCAGTGAACTGGCTGACGGAATAGCGAGAGGAAGTCTGTTCCTCCAATCACGCAGGCCAAAAGGATATAATTATGAAGATATAATAGTATCAAAATTCGCAACCAAAATGACGAGTATTTCTGACATTCATACTTAGCAGTAGTCAGCTCCTCATGTTACTAATGATTGAGTAATATGTGCATTTAGACAAAGTAATCCGCTTTAAAAGTGACTGAGAATGCAAGAACATGACCAGGGTGGCCAGTGACATGCAGAAAAGTATGTAAGATATAGCGCCATTCTGGTTTTTGGACTTCAATTCTGATTATATAGCACTTAGAACTAGCACAGCAGCCTTCAATTAGGTTTGAAGGGTAACCAAGACACTACAGCAGATTGCATATGACATACATACATTTGTAGGAACCTGTGGCATTCCGAAAGTGATTGAAGAAAACTGCATTTTGACCTTAAGTTCTATAAAAAAAAGGATGTGACAAGACCGCAACCTCAAAAATGATTGCTAAAGAAGATAAATACCGGTATTGGGACTAAGCAGTGCTAAAAGTGTAAAAAATAAGTGCTTGGACATCCCTTACCTTACCAAAAGAAGTGCAAGGACGCCCCTTACATTTGCAGGTGTGCTGGCCAAATAAGTGGCAGGACGGCATAGAGATTTGAAAATAAGTGCCAGGACGCCATCCATGACCGTCCTGCCACACTTTAAGCCCTGGGACTAAGAAAAAAGGAGTCTGTTCAAACAGAGGGACTGAGCAGTGATGTAGCAACCGAGACAGAGGCCTTTGGACATTCTAAGCTTGGGTGGACCTTACCTACCTATTAACGAGACTAATGCCTAAAAATTACTAGATAGCTAGTTGGAACTGTCGTTAGGTTAAAGTAAGAGTATCAAACGTTATGATCAATTATACAAAATTAAAGTCACATTAAAGTTCAAGGCAAAAGAAGAAAACAACTGAAGTGCACGCCTATAGGCCAATTTTTCTGTCACTAGTACATTAGTTACATGCACAGCTCAGTGTTTGCTGGTAGAGAAGTACATAATAACCTTTGCGGAGAGGATCAGGCGATGAAGGTCAAGGTCCTTGACCTCGGAAAGGTCAGCAAGGCAAAGTATGTTGAGGTAAAGGTAGGTTCAGGCAATTGAGTTGTGCGCTGGTGGATGGAGCACATACAGCTCAAGACACCCTCAAGACAATGAGGTTGATGATGTAGGGAGTGGCACTCTCCATCAAACCACGGAGGAAGATGATGCGAGCGAAAGGTGGTTGATCATTGGTCGGTTATTGATGATGAAGAGATCAGCAGTAGACTGGTATCTGACGCTGTTCCATTCCGAAAAAGCATTCCGAAAAAGCAGGAACAGCAGATAACGATAGGCAAACAATCATGCCTTCAGAACTGCATTATAGAGAATAAATTTTGTGTGAATTTGTGCTCATTAGCTAATGAAACACGCAGAACAAAAGCAACACATGCAGTTTTTGTGCACCACAATCTAGATAAGTTGTGATAAGTTGGAGCAAATATTTTTCATGTTGTTGTTTGGTGTTGGCACTGCTTATTACTGCTGGGTCTTTGCTGCGAGAACTGTATGGCAGTTTTGATGGTGAAGAAATGTTTCTTTCTGTCAGTTTCCAGACGGTGAGGCTGTGTCAATTGACCTTCCGGAGTTTTCCATAGACATAGTCATGCTGATCCTGCACTTTGTCTACACCAGAGAAGTTGAAATCAACAAGAAGACTGTTGGTCCTTTGCTGAAGTGTGCTGATGAGCTTGGCATCTGTGAGTTGGTTCGAATGTGCGTGGATTTCCTCACTTGCATCACATGCGAGAATGCCATCTATTTCTACGCCATTGCTGACAACTACGGACTAGCAGAACTCAAGGAAACGATCTACCGATTCATTCTGGATAATTTCATCGGTATGACAGTATCTGTTATTACTTGAGTACACAGTATCTGGCTTACTGTTTCTATGCAACAAAAATACTGTTTAAAGTAATCAAATGGTGCTTTACAAATTTATTTGGCATAAATAGAAGTATCACACAGTTCACTTAGGTTTGATAAAGAAGTTAGCGGTGTAGTATATGCACCATGGTGCAAAGAGAAAAGACACTGTGGAATTTGCTTAGCTAAAGGATCTGATAGTAGTAGGATGGAATATTGGCTGCTCTTAGAGCGATTGAGAAGTCATATCTGGTGTTGAGTGAGCAAGGGTCTCTTGAAGCATATCCATTTGAGTATAGATGTACCTAGTAAAACAGATATGCATGGCACAAACAGATATGCGTGGCGTCATTGGACATAAGAACCTGCCTGATGGCAGAGAACTAAAGAAGAAGTACCTAATACGTGATTATGACTGTTCAGCCTAATACGAATAATTGAATCAACTGTTCGGTCGATAAGAATTGAAATATTGTAAAAAATAGGTATACCAACAAATTCAGTCATTGTACACCAAGCATGAGACTACTGACACTGCGATACCGCGCTCCGGCAAGAGACAAGGCCTGGCTGCAACCACAACATATATTATGCTAACGAGAGAATTACTTCAGTTTACTTGCAATAGCAGCCGCATATAGATAAATTTTCGTATTTGGCCCGACTGCTACTATTCGGCCAAATACCGAATAGCTATTTTCCCCACTATTTCGTCGTTCTCACAACCGTGAGATTCCTCATGCTGACGCATTAACTAGATGTTGTTTTATTACACAAATGACCTTAATTTTTTATTACTGTTTATCTTTTTCTCCCAAATGGTTTCCATAAATATATGTTATGTTTTTAGTTGTATAGGCCTACTGTGATTATAGAAAATTGAATATTTCGATTTTTGTATGAATGTACAGTGTACACGCTATGTTCTGTTCTTATATAATGTTCCCGCAGCGCGTTTGCAGGCGGTTCAATAAAGCACATACTTACTTATTTGACCCCGAAGCAAGAACGAAGTGAATGTTTGGTACAGTTTTAGTATATCTACTAGCGTACCCGGCCACGCGTTGCTGTGGCTGAAAAGAGCATCCAACCACCCGTCCCTACCTCCATTTGACTTCCCTCACCATCCCCCCTTCCCCTCCCCTTTCCCTTCCCCACCCTCCTCCTCTCTCTACCCTCCCCTTCCCCTCCTCTTCCCACTCCCTCCCCGCCCAATCCCCTCCCCTCTGCCTCTACCTTCTCCCGTCTCCTCCCCTCCCTTCCCCTCCACCTCTCCCTGCACCCTACCCTCTTCCCCCTCCCAGTCCCCTCCCTTCGTCCCTTCCTCTGCCTCCCTGCATCCCTCCCTCCTCCATCCCTCCCCTCCGCTCCCTCGCCTTTCTCTTCGTCCCGCTCCCTCCCCCTCCTTTCCTCCCTCACACTGTCTCTTCCCGACAGTGACGCGGAAACGCGTACGCAATACAGCCGCTATTGAATGTGTTGAATATCTATATAAATAAAAATGTAGGCACGGGTTTGCATAATGCTTTTTTGCTAAAATCTTTTTCACAAAAAACAACTTTAACTTGGATTCAACCGATTCGGAGTTGAATATGCGCTATATAAGCCTTGCGGAACCACCATTTGAAACGCGACTGAATTTGGTGAAGGCATATGGACAGGTTGAATTTTAACTTGGGATCGGTCAAATCGGGTTTGCATAATGCTTTTTTGCTAAAATCTTTTACAATAAAAAAAACAACTTTAACTTTGATTTGAGGAGGGAAGGTTTTTTTTTAGAAGCTCAAATAGTCTCAATGTCACTGGAGATGATTACAACTACTTAGGCAATATCGCTTTGGCAAGCCTGCAAAACATTTTGTTGTCGACGATATTTCTTGAACATGTAATTAATAGCAACTATGAAGATGCTGATGATGTTGATCAAGATGATGATAACGCTTGTCAATTGTTTTGAGTCTGGAGGTTTCAAATAAAGGCCATCATAAGCTCTGAATATATATTAACGGGCATTGTTTCTTCTTAAATGTGGGGTACAGAACCCTCCAGGCCAAAAAGTCAAAAAGTGGGAAGTTAGGGGACCCATCATTCATTCAAAATTACGCGTATTCATTTTTCAGCTGAACATTTCCTGACCTTGTTATTGTGTGTTTCCTCAGAGATCTCCGTTACAAAGCATTTTGCTTACCTGCATCCAGATCGCTTGATTCAACTCTTAGCAGATGACCGACTCAAAGTGCATAGCGAGCTGGACGTTTTCAGCGCAGCTGTCTACTGGATGGATCATAATCGCCAGGAGCGCCTTCCAGTGGCACCACTCATCCTTCAGTGTGCAGTTCGCCTGCTCTGCATATCACCCGAGTGCCTTATTAAAAAGGTGGAAGCAGTCACCTGGATTTTTGAAATTCCTGAATGCTGTGCGGTGTTGAATGATGCCATAAGGTGAGTGCAGTAATCATTAGAGTACACATTTTCTGTCATTGCATGGCTTGAAATTTATGCATCTATAGAAAAACAGAATATTCTTATTAAGATTTGCTAAAGTGGATACGCAAACATGAAATGCTTAAGATGTTTCACTAACGAAGATAAGAAGCTCTTTAATTCTGGACTTACAAGTGTAAAGGGGCCAAGGACAGATCCCTGCGGCACTCCACCAGTGGAAAAAGGTGAACTCAGACCGAGCGGTCCCAATGCCGACCTGCTGATTCCGGTCACGTCGGTAAGAAGCTATCCAGTTTAAAGCTGTTCCAGAGACACTGAAGCTATTGGCAAGTTTTGAAAGAAGTAGCTGATGGTCAACAGTGTCAAGGGTTGCACTGAGGTCAAGACATACTGAGAGACAGGCTTTCCCATTGTCAATAGACAAGAAGATGTTATCAAGTCTAGAGACAAGGGCAGTCTTAGTGGAATAGCATTCACGGTAAGCTGACTGATAAGGACTAAAGTTGGGACAGGAAGTGATGTGTTTCTTTATACGAGTGAGAAAGAGACGTTCCAGGATCTTAGAGATGCTATTAAGGTTCTAGATAGGTCTGAAGTTTGAAAGGTTACTAGAGTCTAGGTTACGTTTTTAAAGCAAGCGTGTGACTATAGCAGATTTGAAGCATGATTGAAAATGCCCTTCAGCAAAAGACAGGTTGACCAAGCGTGCAACAAGATGGGAGAAAACATCAGAGCAGGAAAGAAAGTATAGGCCTAAAGTGATGTTGGTATGAAATCCATTTGGGATGATTTAGGAGCCATGCTTTTAAAAAGATTGTAGTAGGGTGAACTGTTCAGAAGTGCTCCCAGTGTGCAAGGCCCTTTGAGAAGAAACAGGTGATTCGTGATTATAATTATGTACAATTTTGAGTATATTATATGTGTGTATACTGTATACATATATATAAATATATATATATAATATATACGTAATTTACATATATACAAACCTGAAGTACTCATGTTGGGTAGCACCATCCCATGGTCTAGAATGCACAGTATTAAACAATCAACCTGACAATACGTGGCTGCCAAATGTGATGCTTTGAAATATGATTGTGGTGCATTTTAGACTTATTTTTAATCAGAATCAGTTTTTCTCTCTTCTGTTTCAGATGTCATGCTCTGAAGCTTAGTGGCAGTCGTCTGGCTTGTGCATATCCTCAGCAGAAACCGCGTGGAGCTCAATGTTTCTAGTCGTCTACAACTTTTCTTCACTCTCACTAGTTTCCAATATTTGCCGTATACAGAAATAAGCTTTGCCATTGCTTCATCGTTTCATAACTTCACAGCGTATGTTGATGCATTCTGGCCTGTAAAAATATCTTAAGCCCAAAGGGTGCCATAGCCTTCTTCCAGTTTCATCTTTGTTGCTTGTTATCCGAATCTTTTTTAAAATCTTGCTTATAATCAATTAATGTAAAAGGAAAAGTTTAGTTTAGCTTAAACCACGTACCGGTGGACAGCGAAAAGTAAAAATGTAACACAGGCAACAATTCTGTTGCGAGTTTTAGTGAAACGATTGAAATGCCAACTTGTAGCTTGTAAGTAGATTTGTGCGCTTTTTATGTTTTAAGGTTTAATTTAACATGTGCAACTGATGTTGGTTACTGAAGTATGAACAGACTCTCAGGTTTTTTATTAACAGCAAATGTTTAGCTTACTCTGTTTGTAACAACTGATCTTGGCCCAAAATTTTAATGAATCATGATTATGGTAAAATTTTGATGTACATATCAATACAGTGCTGTTCCATTTGCTGTGCAGGTAGAAATGCCCACTTTACAGGCAGTGTTCTATTTAGAAATATCAAGCTGTTCTTTCATTACTTCCATGTATGTCAAACTTTTCGTCCTTTTATATTTTATTCTTATAGTATAAATATGTGATGCTACTTTGTAAACATGACTTTTTAATTAAACAAAACCAAGCGTGCATTTTGTCGACTTGATATTTTTTTAATTACACAAAAAAATTAGGACAAAAAGACGAGGAATAATCATGTCAGTATGGCAGCAGATCTCCAACGGAAATCTTTATTGTTTTCCCACGGTCAATGAATCTCAGTTAACCCTTTAATGCCGGAGGGTATAGGATTGCCCATACATTTTACTACACTCTCGGCATTAAAGGGTTAAAGAGAAAATTGCATGTGAAATACTAAACACATTGGTAGACTTAGTGCAACATTAGGCTACTTCCCTTCGCTTGCACGCGACTATTTTGACTGTATAATTAGTCCATTCGTAATCAGCGAAACAGCAAATCTTACAACCGAGTATGAAGAACTGATTTACAAAATTATCAATTTTATCAGTCAACATTTGCCGAAAAGAGTTTGGTTGAGTTTTGGCTTTCCATTCAGAAATCATATCCTTCAATCAGTTCAAGGGCAATCAAAATTCTTCTACCATTTGCATATTCATGACTTTGTGAATTTAGATTTTCAGCCAGAACTTATTACAAATGCGAGTGTGATTAATTGTCATCTCTGGAACCTCGTCTCAATTCGATCTGCTGACTGACTAGAGTCACTAGACTCACTAGAGTATTAGGCCTATTATTAGACAATAAGAACATAAAATTAGAATATTATTAAATAATAGTGACAAATAGGTAAAAAAGGTAATTATGATTAAGTGTGCCGTGAAAATTCTTATTCTTTCTTTAGTGTGCTGCAAGCCAAAAAAGGTTGGGAATTACTGAACTAGAAAACTGCTCAGGTTTGGGGAGTTTCTTCAGATCATCATAACTTCATTTCTGCATTCTTTATAAGTGCATAATTATGTTAATATTTTTTATCTTTTATCTTCGCATTGTGACTGTTTCTATAATGGCGTCTGTTTAACTTGCATCTGCGTAATCTCAATTACTTCAAATAAACAAACATATTGATTGATTAATTGATTGTTAATATGATCCCTGTGAAACACATTAATTAAATAACACATAAAAACTCCAGGCTACACGGAGAATAAGAAACTGAATGCACTTGTGTCAACCACTTTAAATGCTCCAACTGTACACTGCAAAGTTATCAGCCAATAAAGTTCAGTCTTTAACGGTTTAGTGACACGACTAATATGAGCTCAGAAGTAGAACAGAACAATGATTTTAAAAATGAAACAACATATTTGACAATCTGCCAACAGTATAAAGTCATGCCTAGAATTACGATATCCAATAAACCATAACTCATGAGTTGATAATAACACACTAGTATTAAAGCACAAAAACACATTGTCTTCTAAAAATAACTAATAGCTTGTAATTTACATTTACTGTAATTAGGTTAACATGGTACTCAATCACAGAAGCAACGTTTGTAGTGAAGTGTCACAGCTGTCAACAAATCTAACGCCAGTCTTATAATTGAATTGAATCCAAAACTTGCGTCCATAGAAAACTAATCCAAAACAATCTTTACAGTTGTATTACAGTGAACTGTACGAAGAAACAGAACTGATGACTGCAAGTGACTGCTGATCATAATATGCCAAGGAAATGTCTCTTCCGACTGCATGGAATTAATTCTGGTATCTGACTACAGTTGATAAGCTGGTCATCATCATCATCATCCATCATCATCATCCATCATCATCATTCATCATTATTCATCATCACCACCGTTCACCACCACGTGGGTGGTACAGAGTGTCATTTCATCCACTTTATGCAGGAATTGAATTTCTGACTGAATGATTTGAGTTGACTGAGTTGCGACTCGTCGAGTGAGTCATCGTTGTCGTTGCCGTCGTCGTTGTCTGCACCACGTTGTGTGAGTTGCAACTGTTGCAGTTGTTCATCACTTCACAATCTTTCACGTCTTCACAGTCATTCACCTCTTCACAGTGATTCATCTCTTCACAGTGATTCATCTCTTCACAGTGATTCACCTCTTCACAGTGATTCACGTCTTCACCATGAATCCCATTCAGGACTTTGTACAGAAACAGATATTCCTCCTGCAATAATTATACCAAATAACAAATCAAAACAACTGAACAGAAACAGATCATCCTACATATCATTATACCAGCTGTGTATTACTTCTAAAAATGTAAGTAGTTACTAACAAATTAACAGTTAAAGCATTACAAGTAGTGTAACACAATACTGTCCACAGCATAGTATGCATGAGAAAGTTACATCAAGAAAGAATTAACACTGCAAAGGTGTCACCTCTTTCGTTTAAATAACCTTATTACCAATTTTCCCTTTTTGTTGATATGATTACATGACTAAACCTATACATAAATTTAAAATTTTGCTACAACTCTAATACACGATGTCACCAATGATTTTTGTTGTCTCTGGAAGGTGAGTTCCCAATTGGCATTTTGTTTCTGATCTAACTTTGCTGAGGGGTACTCAGCAAAGGAAATTATCCAGATATCTCAGTTTATGAAGGAAATAAAGAAGTGCCTGGACAACCTTACATTTCCAGAGAGACTGAAGGAGGAATTTAAAAACTTTTAAAGAATGCAGTTTATACTATTTCTACACATGTATATGTCAATTACTGACTAAGATGCGATGCACTGAATTTTTTTTTATTTTTCATCCATTTCTGCAGAACATCTGCGGTTGTGAGGAGTAGGTGAAAAAATAGATGCGGTCAGAAAAGGGTTTAAAAAAACTGTTATTTAGTTAAAAATTTCTCATGAACACTAAATTTCAGAAGATGCAGAATGAACTAACGACTGATGGAAAGACTCCCGGTCGTTTCATGTGATAAAGTTTAGCGACAGCGTAGACATCAATGCAGCCTTCGTGATGCAGTTGGTCCGACAACATTGCAACTGCACAGAACATAGCAGCTTTCGTTCCTCCACATCTGCCAATCAGAAAACAAATGTTCAACAAACTTTCTTTTAATTAACAGACAGCTTCAGCCTAAATTAATATTTTTAATACTTCAAATGAACATATCTCGCGTTCTACTGAAGACATCTGAATAATTTCTGCATTGACGGAAACGTGATTTCATGCTGTAAAATAAAATAAACTCGTTTTTGAAAATATTAAAAAATGTGCCTGGTTTTGATGGAGCACCTCACAATTTATTGCACAAGCAATTACATCTCATCCATATTCAAGTCTTAGAAGATTTCTACGTCTTTCTAAAGCTTATTCCTAACCTCAAGTTTCGTTTAAATTTGATCATAAAGTATGTATTGTTACCGATCTACGACAATGACAGGTCCTCCGCTAGCATCCTCGTGATGGCCATTCCATGCTTTGGCCATCAGCACCAGTTCATAGACATTGTTCATTGATGAACAAGACTCTGGCCACATTGGATGCTCTATCATTCGCACAGTGCACTCGTAATCGTCCTGTTCAAGGCAAAACAATAAACACTTATAAAATTCATAAAAACAGATTCAGATCAATGAATCTGGTCATGGTCACTTGGATATTCAATTAAATCTCTCTTTTTAGTAAGTCATCTCAACCTAGCAGAGAGCAGCACAGCAGCTTTCACAAATGATGCATCAGTGGCTTTACACTTACATATAGCTCTCGATCTAAGCATTTGAAAGCAGCAGCAGCAGCAGCACATTGCATAGCTGCAAGTTACCTCAGCAGCTGTGAACAATACTAAAAATATTCATAGCATATTGTCAATACCAATACTGCTTACTGGCTTCGAAATACGCTTCATTTCTACTTTAAAAAGCATAAAAAGACATCAATGCCAAACAGGCTTTTTTATACAAAGCATTGCCAGTACCAACAGGCCCGCCGACAGAAATTCCGGGCCCCTGGGCAGGAAAGTCAAGGGCCCTAAACTGCCTTTAGACTTTTATAGCAAATTTGAATAGAAAAACAAATAGGCCTAGAAATAACAAAAGTGCAGGTGCGGATGTACGATAATCGATAATGCATACATTTACGATTCCAATCAGTTCTTAAAATGTTAAGAATTTTAACAGAAATAAAAAATTATGATATCGTGGTCTAATCAAAAAGCAAGCCTTTCCGGATCTAACTTAACTTCTAAGCTTTCTATAAACTAAGTCACATAAGTGTTTAGGCCTACAGGCTGGGCCCGGCAGCCGGCACCCGTAATCAACATATGAAAAATATTATAACCTGTGTAGCCCGGGCCCCCTCCGGGCCCCTAAAAGTCGCCGGGCTCCTGGGTAGTTGTACCCCCTGTCCCTCCCTCTCGGCGGGCCTGAGTACCAATACCAATATTTTAATCAGTACAAACTTTTAAGTTCAATACTGCCACACGATGAGCCTATTTTATGTCTTCCTCTTCTTCTTCATGTTCTCGGCCCTCAGGCAGGTTCGTATGTCCAACGACGCCATTTTTCTCTGTTCTGTGCTTCTCTCTTCAGTTCACTGTATCCCTACTCTGCCAACATCCAGTCCAGTAGCACTGTTCTTGGTCTACCTCGCATTCTTTTTCCCTCCATTCTTCCCTCAATGATGTTTCTTAGTACAAGCGTCGCTCCATAAGATGTGTCCTATCCATTTCTTCTGCCGCCAACGTTTATTGCCCATCAGTGATCTATTTTCTTCCACCAACTGTAAGATTTCCTCATTCATTCTTCACTCAACCCAGCTGATTCTCTCCATTCTGCGCCAGATTCACATCTCGAAGGCCTCTAGTCGTTTTATGTCTTCTTGCCACATTGTCCACGTCTCCGAGCCGTACAGGACAACACTCCACACCAATGTCTTCACCATTCTCTTCTTCAGCTTCATTTTTAGACTACCTCTGAGTAGCTCCCCCTTTTGTAGAATGATTGAAACAAGTCACCAATACTTCATACCCATGGCCACCTCCTGACTGGCTTTATCACCATTATCATTCCTTCAACTTTACCACTCATGAGTCCGCTCCCACCGGACAAATTTGGGCCAATTAATTATTAAATTGAGCAGTAAGGGTTAATGGTAGTTGATGGTTGAAGATAGAGGCACAAATAGAGATGAGTGGCATCATTGGACATATGAACCTGACACATGAGGGCAGAGAACGAAAGAAGAAGGACATAGGTAGTCGTAAGTTCAACAAAACACTATATGCTTAAGCAGAAGAAATTCACCCGTACATAGTGAGAAGACTTATCAGTTAGACCTGAGTTGACTGCAGAATGAATTCTCTGCTGCTGATGTATGTGCCAATCTTCTCCTCTTGCCTGAATGACACTTGAAAATTTCCACAGTCAGTTGTCTCATTTGGCCCGGGCCAGAATGAATTGAAGTCATCCTACCACAACAACAAGTCAAAGAAGTCATTGCAGTGAGGAACAGAGCCTATAAAAAATATCTTCTACAACTGCAACTCAGAGGGATACACTCAGAGGGATACACTCAGAGGGATACATTGTGGTGAAAGAAGAGATATAATCATACTCAGAGAAGTGACAAATAACAAAGATTTCTCTTGCAGCAAGGAAGTGCCAGTTTAATATAACAATATTTAGTACAAATATACAAACACAACTGATGCATATGTAAATAAAGTGTAAGCAAAATTCTTTTCATCTTCATAATTTGTTATTTTCATCATCAGTGTAGTCATTGTCACTGTCAGCAACACCATCACTGTCGTCGTCATCATCATCTCTCTGTCCATACATGACGACTGCACATTCATCATGAATTTTCCATCACAAAGCAGATAGTCACGAAAATGAAAGAAAAAGAAAGTCCTAAAGTTAGTTGATTAAAAAAAAATCAAAACCCAAGTACTTTTATCTATGCACTTTTATCTTACCATCGCATCAGAAGCCGACAAGAGAACAACAGTGACCGAATTCTGGTCCCAGACCATGTGCCAGAAGTCATTCGTAGTATCCGTCAGCGGGTGTTGAGTTATAATGTACTCGTCATTTTTGCTGTAGCCCTGCAGTTTGAAAAAGTCTGTAACACTCAAGAGAGCATCTTTGTTTCTGGACACACTGATTTATTAAGTACTTAGGGAGATCATACATTAAAACACAGCATGAGAAATTGGAGACAACTGCTAGGATTAAAATGGTTACAAGGCATTTCCTGTGATTTCACATCACTTATGCAATATGCACTCATAAACAATGTACCACAGAGATTTCAAGCTCAATTAAAAAACATACATGTACAATTATTCAGAATTTAACTGTTAAAATAAGTAGTTAGCATCATAAAGTTCATGAACTTCATAAAATAATATCTAATTTCATGTTGGCTAACAATTTTAACCTTGGCAAATTTTGCTTTATAATTTTGAAATTTATACAATTACAACGAACTGATCAAAACTGAAATGCTACAGAAACACATAGCATCTTGGCTTTGCATGCTGTGTGCAGAGCTCAAATATCATATACAAATTATACATTATATGTGACCTGTCACCACGAAATCAGTTGCTTTTTCAAAAAATGTCATTAGGTAGAAAAAGACAAAAAAAACGACGGGAAACCTGAAACCGGTCGAAATTGACATTATTGAAAACATGTAACAAATATATATTTAATGGATATAATGTATGAACTTTTGTGTCTAGACTCTAGACGTATCTAAATGTGTAAAAATTAATTTTTACGAAGAGCCCTAAATCTGTTTTAAGATGAAAAGTCAAAATTACAGTAAAAATTTGTTACTTTGCTGCAATTTTCAGTTATGTTACAGATCGATCAAAAAGCGTGATTGGTCTCGTTTCGAACAAGAAAATTCCTTAAATTTCTGTTCTATTAATAAAATATGACCCTCTTGTATTTAATACTTACAAAGATTGGACTGAAAGAGGTCAACTAACCATAAACAAATTAGAATTATGATACAACACTGAGCACGGGACAAAATCTTGCATCGTGGTTGACTGAGGGCATGATGGGTCAGCTCTCAGCATGAGCACTCAAATGACCTACCGGTAGTTTGCGTAAGCGTAGGTCAATAAAGCAAATTGTTTATTTTCTTGGTTTCTCGTTTAATAAACTTGATCTTGAAAATGGAAGACATTTTGCAAATTTGGAGAATAGATTGGCAATGGGTGCAGCTACGTGGTTGCCAAATGTTATCTAAATCGGTCCAACAGAAATTGTAGTTTCTAAGGGAATGTAAATAATACTAAGGCAAACTTTATGCACAGTTTTCTCAAGTAACATTTAACAAAAATCGGTTCCATGCGATTGCGAGTCATATAAAAAGTGCAAACAGTTTTGGAAAGGCAAACAAAGCATCTACAACAAGTGCTAAAACTAACAAATTTAAGTTGCTACTGGTTTTATGGTGACGGATCACATGTATGAATGTATAAACGATATACTTTCAACACTTCACAGAAAAAATTTGAATTGCAAATCTTCAAATATACATGAATGAAAAACTGGTTAGCAGTGAAACCTGAAGAAAGGTTGCATTGATGTAATCTGATCCATCCACTCCAGCCTTCGTCGGAAGACAAACGCGAGATATTTCCACTGCAATTTAAGGAAATAAAAGTCTGTCAACAGCTTTAACAGAGAATGAGAGTGCAACATAAAGTTGATTGCAGCAGCATGACAACACAAAGCAAACAACATACACGCATAATAAGTTGTTCAGCTGGTTGATGATGACCTAGAGCTCTTCATCCTTTGTATGCTAATGGCACAAAACACAGGCTGCAACAATGAACTGCACAGGCACTCCATTCCAATTTTCTCAATGCTAAGCATATTTGGCTAGAAGTGTGAAGTGCATTTGAAGTGTCACACAATCACTGTGAAGTGTGGATAGGTGGAAGGCCATGGCCATCATCAGAGACAGAGAAGTGTGGAGACATCATGTAAAGGCGTCATCGTTAATGCAAAACGATTGACGGAGAGATAATAGAAGAAGAAGAAGACAACCACCATTTTAATTTGATCCATACATATTTTAATTCCATAGTCACATGTCAGCTGGGTTGAGCGAAGAATGAACGAAGAAATCTTACAGTTGGTGGAAGAAAAGAGCTCACTGATGGACACTATACGTGGGCGGCAGAAGAAATGGATAGGACACATCTTAAGGAGCGACACCCTACTAAAAGATATCATTGAGGGAAGAATGGAGGGGAAAAGGATGCGAGGTAGACCAAGAACAATGCTGCTGGACTGGATGCTGACAGAAGATGGATACAGTGGACTGAAAAGAGAAGCGCAGAACAGAGAAAAATGGCGTCATTCGACATACGAACCAGCCTGGCGGCAGAGAACATGAAGAAGAAGTCACATGTTAATAATCAATTCATTCCCGTATCAGTTCAGACAACAAGGAAAACCAAGTAATAAGCAGTAACAGATATTTCTTGCAATTTAGTATCTAATAAAATCATAGTGGTGCTTAGAGTCTGCAGTTTGCTGTTAAACAGATGCGTAATTTCTTATGTCTATATGGTGGGGTGTAGTGGTGGCGTCGTTGCCTTGGAGCCGGAAGGTTCGAGGTTCGAATCCACCTTGCCGCGTAAGGACCTTGGCAAGTCCTTTACTCACAAATTGCTCAGCGCTTCAGCGTGAAACTCCGATGCAGTGTCCGCTCTGCATCCAGGAGCGCCTCTGAGCAGAGAGCGTGAAGAGGCGCTATAACAAGTGCGCATACAAACAAATAAAGACAAATAATGAAGCATAAAACATGCAGCTAGGATTACAAGTGCTTATGGCAAATCCTAGTTTGGAAACTGAACACACTTCAGCTGACATTAATAGGCAATAAAAAGCGTGACGAAATACCTGGCAGATACTGGTTTGAACGATTCTTGCCTTCATTGATTTGTGCCAGTGCAGACGCCAAATGGTATGGCTTTGGTACAAAACTAGTTGCAAGCTAGAAATCAACAGAGAACGAGTACAATTGTAATGTCATATCACGAGAAAGGTCAGTAAGGAACAACAACTGACAGTCGACTAACACAGCAATAGACACACCACCAGTTCATCGGCACTACAAAGAACAGCAAGTGGACTATAATTGAAGGGGCTAGAAAGAAAGAAAGAACACAGACTCCACACTTGTGTAGCCCAATTGTTGTTTAAGACAACAGGGCACCTAGAAGAACTCGTTGTATTGATTAATTAATTCATTTAGGAGATTTGCATAGCACCATGGTCATCTACTTTGAAGCGCTCCCTACACTTCCTTGGCTAAAGAGACGTCTTAAGGTTGGCATAAAACAAGGTAGCAAAGGCATTGGGTACTAAAGTGATTAGACAAAGGAAGCCCATTCCAAATTGTAATTTGTCGTGCTGGAAGTGGAAATAGGTAAGACAGGTCAAAACCACAGAGTATTCTCCTATTCAGAAGTTACCTTTGAATTTGTCGTAACTTGCAAAGTAGTAACTGATTTTGATGCCATATTTTGCGCTATTTGACACAGAGCATACACCTTTATTGCCCAGCAAAATCACAGAATAATCAAGTGATAGTTGCTTAGAACTTAGGTGACATAAATATTCAGAAACTTTTTATTCGATTTTCTCCCTCTATACTACTGAAAGAATCAAATGAGTAAAAGCTAGAAAAGGATGACACGGGTTTTAAGCTCTGGCGTGCATATAATTAAGATGCCTGTAGAAACTGACCTTATGCTGTTTCTCTAGAAGTGACTCTCCATTGTTAATGTGAGCCTGTCCTTCCTTTATATACTGACTGATGTCGACATCCTTCACCTCTGTATTTCCACTCTCAATGTATTCGAGGATGGCATCATGTATGAAACTATACTGATCCTAATAACAAACCACATCACAGCTAGTTCAACATCATCATGAGTAAAATTAGGAAATGACAAATAGATTAAAGAGCTTATAAATATAATAAACAGCTTATACATTCATTTATTTAAACCATTTTCCACTCACACAAATCTTCAAAGAAATGTGGATGAATGGTTTTTAAAGAGTTGTCGCCTATTGTCTTTTACACATCCACATGAACCCCACATGCCTAACGCCGGAATATGACTTAGTTTTTAGTTGGCTGCCCACAGAAAAACCTGCTAGTGTTGTTCGGTGTGCTGTGACCTGTACATGGCTGGCATGTAATATCGGTAGCAAGATGTTGTCAAATTAGATAATATACATGTAGGTAATATACATGTATAGAAGACGTCAAACCTCTGTCTGAACGAGATAGTTGCGATGGTTACGAATGTGACAAAGAAATCCAAAGATGTTGACCGACTGAACATCTTTGATCTGCTTAATCATGCTGTCTATCACGATGTATGTTCCTGTTCGCCCAACTCCAGCACTACAGACACACAAATAATTAAAAAATAATTAATTCACGCTGCAGTATTACGTCTCGTTTCAAGGAATTTCTGCCCTGCAAGGATATAACTTTGCTAACATCCAATCAAATAAAAATGAATAAGTGTTTTATGAGTAAGAGCATCCTTAGATTCCTGGAACTATTAAATAATTGATCATAAAAATAGATGTGCCTGCTGTAGACTTTCTCGAAGTCTTTTAGGAGATCATACTTCAATGTTGCAACATGACAATCTTGCACTTCACACAACATTGTTAATTCCAGTTCTAAGTGGAAGTAAGAAATTTAGATGACATTTAAACTGTGGAATTCAGCAGTCTTTCATCCAATAAACATCAAATAGAAGCTCTGTTAGGTCATTAAGTACCTGCAGTGAACAATGGCATTAAGTACCTGCATCGAACAATGACATTAAGTACCTGCAGTGAACAATGACATTAAGTACCTGCAGTGAACAATGACATTAAGTACCTGCAGTGAACAATGACATTAAGTACCTGCAGTGAACAATAACATTAAGTACCTGCAGTGAACAATGACATTAAGTACCTGCAGTGAACAATGGCATTAAGTACCTGCAGTGAACAATGACATTAAGTACCTGCAGTGAACAATGACATTAAGTACCTGCAGTGAACAATGGCATTAAGTACCTGCAGTGAACAATGACAGGTCCTCTTCCGACTCCACCAGCAGCAGCAGCAGCCATGCTAGACGCAGATGACTTGCGGATGAAAGTGAGAGATGGCAAAGTAAACGTAGGCACACCATGATCGGGCCAATCAGTGTAATGATACTGAATGACAGTTCGCTCATTTCCAGACCTCTGCCAAACATGAGACCAACAAATCAAATCAGACATATTATTATGATATATAATATATATAAAATCTTGAATTTCTTGCAACCTCTTAAAGTTCTACATGCACAAGACCAAAGTGACAAGACGACATCCATAGAAATGTGGCAGTCTGCTGCTGAAGCAGTGAACTTAGCAAGACTAACTGTCAATATGTGTCTGATTAGGAATTCTCTCAGTTCACGTGAGCAACGGCATTCGATGATTGAAAGTTAAACGAGTAGAACTGGAGAACGTATCATCATCGCAGATGGAGTTTTGATCTTGTCTATGGAAATAGTCGATGAACTACTTGTCAGCTGTCGATGAAGAAGTAACCACTTGAAGATGAAAACAATATATGTGTGATCGGCGAAGGGTGACAAGCACATTGTCTCACTTGGCAACGTAGATCCTGGCATTCTGCATTCAACCATGCTACAAGTGACTAACTATACAACACTCTGTCATGGCAATTGGATAGCCACGACTTAATCAAGATCCATACAGTTGTCTAGCAAATATGTAGTCAGAAAGGAAGTCTCTGTACATAGCAGACATTCTCACAGCACTGACTCGAAGGCGTTGATTGATTCCCTGTGCATATTTATAAACTATAGATACGTTTCAAGGCTAGAGCTCTAAGATTCCCACTCAGTTGATCTTTACTCCATTTTAGTACTTGTAAAAGTTTACCTACTTTATGAGCTTTAGAATGGATGAGCAAAATTCACCTTTCTGTGTCGTAGATGTTTGATTAAGAACGTCCGGACCGTGTAATGAGCCGTTACTTGAGTGCTTGTCAGACGCACTGTAATGTTGTCATAATGATGCTCTCCTTCCGTTGGCCAATACTGATCGCATTTACGCTATTCACAAACAATCAAGAGAAGCAGTGACAAAAAACAAGTGAATCACAAGTTCTGCCAAACTCATACATACCAATTCCTCCCATGTGACTCTGCATTGGCTTCCTGTTCAGTGCAGGATTTGTTTCAAACTGAGGCTCAAAGTATAAAACAATGAAAA
Source organism: Lumbricus rubellus (assembly GCA_945859605.1). Taxonomy (NCBI): domain Eukaryota; kingdom Metazoa; phylum Annelida; class Clitellata; order Crassiclitellata; family Lumbricidae; genus Lumbricus; species Lumbricus rubellus. The sequence goes on from OX243813.1 coordinate 39,808,936, forward strand.
CTATAAAACAATTAACTCCAGCTAACAATAATGCTTACTCATAATTTCCTAGATTTATCATTAATAAACCAGATCATCTGAATGTCTTTCTTTGGTTACGTCAAGGACTAGAACTGTTCTTGGTAGAAAATTTAATTATGCTGAGCATTGCTGACATCAATCAAACAAGGGTACCCACTGTTAGGTCAGCCCTGCATCTCTGTGGAAAATTCTACGCATGACACTTACACGACCCTTCTCAGTTAGGTTTGTAATCATGACAATGACACTCACACGACCCTTCTCAGTTAGGTTTGTAATCATGACAATGACACTTACACGACCCTTCTCAGTTAGGTTTGTAATCATGACAATGACACTTACACGACCCTTCTCAGTTAGGTTTGTAATCATGACAATGACACTCACACGACCCTTCTCAGTTAGGTTTGTAATCATGACAATGACACTTACACGACCCTTCTCAGTTAGGTTTGTAATCATGACAATGACACTTACACGACCCTTCTCAGTTAGGTTTGTAATCATGACAATGACACTTACACGACCCTTCTCAGTTAGGTTTTGTAATCATGACAATGACACTTACACGACCCTTTTCAGTTAGGTTTGTAATCATGACAATGACAATGACACTTACACGACCCTTCTCAGTTAGGTTTGTAATCATGACAATGACAATGACACTTACACGACCCTTCTCAGTTAGGTTTGTAATCATGGCAATGACACTTACACGACCCTTCTCAGTTAGGTTTGTAATCATGACAATGACACTTACACGACCCTTTTCAGTTAGGTTTGTAATCATGACAACGACACTTACACGACCCTTCTCAGTTAGGTTTGTAATCATGACAACGACACTTACACGACCCTTCTCAGTTAGGTTTGTAATCATGGCAATGACACTTACACGACCCTTCTCAGTTAGGTTTGTAATCATGACAATGACTGATGACTCCTGTTCCCAGACCATTCGCCAGAAGTCTCCAAAGGTTGATGGAAGAGGACCCTGCGTTGCAATGAATGCTTTCGCTTGCTTATAACCCTAATAACATAACAGCAAAATCGTCAGTCAAAAAACTTTAATTTATTACTCATAAAAGTTTTTCCATAGATCATAAGGTTTGCACATAAAATGTTAACAGCTATTTAAATTGTTCACTTTGCAATGTGGTGGAATCTCGGCAGCGCTTTTCAACAACACAAAGAAACGATTTTCATAATCAACTTTTGCTTGTCTCAACTCTATGAACATGAAAAAGTGGTTGACTTCAGAATCAGGTTTATTCTATGCATCGTTGAAAAGTTCATAATAAGTTGACTTCAGAATCAGGTTTATTCTACGCATCGTTGAAAAAGTTCATAATAAGTTGACTTCAGAATCACACTGCTGCTCTTTTAAAACAGTAAAAGAAAGTAAGCAACATGTCTACAGCTACAGAAACATCTCAGAACCATCGTCCGTCAACAGACTGAAAAGATATTTTGGCTCAATTGCATAGATGACAACAGCCATCCAATAAAGGACACTCTTGAACATCTCCACTAGCATCAGTGTAAATTTGCCAAGAAGTGATGAAAAGTGCGGTAGGTGCAGCTAAAACTCACATTGACAAAATTGGCATTAATGTAGTCCGACTGCTTTGGTTTTCCAGGTAGTTGATTCAAGAGAACACGACTGTGGTCATCTGCTCAGCAAAAGAATTCATCTAAACACTTATATCATATAGTTAATTTAATTATATTAAAATCCATCAAATTCTAACCTTGACATTAGTCACAATTCAACACAAACTAATTTGATGCAAGTGAAAGCAATCAAGTGAAAGCAATCAAGTGAGCAATCAAGTGAAAGCAATCAAGTGAGCAATCAAGTGAAAGCAATCAAGTGAAAGCAATCAAGTGAGCAATCAAGTGAAAGCAATCAAGTGAAAGCAATCAAGTGAGCAATCAAGTGAGCAATCAAGTGAGCACTTTGAAATCAATCAATGAATCGATCAATCATTTATTGACCTAGAGACATTTGGAATTGACATACAAAGAAATTGGTATAGCATCTGGGCTTACCCAAAAGGGACAGAAGGATCACTTAATTAGGGTAACCTATTTACCTTAGGAGCAATAAGATGGCTTGAGAAACAGTCAATTGAAGAAGAACACAGCAGTATCAATGTAAATTAGGAAACAGGAGAACAAAAGAAAAAAGAACGTGAAAATACGATATGTGTTCACTGTCCAGTACCATCAGAAGAGACACATGATATCACAGTAAAATAACAGCAAAAGAATAGGAAAAAAGATAACAAAGGAATGAAATTAAGTAAGTGAATCCTAAGTACGTGAATCAAAGTCATTTCATTGATCACCAACAGTTGAAGAAATGTACAGAACATCGGTAATTAACTGGTGTATTATATCAATAGGCATCAAAGCTCAGAGGACTCAGACAGTTGTCCAATTGCAGTATGAGATTAGACGGGTGTTAGCATCAATAGCCAATTTCTTTCATGCAAGTTACTATGAAAATTGAGCGTTTTATATCGTAAGTTTGTACAAAAGAAAGATGACCTCTGAAAAGCCTTATCAAATGGCCGTTTAAACATGCTTTGAGATAGAGGAGAGCAGACACATTGAAAACAGCAGAAAGAGAGAAAAAGTTCCGTGCAGCAAGTTCTATACCAGGATATAGACAAAAGTACCTTTGGCTTTTAAAACATGCTTTGAGATAAAGGAGAGAAATCTCTACACATTCATGCATTTCTATCTTCTCTTGACTAAGTCAAATGTCGTCACTGACGTCTCACATGGCATGCACATTGACTAATAAAAGCACATTGACTAATAAAAGCACATATTTAAAATGTGTGCACAAAAAATGTTCACTAATAAAGTGCAAAAATTTGAAATGTTCACGAGCACTCATCAATCACAAACATATCAAGCACCTGATGCTTCAGGAATGCTAAGTTGGAGAAATTTAATGCCAAAAGTGCAGTAGTCAAATCAGCCAATCACAAACAAACAACTGATGACTCGTCTGCATAACATCCTAAAAATCTCTCGTATCAGTTAGACAGTAATGCAGTCAATGTCAGTTATAAAATGGATGTTCAGAGAAGCAAAAGCAAGACTCTCTCACAGGCAAGAATGTTGAGGTATCTGTTCTTCTGCTTATTTTCTTCCTCACACGATTGGCACGTCGATGAATTCGTCGGAGTCATTCGGTTAATTTCCTAAATGACGAACAAGACATTTGTACGGATTGATCAGACTTCATAAAAATGGAAATCTCATCTCACTAAAAGTTCTATCACCTGACTTAAACAGCGTTATTACCATTATGTACCATAGCACAAGTGCTTGTGTCTGCATGTTTGGCCTTATGTATAATGCGCATGCATACGACAGCTTGCATTAAAATACTCAGAAGTCTGATGCACATCAGGTCAACCAATGGAAGCCATAGAAGCATATTCGAAAAATATTATTAGATGTACAATGCAGATTTTTAGACATCTTCCAAATCATCCCAGCAAATAAGGATACAAAGTCGCATAATGCAGAAGTTCTTAACCTTTTTCCGCACGAAATACACCTAAACTTAGAAACAAATTTGGCGACACACCATGCAATTCCATATGTCAGTATCGCTAAAATTAAAATATGTCAAAGTTGAACTAGCTTATTTATTTTAAATTGCTAAAAAAAATTAACGAATCAAGATGTTGACACTGAATTCTTTCTAGTTTTTATTAAGTCTAAAACTCTAAGTCCCAATGAACTACGTGCTGGTTAAGAACCTCTGGCGCAATGTATCAATGTGACATAACTTTGAACAACATCCTAAGTTTAAGTATTTTAAAGGTGCCATAGAAATGCTCAATTATATTACAAGCAATTTAAGCAAATTTAAGCAAATACAACTACCAACAACAGCGACAAATCTGACTAAAATCTGAAAAATGACAATTATGATGTTTCGATAAAAGTTACACCTAGATTCTTCTAAGAGACTCTAATGTCTCCGATATATATGAAACACTTGTTAAAGAGAACAATGAGAGAAAGCAACGATGAAGACAATTGACAATGTACTTCATATTCCTGCGATAATAAATAGTCTCCATCTGCATGTAGAGCAGCCACATGATCTCGAAAGTTCTCCATCGCAATCGATTCCTTGAAGCATAATTTTGGATCTACACACAACGACAGAAAACACATCCATGCAATAATTTCAATATGCATCATGCAATATGCATCATGCAATACGCATCATGCAATATGCATAATTATGCAATGCATGTACAATATTTTGTCGTGTCTCATATCTTCAGTCAAACAGTCAGTCATCAATGAGCAGTTGAATGTTCAACCATATGAAGAGCTACAAGAATATAATCAATCAACTTCCTAAAAGAATAGATGTCTTGCAATCAGTTTGCTCTCATTTCATCGCCTTGCCACAGTTTTGTGGTTCAGCGCCACTTTACATATGGCTGAGCCAGATTTCCATGCTCTTGCTCTGGCTATTATATTATACATGTATTATAAAGAGTAGTTGAAGCCAGAGTCTTCGGTCTAATGAACAATCATGGCCGTAGGTTGAGAAAGAACCCAAGACATCGCCATTAGTCGGTCTTGGCGATTCTTACCGATCGTTTCCTTTCAACCTTCAAGACTAAAACTCGACTATTTCTTGAAAGGAACAGTCTCAGCCACTTACAGACATGCTGGAACTCAGTAGGCCAACACATCCAGGGTATTGACTAGAAGTGAAGTGTTTGGCATGGTTGCTTGGCCAGTTTAGTTGAGTACAAAGATAAAAGCTGTTAAAAACAGAAGCTATACATGTGTCAGTTGTCTGATAGACTGTGGAAGCCTAACACCAGAGATAGAAAGAAGAAATTTATTTGTCAGATTGGCGATTCTGGTAGCAGTCCAAACTCCTGCGACCATTACAATATCAATAAAAAATAAACGTTCCAGTCAGCCACTGACTTGTTCCTTTACTTCATTTAACTCAAAGTGCAGAAATTCAGCGAGTTCAGGCAGGCCACATGAAATCACCCGGTGGGCCGCATGCACTGTGCTAAAGTGCTGTGCTAAAGTGCTGTGCTAAAGTGTTGAATAGAGACGTTAGCTAGGCTACACTTACCGTACACTTCAGACAGCAGCAGAGAAGCCACCGGTTGTTTTCCTGCATCCTGGTCAGCAATAAACTGATACCTCATTCGAATCAAGTGCCTATCAACAAAACAACCTTGCATTAGTGGCACCTTGTACCAGGTGACTTCTTACAGATATGTGCCTACAATATGAAGCTGTCCTTAGAAAGGATGTTCTCTTACAAAACACATGCAACAGATAATTAACCCCAAACCCTGTCTTCTTGTTGTTCCGCTATGAGCAAACTGTCATAAACACTTTGGGCGATCTAGTCACCTCACATGTTGACATCGACTGTAACTGTAAATTATGACAATTTCTACAACATTGTTCTAATATGCTTTACAGCAGTGGTTCCCAACCCATGGCCCGTGGGCCAAAAGTGGCCCGCTGGGCCTTAAAAAATATTCCTCATCTCTCAAACACATAACTTTTTTATATCACAAATTATAATATTTTATTCTGACGTCTATAAATAACATCAAACATTCTACATATGTGACCGCCTATACCAAAACCAGGCGTTTGTCAGTAACGTTAGTTTACGAGAAATAGACCAACAACTGAAAATTTTTACTATTATACACAAATTTCGTTTTTATCAAATTCAATCATGAAAATATCTTTAAAACATCATAGGTACCAAGAAGAACGCTAAAATTAATTATCTAGCCACAAAACGGAGCGATTTAATGGGCACTGTGTCTAAGAATTGCGCAAATAAACATGATGTTGACCGCTTTTCAAGGGTTAGCATTTAGTGTCGCCTCGGAAGAAACCATAGATGTTATATATGTTTAGAAAGGCCAAGATCTGCTCTACACAGCGAAACTATTTTCAGGATTGGTAGAAAATAAATTAACCTATAGCGGATGAATAAGTAAGGACCATAAAACAGCCTTTGCGCTGCCAAGCGCATCACGTTACGGCTTTTGAACGCGTTTTCTCCAAATGTTGGTTCTGTCACCGCTAAACTTTAAAAGCGCGCAACTCCAGTTAGGAACGTCATAGATAAATAAATAATGCCTCGTTTGAAAGGTCACACAGTGGAGAATCACGTGGGTGAATAAAATAAATTTTTATTTATACCGACAAAAGCCTGCTTTTGCCGTGCTGGGTCAAATATATTGATTCAATTATAACAATTTTATATGCTTTTAGCTAATTAAATTTTAGCCTTGTGGCCCCTAATGTTCTTCAACTAAGAAAAAGTGGCCCACTTTTCCTCCAATTTAGAAATAGTGGCCCTAAAGTAAAAAAAAGTTGGGAACCACTGCTTTTTACAGCATCTTTGCGAAACCCAAAATACATTACCAGTATGAGATTTGGTGTGTTTTTTAAATGTACGATTTGACACGTGAACTAAAGCTGACCATCGGATCACATGATAACACCAGTCATAGCAGATTTTGATGATCAAAGCATACACAAGAAAGACGGACACAAGACGACGACGACACATCAGATCATGTTATACAACAACAACGAGGAACAGAACTTGGACATTCAACCTGCTGATGATGAAGATCATTAAAGCTCCCAAAATGATGAGGCAGCACAGGACTCCACAGACAATGCCAAGTGTCAACAGACTAGACTTTGGTTCCTCTCCTTCCGAAGCCAGGCCATCTAAAGAAACAGAACAACGGTAGTCACTTCAATGCAAACGAAATATCCATCCAATCCAATCACGTCCATAGTTCTGCTATCAAAATGCACAAGACAATGGTACAACGTTATGACACTGGCATCTGAATGTGAGAAATGAGATGAGAAAAGAAGTGTCACCATTGATACTTTTAAAACAAGCTGTGCAGTCTTCTAGAAGCTGTAGAATGAGAAATGTACGAGGGCAACTGATTTCAGTTAGTCCAAGTGAAAGATACAGTCTTAGTAAATGTGCTGCAAACATACGGACGTACAGCATTCCACATGGAGGAACTGGGAATGAAAGCAGATAACAGAAATGTACCAGGTGCAATAAGCTTTCTGGTAAATGCTGATTGAAGAAAGGATCAACAGTTAACCCTTTAATTAATTCATTCATTCATTATGTAAATTTATATAGTGCCCCTTCAAGGTTACTATTCAGGAATGCTCCCTACTCAACCTCTGTTTCAAGGTGCACGATAAAACGCATCTGAGCAAGTGACGAGAATGTACTTAAATGCATTGGAAACTGATGTAGCTCAGCACATTGCTAAAGGGTCAACAGGGTGCAGCGGCACTGCAGCCATGCATGTTAAGTGGAATGAGTTGAGATATTAAGCAATGTATACTGTCTAGATCAGCCACTGGCAGTGAATGGCTATGCACACAATGCCAAAGATGACAATAAACTAGAATAGATATATAGGATCTAGAAACAATTAATTCACATTAGTCTAATCATTCATGTTTAGATCAATCACTTATTTCCAATTGTGTGATACACACAGTTATGTACGTGTACTGTATAGGTTGGATTTCCTACAGATTTTGTAAAGTCTAATACTTGAGTATGTAGAGCAGCAAACAGTTACTGCACAATGTTTTACAGGTGATGGTCAGCTAAAAAGAAGAATTCATGGCTTACCTGAGATGGAAATTGTCAGTGGGTCAGAGTAAGGCCCCAAATACTCTCGGTCAGTAAAGAAGATGCTCTTCGTAATGGCAGCCACTTGAAATTCATAAATAGTGTTTGGAACTAAATGCTTCACTGACACCTAAAACAACGACAACATCACAGTTGACATATGCGAACATGTCAAAATATTTCTCATCAGAGTGACCTACTTGACATATGACCTTGTTTTTATTTCATTCTGTAGATAGCAGCCTCTAGTTCCGGTATGTAATACCACCTAACCCATATTCGCCAGAAGCCGAACACCAGGAAACTTCAAATTTCCTTCAAAACACAACCTATCCTAACAGTTCTTCTACATTCTAATCCTTTAATCAAATCAAATCAATCAAATCAAATTTAAAAACATCCTATCAAATTCCCATTCAGTTTGAAATCTCTCATTGCAACTTAAGCCTCTCTGACCACCTTACCTCAAGAATCAGCTAGCTTATACTAGTCCTCTCAACTATAATCTGATTTTCCACGACAAGCTCCAGATAAAATTTACCTCATAAAAATCTTGTGAAGTGTCAAGATGTTTCAATTCCAGCTTCTTGTAGAACATTTCCTCGTGCATGCGATATCTCAGATGATACATGTCGACCTGTTTCGTGAAATTTTGCGGACGACACCAGCGAACAATCACCGTATCTGACTGATTGCTACTGACATTCACCAGAAGTGGAGCACCAGGAGCTATCACAGCATCAAGTAAACATCGTGCGGCTCACATATTTGAATTGATGTTAATATAGGTTTGGCTAAGTGTTTGTCTATGGCAACAATCTAAGACGTTTATCTATTTGACACATTAGTAAGTGATACTGGCAGAGAGTACGTTTAATGCTACTACAGACTAAGAAGAGAAGAACCTTTGGCTAGTACTGAGGCAAACATGGTTGTACAAAAGTCAGTGGGCTCTTCATTTTCTTAGCCTCAGCATATGACTGCTTAACATTGAGTTCAATGCTTAAGTGTATTTATATAATTACTCACATTTCAACAGTTTGTTGAATGAGTTGCTTCATCATTATCAAGTAAATGGAGTAATGGATAGTGGAGTACCCACTCAGAACGGATCCAAGTATCCCGGACTGTACATGTACGTTGACACACCTCTACGTCATGGATGTCTCAACACTCATAGTAATCTGCTTAAAAATTCCAGTTCCATGATTTCACCTGAAGCTGTTCATCGACTGATGCTTTGCATTGTGATAATTATCATAATGTCAGCGTCAATAGAAGTCATCACATAAGATGAGATTTATCATCATCATCATCATCGATATTTCGCTCAATCTCAATAACTATTTACTCCTAATTCACACTGCTGTGTATTACAAATCTTAGTAATCAAAATTAATATTCAATATTAATTTAATACATTTACAATAATTATTAATAATAATCATATTTAAGTCATAATAATAAACGTAACTTGTGATTTCGATATATGCAAGTGTGTGTGTGTGCGTGCGTATGTGCGTGCGTATGTGCGAGGTCAGAGAATGACACAGTGCAAAAAGCAATGAACACAGTTGAAGCTGGAGACTGAGGAATGAATGTTTTGTGAATAGCTTTAGACTTCACAACAATTGCTATTTACCAGCTATGTCTGTAATTGCTTCATATACAGCACATTTTGGCCCAGACCCAATCCTTGTAAATGCAGAGACCTGAATGCCATATTTTGTGTAAGGAGCTGAAAAAACAAAATTAACAATAATAAGCAAATGCAGTAATCCGCATAAATTGTCGTCTCTGCTCAGTTTTTCAATTGTTTATTTCCTAAGCTACCATGAGCCAAAACCATCACTTTAACTGGACACAAGAATAGAAAAAAAGGTAAGGACATGTGTAACAAAACACTCTATGTTTCTCTCAAAGGTATTTCTTGCTAGTCTTCTCATTTCATTAGCACATGTTGCTCTGGCGCTCTTCTAATCTCATCACAATAAATTCAAATCTTCTGAGATCATAAACAACCTTGAAGCATTTGGTTTCTACAGGAGTAATACTGAGTAATCTGAAATACTTCAGCAGTAATCTACTGGACTGATATGCAACCTGACAGCTAAACATCTGAACGAGCATACTGACACAATCCAGTGATTTCATGTGTTGTGTGCAGGCTGTGGACTTCACACCAGTCGCTCACTGAATGACTAGTCCAGAAGATATTGTAACCAAGCAAATGACCATTTTCATGCTCTGGATGTTCCCAGTGCACGGTCAACATCGTGTCATTTTGTGTTGTGATGTTCAAGCTCCTTGGTGTGGAAGGCACTGCAAGCACACCATCATCACAGTCATCTTAATAATAAATTTACATGCCACCTAAGTTATCACTGTACTCAATCAACTCAAAGGCAGTTTGTACAAATCCCACAGCAATGTCACACAACATAATGCCATCAATAAAAATTCAAAAACTAATACATACATTATAAGTAAATACGCATTGAGACATTTTTCTACGACAAAGTGCAGTCATCATGTCTTAAATAACTTAAATCCTTCCATGTGAGACTGTATTCAAATGTCGGGCAACTCTTCGCAGTGGAGCTGTTTACAAGTGGTGGCACATCAAAATGTCCCAGACATATATATGTTTCTGTGACTTACTTACAAGAATCAACCAGTAAATTAACTGGTGCTATTGTGCGACCTGGTGGCTGATCGGTAACGCGCTTGCTCACGGAGCAGGCGTTTGCGGGTTCGACTCCGGGTAACGACCTTGGGCAAGTTGATTATGCACACGTGCCTCTGTCAACAAGCAGTATAATTTGGTACCGGCGTAAGCTGAGAAGTAAACGGCAAGTCCTGCAATACACTGGCCTCGTATCCAGGACCTTGGGATTCGTCCATTGCTGGCTCAGGGCTATGGAAAAGGAGATGAGCGCCTCCCTGTGTTCCACATGGAACTGGATGACCTTTACTTTTTTATTGTGGATTTGGTTCAATGTAGCACCAGGGAATAAGCTGGTCTCTCTGATGCAGTCTTTGTGTGGCACTGAAATTTTGAAGGTTTACATTTGCATTTAACGTAAACTTTATTGCAGGAGACTTCCAGCTTTTGCTGCTGAGACCAAGCAAAACAGTAATTCAGAACAGACTTTGCAAAGCGCTTCACAGGATAACTATAAAGCCAAGGCTTATCTACAAATTAGCATGCTGAATATCAGAAGCCTGGAAAACAAATATTTTTCTTTGTCCAACTTTTCTTTGAGCCAAAACCGAGCATATTCATTGTACATTCAGATCAGTTCCGCCTGAGTTCATCAAACTGCCACACAAAGGCTTCCATAGGTCTACTGATTCTGTCACTGAGGTTGAGATCTTGCAAATTTTCATAATTTACTGTACAATGGTAGTGGATCGAGCCTGTTTAAACCTGACCATCTTTTGTTCACCTCGCAATTACTTCTAACCATTCTGACGAGTCGAGACAGATCTCCATACACTAATATCTACCATGATTATGTGTTGCTACTCACAGCACATAATTTATGTGATACAGTATGCTGTTTTTAGGGTAAGTACAGCACTCAATACCATTAATTTCCCTCACCCAATTTAATACATTTCATGTACATTGGTCATTAAGTCATTGGACATATTCCACTCTTTGTTGATCAATGGCAGACTGGTTGCCTCAGAGAATTCAGCAATGGCTTCTGTAATATTTGGTCTCCCATAGGACTATAGCTAAGAATCACTCATCGTTAATTTATTCAGGAGCTGACTCGACCAGGTTCACCACTGTTCTTGGGCCCCTCGTAAATCCCCCCCCCATGATAATAACATGACAAATAATTCCTTCACTCATCCAAGTTAACTAAAACACAGATAACGATGCAAGCCTTAGCAAACATTTTCAAGGTGACTAGCTATAGTGAAACCTAATGAATAAAGAATGACACAGAGTGTAATCAAGTAAATGTGCACGCACAACGCACGTGCAGTAGCGCACATTGCACATGTATGTGTCTGCTTGTGCAAATTCAAAGTACCAACCTCCTTCTTCAGTCCTCATGCGAGCTACTTCGCTGAACGGTCCAGTTCCGGCCTGATTGAAGACTGCGATCATGATGTCATAGGTTGTGAATGGCATCAAATGAGACACATTCAACGTCTGTGGCTTCAAAAAATAACAGAAACACATCAAGACAGTAGAATTTTCTAAGAGAGAAGTAAAAGAACAAAATGACCATTTTGATACATGTATATGACTTTATCATTATACATGAAAAAAACTGGGATAAACACGAGCTCAAATTGACTTATATACGGATAGTCATCAGCATGCATATTAGAACAGCACTGCTAATTTAAAAGCTGATAAGATTAGATTAATTCAAGATTACTAGTGTCCTTGGCATGCATGTTTAAACAATAATATGATGAAGTCTTGTTGTGGATGATCTCAAGGGTCTCCACAACTCTATGGTGCAGTACATGCAACAACAGTGGCTCGTTTGCTCTATGCTGCTCCATATGGTGGAGGTTTGTGGGTCAACAGGACAGGAGCTGTCTCCAGTCTGTAATAAGCAAGCTAATCCACCTATACCGTATATTCCTAACGACTATACAACATTTGAGCGAGTTTGTCTTCAAGCCGATGGTCCTGATAAACCCGGGCCACTAACTGCATGGGTCAGTTCCACCAAGAAAACCACAGCAATACACTATGCGACCACGATCGCATGATCATTGCCTACCTCCTGCTGATAATTTACAGTGTAAGACATATAGTCAGAATGCTGTACTCATATTGACAGTTGATTGTTGTCAAAACGTATCCTACATATGTACACCAGAATGCAGATATGCTGATTGTCATGAACATTGAACACTTCGAAAAGCAACAAAATCCATTACAGACTCTTGAGTCAGTAATAGATTAAGATAGGGTAAAAAAATACAAACTTTTATCCTCCAATTTTGTAATCTTTATGGAAGGCTCCACGGGCCAGCTCTCTGACACCCATGCCTTAAGGGATGAAATGGTTCAAAACACCAAAATATCTTGTCAGGACCAGAACGACTGATAAAAATGTTGGCATACAAAGTTCAAGGCAATTTCCTGTTAACAAATCCTTAACAATTTTAAGTGTCATTTTCTTCTTAAAATAAATTTTACTATTAAATCAGTATTAAATCAGCAGAAGAATAAATGATCATAGTTAGAAACCTCTTTATTGATGCCAACAACAGCAAACTCCTTTCTGACGGGGACATCTGAGCCTGTGGTGTAGACGACAACAAAGCCAGTCAAATTGCCATTCCACTCACTGAGCGCAGGAAGCTCAAAGTCGATTGACAGGAAATCAGAAAAACTCTCCCAGTCAACAATTTCAACTCTGCCAGATGGAGCTAAAGAGCAGAAAAATCAAACAAAACAGAAACAGATTATTTAGATTCAACCGAACAATGCTTTACTTTTAACAAACCAGACAAAGAACACAACCTCCACACATTAGAAGGCAAATCATTACAGTAAAGTGCAAGTGCAATCGTAGACGTTCAGTCGTTCACGCAAAAAATTGCAACTTTAGTTTTAAAAACATGGTAAGGACTTAAAGGATGATGATTAACATAACAAAGAATATAATTTAAACATAAAAACTATTTTGGCCCACTTAACATTTTTCTGGTTTCCAGTCACTTTCACTACACTCCTGTCATTAAAGTGTTAAGCTTGGATGTACTTGACTTCTCACACGTTAATTTCCATGTGTTAAGCATGGATGTACTTGACTTCTAAGCGAGATTCTCACACGTTAATTTCCATGTGTTAAGCAAGGATGCACTTGACTTCTAAGCGAGATTCTCACATGTTAATTTCCATGTGTTAAGCATGGATGTACTTGACTTCTAAGCGAGATTCTCACACGTTAATTTCCATGTGTTAAGCATGGATGCACTTGACTTCTAAGCGAGATTCTCACACGTTAATTTCCATGTGTTAAGCATGGATGTACTTGACTTCTAAGCGAGATTCTCACACGTTAATTTCCATGTGTTAAGCATGGATGTACTTGACTTCTAAGCGAGATTCTCACACGTTAATTTCCATGTGTTAAGCATGGATGTACTTGACTTCTAAGCGAGATTCTCACACGTTAATTTCCATGTGTTAAGCATGGATGCACAAGTTTGACTTCTAAGCGAGATTCTCACACGTTAATTTCCATGTGTTAAGCATGGATTACTTGACTTCTAAGCGAGATTCTCACACGTTAAATTTGAATGATTGTTGAATAGATTTCTCACAAAACGACATATATAGATAATTCAAGGAACACAGTAGCCACTTGGTTGCTCACTTTTATTGTATGGAATAATTTGCCATTTGCCTGCTTTCTACCAGTTGCTCAAGACCTATCTTTTTAGCCATGGCGGGCTGGAAACGTTTCTGAGTAGTAGGCTTCCTTAAGGGGTGCTATATAAATTTTCTAAATGAATGAATGAATGAAAGTATGGTAAACTGTGTGCATAATCTTCTCTCAAAGCAGATTCTGTTTAGTGTCCTCTAGTAATTTCTAAATTATTTCACACACAGAACATTCCTTAATTTGACTTATTCATGCATGTGAAAAAACTAAATTTTCTTGCAGAAGCTCAAATTGAAGTTCATGAGAATTGAGCACTTACGCTCTTCAGCTGTCCGAATCCAATCTGAAACGTCACCATGAGATTCGTCGCCCAGTGAATTCTTAGCCACGACTGAGAACTGATATTCAGTGTTAGGAAACAAACTGTCAACCACACATTTCGTCTCATTTCCCGTACATGAAGCATATTCTTTGTCCATTCGATCTCTGGAAAAGGAAAACAACATGGGATTACTGATTTACTTATCGTAAGACATCAAACAGATGACAATCTAAAAAAAATAAAAATTAACATTTATATACAAATCTCAACAGAACATTTCTTCACAACATTTCTAGAAAGCTCAAATCAAAAATGTTTCCATAAATCTCAAACTATTTTCTATAAATGTCAAAATCAACGTTTCTATAAATGTCAACCAATGCATTAATATTTGAAAATAGCTTTAAATCAATATATCATTATTTACTTCACACAGGATCAGAGACTGGAAAGATCAGCCATTGGAACCCATATTCTGCAAAAAAGGCAACCATGAAACAGTAGCATAGCCAGACTTAAACTCAAGAGGAGGTAACTCTGGGAGACAACCATGCTCTAAATGTGACAGACATTAGGAAAAATCCTAAAATCAAGGTAAATTGTCAATCACATAAAAGACCTCTTCCTGCTTCCATGTAGCTATGCCTACGTCATGGAAATACAAAACTTGACAAACCTGATTAGTACTTTGTAAGAAACTCCTCCATAGCTGGACTCGAGCGGAGACCACGTCACTGAAACTTTTCGAGGTCCTAGAACTTCAATCACTGGTTGACCGGCAGCAGTCAGTGCTTTCCCTACATTCAGTTATTTAACAAATCATTAATTAGTTTCTCTTGCCGCACTGGATGCAATGGCATGGTATTTAACAGACAATTACTCAAAGCATACTCAACAGGGGTCTTTTGGCTGAATCATTTCAACAGGATTTCATCATCAATCAGAAATTTATATCACTCAGCTCATATGTTCAGTAAAATAGCAGCAACACAATCTTATGATCCAACAGCAGAGCCAGCACAGCCCAAATAGTTCTCCGATGTCATGGAAGCTCTTTGCAGTCCTGGCATCATCATCATAAGTTCAAGTAAGCAGTTAATAATATTCACAGCAATGCTGACGTAAGTAATGGCAACAGAAAACAACACTCTGCGTTATAATACATATTTTATGACATATATCACAGTAGGGGATAAAGTTCATGACTAATTTAGTTAAGGTTCTGATTAATCACAATCAGGTAGTAAAAGAATACTCAGAAAAGATACAAGCAATAATTAATTGGACTGACAAAGCCATACTTACCAATCACTGTTAGCTGAGTCTGATCATCGGCTGCATGACTGACTTCACTACCATTGAACAATGAACACGTATATAGTCCAGAATCATTTAACTCAGTTACGTCAATTGTCAGTGTAAAATTTTCTGATATAAGTAGTCTTTCTGAACTCAGTTTTTCATCAACTCCTTTTCCTGACTCAATCAACTCAGACGACTGACTGTTGTTTGGTTTAAATAGCCAGACAGCAGAATATTTGAATCCAGTCGGGTCGAAAGGTAATTCCGCTGCAGCTAGGCAAGCCAAGTCGACACTTTGTCCTTCTTCCACCGTCACGCTCTTCGGTTGGACGACTGAAAAACCTAATTCTCAGAAACATAAACAACCACAATAAGGCCACTTCCAGAGAGTAATAAGTTAAAATTATACACAGAATTTTTATATTTGGAAAAATAACATGCATGTGAGTGAAATTTAGTGCAAACCATTCCAGACCAGTGGGCCCACCATGGAAAAGGCTCAATTCTACATAGTTAGTCTGTGCAAGAGGAACTAAAAGCATCCCTTCTCTGCAGAGAGTGCCAGAGACGTTGACTACATGAGGAGCAACAAAGCTCATGCCAGCACTCTGAGGTGAGACACAGGTGACATCACTGCACTCAATGAGCTGCCAGGTAGCCTGGAGCCAGTAAAAGTATCCAGTATAAAGATGGAGTTATGACCAAATTTGGGAATTTGTCCAATAAGACGTGCTGCAGACCATTAGTCATGGTTCACGTCAGGATGGGAGTAGAGTGACAAGCGATAGTCAAGGTGGGATGAGATGAAAGAATGCAGTAGGATGGTGGTGACTCGAGACATAAATGGTGCAAAGCTGGTAAGGCTGGTAATAATGGCAAGGCGGCGAAAGTGTGTCCAGAACAAAAGTGGTTCCTGGTCAAACATGATACCAAAGTCACGGACCAAAGTTGAGATGGTATAACCGGAACATTCCATTGTAAGCGCAGATAAGGGAAGTTTAGCAAGTTGCTATGATTATGATACACCAAAAACTCAATATAATGCTATCTAGCAACCATATTTGAGGGTTTGGCTCCTTTATACTTGCAGGAGCTCTGCTGTTCGACCACGCATATTCAACGCCGCTGCTCTCTCCGTTCAGCTGCACAAGCGGAACTTATTGTTCCACGCTCACGGACTGCAATCAGGCAGCACCGTGCTTTCTCCGTGGCTGGCCCTGCGACCTGGAATGAGCTCCCTGTTATCCTTCGTCAAATATCTATTGGCCTTTCTACTTCTACTTCATTTCTTTCTCTTCTCAAGACTGTCTTATTCGACCGGGGTTGGACTGGAAGCACTCCTGAGTAGAAACCTTGAAGGAGCGCTACATCAAATTCTCAGCAAAAAATAAATATAAATATTAAACCAACTTAAAATATGACAAACTGAATTTATTGCTGTAGGTTTTGTAATTTTAATAAATTTTAATTGGCATGCTATGAAATATTTGCTCTGCTAAATGTAAAAAAGTTAGCAAGACATTAGCTCATTTAATGACAGCAGGTAGTGCTTGTTAAAATCATTTGGTTAATTGCATGTAATGTCTTCTTCCAGATATGAGTCAAGTGACCTGCATGCCTGCTGGTCACTAAAGGAGGATATCCTCAGTCATGCAGCTTTAGCAGCAGTCCAAGGAACATGAGTTTGATCTTACCTTCACAAGCAAAAAAGAATGCCACCCAATATCCAGTTATCAACGGCATTTTCTTTGTGTCGAATTCCATTACCTGTATAAAAATCACATTTCAAACCAATTAAAATTTATTTAAAACAGGGGTGTCAAACCTTTTTTAGTGGCGGGCCAGTGTAAACATCTTCCAACAAGTGTCGGGTCAGTTTGAACTTCTTCCAACAGGTGGCGGCCAGAGTGTTGAAGCTCCTGAGAAAAATTGGGTAGTGATCTGAGAAGGAACTCCGGGCTTGGTCAGCCAATTCTCAGAACATTTTAAATAATGTAAGTGTTTTGCAACTTTCATAATTTTGTTAACAGACAACTAACTGGAAACCACAGAAAACAATCGTCGGCGGGCCAGAAATGGCCCGCGGGCCAGCTCTTTGACATCCCTGATTTAAAACAATCCTAAGATATCTGATGTGTTTTTCCAGTATGCCTCAACAGCTTTTAGTTTTGCCAAGAACTTTGGTCATTTAAAGGGTATTTTGTTCACAAATTGCCTTGGCCATGTGATTGCATCAGGGCCACCCTTTGACGCTAACATTGACCCTAACCATATATCTGGCAAGGTTCTGCATAAATTGGTTTTTAAAAATTACTGAGGAAATTCATGCAGCTAGTGATGAATGATTACATGGCGATGAAGACAACTCTAAATAAATGGTGAATTTTATGCTTTACACTATTACACAGCCTGATTTGCTAAATCCTTGAACCAGAATACTGCACAGCTCTCCGCTCTGATGCAAATTATTGCTCAACTCTTCTATTCTGGTATTTAAATGAGTACATCGGCTCGGTCACCGATATGCATTGATGGCCGCCATAGATTGCGACAAAATAAAGCACTGCCACAACAGCCTAACATTTACGCAAAGTGAGTAACTGTCAAAGAAAAATATAATTAAGAAGAAAGTTACCTTTTTAGGAACAATAAACATAGAGGAGCACAATATTCACAAATGTCCAAGATTAGCCATTAGCGGTTACACTGATAGTTAATCTGGTGAAAAAATATCTGAAGTTATTTATGCGAAAGTCAATGAGTGTCCACAAAATTATAGCTAGTTCAAATGCGGAGTATAGTGCAATATAGCATGGAAAAAATCTGTGCCATAAGGCCCTGAAACATGTCAAATTTCGTTTTCTACAAACCATGATAGTAATATAGTAGTATTTTCAACTCAAATATGTTTCTCATGGAACGTACTTTTGCAGAAAAGTTAAGCTGTTAAGAGTGTAGGTTGGAACGCTCTTTCTCTCACAATCTGGTGCGCTATTTACTAACTGGATATCGGTGACCGAGTGTATGTAATCATTTACCTCTATTCTGATTAATTTATTGGACAGACAACTATTCATTATTCAAATATATAATCTGGTTTCTGAAGCGGCAATAAATAGCACAAATCTATTTAAGTCAAAAAGCTCATTACTAGTCCACTTTGCCTTGCTTCTCTTTATCTGAAGTCAGCAGCAGCAAGCCACTACTACAGAGGTGAGTAGCGAATGGGGTCAACCCAAATCCTGAAACCTGAATCCTCGAATACGCTGAAAATCCACAAACTCCTGATCTTCCAAAAACAATTTCATGATGAAAATAGGCCGAACTTCCGAAAACTATTCAGAGTTAAATTGAATATTAGTTTTGTTGATAACACAGTTTACAATATAAGAATCATTATATCTTGTGAAAATCTATTTCGAGATTGAACCAAAATTTGTTTCAGGGATTTGGGTTTCGGTGATTCGGGCCGCAGCCGTAGCGAATCCTCTTTTGCATCATATCTCAGAAAGTCTAGTTTTACAAGTGAAACAAAATTATTTACGCAATTCTAAAACTTTTTGAATTATAGTACATGTATAGCAAATTTGTTGATGGATTTCGAAAGTTTGATAAAATTGTAAAATTGTTTACGGAAATTTTTCAGTTTTACATTATCACATTCGGGGTGCGGGTAAAGACGCACACTGCATGCCCGTACTCCAAACAATATGGCTGCCAACGAATGCAATAAAATTAGAGCGCGACCATCGACGACATTGTTCATCAATTTAGCTTCAATTTCAGCAGAATGACTGCACTAACCCTAAAACTAACCCTAACCGACCCTCACGACGCCTAACCTGAGCCCTAACCGACCCTCACGCTTTGCATGTTGCGATGTCGTCGATCGGTCGCGCTCTAATTTTATCACATTCGTTGGCAGTACGGGCATGCAGTGTGCGTTTTTACCGGGGTGCGGCCAAAACCCGAATCAAGAAACGAATTTCGGCTGGATCATCGAATTCGATTTTCACAAAACCTAACGATTTTTAGACACTAGACTGTTTATCAACAACCCTTAATAATAGGCTCATAATGCCATGTACTCAATTTAATTCTGAATACGGTAGTTTTCGGGAGTTCGACCGCTTTATATAAAAACGTTTTCGGGAATTCGGACGTTTGTGTGCGTTCTGCGTTTTCGGTGATTCGGGTTGACACCACTGGAGGATTCGGTGACATGGGATCGATGACTCCAAGGGTTTGTTCTCCAAAATACTGCCGAAAAAACTGAACACGTGGTAACTATTCAACTAACCTATAAATCCTGTGTTTCCTCCTGTTACATTATAACGACTGAAATATAATAAATCTAAGTATTATCGCCAATTGATACTATACATGATCATTTATGTAAACATTATGGTGGCTGGCCATTCATCTCGTGTCAGCCATCTTGCTTTCAGCTGTATTCCTGCCTGCCATCCATCCGCGATCAGCCATTCATCCATCCATTCGGTTTCAGGCTGCAGGCAGACTACCGTCCTACGGGCTTCATAGAATAGTTAGTTGCAATCTATCGGCGCTGTGTCATAACAAAGGTGCCTCTTTGTTATAGGCTAGTCAAACCCTTCTCACTTATCTATATTATACTTGGAACTGGCAGCGGCTTTTTAAAGGTGCAGTTGTACACAAAATGTGCAGTTCGAAATGGAGTTGTGCAGTTGTGGAAACACTTCTGTAGGCTACATGACCTTCTTTCCTTTTCCATCGACCATGGTACAACGATTATGTGGCCTTAGATTTAGTGAGCATATCTAAAGTCGTTGGCCACGGTATAATAGATTCGTTTAGTCTTGTAGGTTTTATATGTCTATAAATGTGAATGTACCAGAGTGCGCTTGCAGAGACGTGAAAATATAGGCGCTAAAGCCGTGCTATAGGCATAGGCTATGGCTAGAATCTAAAGATCATGACTGCAAGTTAAAAGCCAGTTATTCCGCCATAATATGATTATAAGGCTTGTTTACGGATAGGCCTAGGTTCCATTTGAATTGTTCGCTTTTCGAAATCCGAACGACGTAAGTTGCGTGCATTTTCCTTTCTTTAGTTGATTCTTTTGCCAGAAGGTTTTATTATGCGAATATTGTATAACTTTGCATAAATGTTTATTTTATTTTATTTATTTCCTCTGTAAACTACTGTGCGTAGTAATATTAATACAGTAATATTACTACTTACTTACTTTTAAATCATGAAACCCAAATACTTACTCACTTGAATAAACACGTGGGTCCTCTGGTGGACGGTTAATGGACGCCGGGAGCCTAATGTTATTGTATTTACTACAGCGTGCTTGCGTTCGTCTGGCATTTGTTGTATAGCGAGGAAGAAATATTGTTTTAACTGCTAACATGTGCTCGGCTAAAGGTAGTGCTTATTACTTTCTCAAAACGGTACTCAAAACGTAGCACAAACTCAGCACTGGTGACTCAACGTCTTACCCTTGTGTCAGTGACTCCTCTAATAGTCCCTAAAATGGAAGTAGGCCTACTATAACCGGTCTCAGATCACAATGTCTGCCGGATCATCTGTTTCATTTAATGGTTATCACTTAGTTGCTAAATTATTTATACTGTCTGCAATATCGTAATTGACGTTGGTAAGTAAGCAGTCTACAATGTCCATGGTGATTGTCATCAATCCAGCTTTGAAACTTGTTTTCATAAATTCTATTTCTATTTGAGAAAGGGAATTACGTCTCGTCAATCCAATTTTTATTTAGGCAAAAAATTTAGTCAATTGGACGTATATTTGGAGCAGTAAAAGCTCGAATTTCCTCGTACTGAAGCAGAGAGTTTGTTTCATCAATCCAACTTCCATTTGGGCCAAAAGTTACATCAATGCAGCTTCCACTTTAAATTTGTAATGTCAAATAATTTCGCAACATAAACAACAGTTTACTGATTTAAATATCTTATGAGGTTAGTGTGTCATCATATGTTGTGCTTGACAGTTTTATACTTTTAAACTGGATTTACTTTGTTGAGTTCCTTTGGCAACTTTGTTCATCAGCTCTTGCTACCTTTTTGGAAGGACAAGTATTTAATTTGATACCTATTACATCTAAACTATTCAAAAGTTATTTTAGTCTTGTATTTTTGGTTATGTTTTGTTGTGCATACAATACCATACATGCATGACTTTATATTATAATCTGTTACTGTAATAGTTTATTTAAAATATTCATGTAATTGTTGTATACAATGTAATGCATGTGCACTTGTCAGATACAAATAAAGACTACTATTACTTACTCACAACCATCAGCGCCCAGAACACAGCAGTTTGATTCACAAAAGGGCAAATAACTTTGAACATGATTTTTGTCTGTTCTCCAAAGTTATTTTGGCCATATTTCTTGGGACTCTTGTCTGTGCAATTTTAACAGTTGTTTCAGGAGTAACCCCAGACTTTAGCCTTCTTGTTAGAGATATGAGATATGTTATTTTAAGACAAAAGAGGAACTTTACATGCCGGAAGGTTGTGGATTCGAATCCACCTAAAGCCGCCGCATATATGGGCGCTGGGCAAGTTCTTCACTTGCAATTGCTCATGCGCTTTGGTGTGAATTGTTTAGCAACAATTCGAGAAATTTCATACTGAAAGACTAAATTGCAGTTTTTGATCTTTTTACCAACTGGTTGCATTCTCTTTTGTTGCTGTTGCTATAATATAATTAGTAATTTGTACAGTATTGTGATAATTTGCAGCTTTCTTGTTGAAGTGTGGCATTCAGAAGTATGAGTGGGGGAAGCTGGGAAAAGCCAGTGAAGTTGCACAGTTGACAAGTTGCTCTGACAAAGACTTTAAAATTGAGGAAAATATCCCGTATGCAGAGGTAAACTGGACTGAATTGAACTTCACTTTAGTTTCTTATTTTATGGGACCCGGATGTTGGTCCATATTGTTGGGGAAAACAGTAAAATATGATCAAGTCATTTCTAACTCCTTTAAAGAGTGTAGTAGAATTGGTCAAATAAATATGCTTTCTTATATTACTTATATCTCACATTTGATAAATTCATTGTTTCATTGTGTTTTCTAGATTTTGTAAAGGGTGTCGTTTGAGTTTTTGTTATTGCATATTAAAATGAGTCTTATTTCCTGTTAAACTTTCAATGCTTGTTCTATGCTTAGGCGTAAAATTTTTTTGTGTGTTTCCGGTAACCCGACCGACCCATTTTACGGCCGCGACTCAAATATTTTTGTAAAAAATTTTATTAAAAAAGCTGTTTTTTTTAAATAAGAAAAAAACAACATTTGTATTGACATAACAGAAAAGACGTCAACAAAATGAAATTAATAGGACTGTTTCTAGAGCAGTTTTAGGTGCAGACAGTCGGGAAATAGGCAGTTCATACTTGCTTAGAACACGTACTTTGTTGCAGCGTGCAAAAAAGACTAGTGGGGTATACTTTTTCGAATAGTCACTGCATAAAAATATTTTACCAAAATAAAAATATTTTTCGACCTACCTACCCAATTTTTTTTAGCTCTGTTACTGGAAACACAACTCTTTTCTTAGGCCTTAGCTATTTGCATGTGGCCTCATTGGAAAACTGTCTTCTTTGTCTATCTCATTGTGTAGCCAGTAAGTACTGGCTGTTTAAATATTACCCAATAGGTTTGTTTGAAAATCGGATATGCACAATATAATTTGTATAAACTTTGTTATAAACGTGGTAGATAACATTTTTGGCTGGTTCTATTTGCTAGAGCATTTGCTTGATGTCAGTACACATGCACATCCAGGCTAGCTATCACAGTGTGTGCATTCATATCATAGTGGGGCGATGTGGAGTTATGTTAGGTGCCATTTAGGTTTAAGGTTGCGGATTTAAATCCACTGAAAGCTGCCACGTATGGACCCTTGGCAAGTCCTTCATTTGCAATTGCTCATGCGCTTTGCAGTGAAACTCTGATTCAGTGCTCTACACTCTGCTATGAAGGGTAGTTCCTAGTTCCACAGGCTTGCTTAGCTGCTGACATCGCCAGGCTTTCTCAGTTATAGCACCGTCAATCTGGAATGACCTTTCATCAAAGCTTCATTTACTACATCTGACCAGTCAAACTTTGTTTCATAAATCTCTCAAGTCTTTTCTTTCGCCGTAGCCGGGCTGGGAGCATCTCTGAGTAGTTTTCTTGAAGGGGCGCTATATGAATCCATAGAATGAATGGATGAATGAACAAGTCGTGCATACATACATACATACATACATACATACATACATACATACATATATACACGGCGTACCGATGAAAAGTAGACCCCAGCAAAAAGTGTCATAACTCGGTCAAAGCTTTTACTATTTGACAGATATTTGTAAAACAACAACATTAGCATATAACCACCTAATTCTGACACAGATTAGAAATATTCGTGAGTTTGTTAAATTTATGAGCGTTTGAGATGCAGCGCCGAAAAGTGGAGATTTCCAACATACACAAGCTGAAAGGAAGTGAAATTCAGTTACATCTGATGTTTAAAATGTTCTCCTTGTTCATGGACACACGACCGTAGATGTAGAGGCTACCATTTGATGGTCCGGTCGATGATCACTGGGTCGAACAGCTGCCACTCTTCAAACAGACGTGCCCTACCTAACGACTAAGGTTATCGATGTCATGAATACGGGAACGAAAAACGCGCTCCTCTAGTAGACACTCCGAATTGAGGTCTGGACTGTTGGACGGCCACAGCTTTGGGATATTTTTTATTTTGCTTTTAAATTTATTCAGATTTTAATCGTGCTTTAATATCTACTAGCCTGCAGCACGAAGTTTGTGTGTGATCTGCTCTATTAGTCTATGGCAGTGGTTCCCAACCTTTTTGGACCTTAGGGCCACGTATTGGGAACCGCTGGTCTATGGGATAAATTGTCAGCTTAAGTTGCATGGTGTTTTGTTGCTTACAGTTATGGATGGGCACACATCCCAGAGGTCCATCTGTTGTGAGTGCAACAGGACAACTTCTTTCCAAGTGGATAGAGGAACATCCAGAGAGTCTTGGCAGCAAAGCTCCTGTGCTGGTTGCAGGTTCTGTTGGCCAGCTGCCATTTCTTTTCAAAATCCTATCAGTAAACAAGTCTTTGTCAATTCAGTCTCATCCAAGCAAGGTTGGTATGCCTGATAGCTAAAGTTAATAAGATAAGATTGATAAAAGAATTGCTGTGGATATGTACACTATGCAGGTATTTTCTATTGTTGCCTTAACCATTACATCTTGCCCTTTGTTTAAAGTACTGAGATAATGTTTACAAGGGACATGAGACAAAGGTGAAATAAAACAATATTATGACAGACAGTAAACAAATAACTAATTTTACATAAAAAAATGAAAAATAAATGATGGAAAAAGTGATAAAAAATAAAAATTCAGATTTTTCAGAAAAAAAGAAAGAATAGAAAATGGTTTTAGCAGTTGTGATTTAACATAAAGAAGGGAAATTGTCCAAGTTGTAGGAAATGTGTGAGATGTTGTTGTCTGTGTACGCAGTAATCTTCGATTGACTGATATTGCTCCCATTGAAACTGTTGATTGATTATACTTTGAACTTGTCTCACATAAGGCAGTTGATCTAGGCCTGAAATATCAGATTCTTTTATAAGTTTCAAGTACAACTTACTTTAAGTTCACTATTATTACAAAGTTTAGAATATAATTGCATCAGTTTAAGTCAGCAAGGATTTAAATTTGGACTTGTGTTTATTTTTTAATTTTAAATTGTTTCAATATTTTAAATATATCTAAATTTCTTATTAAGCAAAACTTTTAAGAAATGAAGCAATTACTGTAGAATAATGTTACTTAGTTGTTATTAATAAAGTTTTGTTATTTGATGATTAAATCTAAGTTGTGTAAATAAGGTTTAAAATGTTAAAATGTATTACTAACTGTAACAAAGTCAAATTTATTTAATTTGTTTTCATTTTTTCCTGGTTTTCCATGGATTTCTTATTTCTTTGAAATTAATTAACATTGTTCCATTTCTTATTCGGTTTTTATTACGCTTTTAACAACAATGCATTATTCTATGAGGAAACGGCCCAAGCTAGACTTCATGATTTTTGTGTTTCATCTTATGTTGCGAGCAGCAATCACTTAAAAGATCATGTGTCTGTTCTTGATCTTTTTTTAATCCTTTTATGATGAGCTGCATTGGTTTCTCAGTTGCTTTAAAAGGTCAGATTGCTCATTTTTTTCTGTGACATATTACTGTCAGTTTGACCCTCTGAACCCAGCAGCTCTAAAATGGAGGCAAATTAAACCAGAAAAGCTGAAACACTGGCCTCACCATCTAGTGTCATTTGCTGATGGAGTTTCAGAGCAGCTTGTGTTTGATTGGCTTTCACTTGTCACACCAATACATTGCAATGCAGCAGTATTTTATTTATTTATTTATTTTTGAATGTCATCATAGACTTTCTGTAGTTTTCCTTGGGATTGCAAAAATGCCAGGAACCTCGAGCATGTGCCTAATTATTAAGGAGCATAGGATTCAAGGGGTTATTCAGTTGAGTTTTACAATATTATTGCTTTGTATTTAGTAAGACTGTTATTTTCATTTCAACAGAAAGCAGCGGAACGCTTACATAAGGAGAATCCGAAAGAATACCCAGATAGTAATCACAAGCCTGAAATGGCCATCGCCCTGACTCCGTTTGAAGCTCTCTGTGGCTTTAGACCGAAACAGGAAATTGTAGAATTTCTCAGATGTAAGTGGAAATTTCATAATTGATATTTGTGATGAAAATAAACATTGGAACGTTTGTTTGAACGTGAACGGTGTTGACTTCAGCATCTTAATCAGTTTCAAGAAATTAGATTTTATGGCTGTTGTGACCATAGGCATAGAAGGCAGGGTCAGAGAGGGCAAATCTCCCCCCACCCCTAAACATAACTGAGTCTCTGGGTATTTTTCTCTCTGCCCCTTCCTGGCAGGATTGGGTGCAAGAACAGAAACGCTTCTTTGTAATGATATATCAAAGACTAAGGCTATACGTGCAAGATACCAATTATTCCGCATTTTTTCGGGCAAAAGCAAAATCTTGACTCCTATGTGTACTTGTTCCAAGCAGATCAGACGTAATTTTGAGCTAATAATTTGATGTTTGAGATTAACTAATTACACATTTGTGTAAAGGTGTGCACTGTGCAATACATGTACATTAAGTGCTATATGTATCTGGTAGTAGTTTTAGTTTAACAACACTTTGTGATAACAAATATCATTAGCATCGCCCTTCTCCTCCTTTATCCAGGCTTGGGGCTGATACTGTCAAAGTGCAGACAGGGGCGGAGTTATATCGTAATGTGTTTTGCTGCAAGGACATGCGCACCATTGGCCACCTGTTAATGGTAATGGAGTTTGCTGTATTTCTTTGAAAGGTGTTCCTGAATTACGGTCAGTGGTTGGAGAAGCTGCTGCTGCAGACTTGTCTAGCAGTGACTCGTCTGCTACAGATCAGGCATCTCTGAAGAGATGTTTCACTGCTTTGATGTCATCAAACGATGATCTTGTAAAGAAACAGTTGTCCCATCTCGTTTGTCGACTTGAGAAAGCCAGTAAGTAGTCTTCAGTTCATCTGAGATGTTTTCACTCTTAACTGCTTCTTAACATTGCAGCTTTTGTCTTTGTTGACTTTTTGATGGTAATTTACTCTAATTAAGGGTGCAAGGGTTGGTCATTTAGATGGGTCTGTATTTTTAATGGTCAACCATTAAAAATGCAGACCCATCTAAGGGTTATTTGAGATGTGACTGAATAAAACATTTTAAAAACTTTTTGTTGCATTGCGTTTTTGGATGGACTCACTAAAGGTGATACAGGTCTTGTTATGTTAAATATTTTTTGATGAAATTTGCGACTATACTTAAATATGAATTTTGTCTTTAAGCCTGTTAAATGTGGTTTAGACATTTGTTACTTCTGGCCCAGATATTAGCAAAATTCTTATGGATTACTTTTTGGCCCACCCTGCATATTAAATAGTAAAGTCAACAATAAATCTGATAAGCAAAATATATGCACGACAGTGTCAAAGGCGTCTTAGAAAAAAGGGTGGGGATTCTAGGACTGGCCAGTAACCCTTCAGATGTTTTTGCAAAACTAAATTGATGCATTTAGGTAAACTTGTCCAACTATGATTGTTATAACAGTATACATAATGTCACAGTCAAATATTTCATTTTCTTTCAGATCTGTTTGTAACTCTCATTCCGGATAGAATTGATTGATTTCCTGCTTTTAAAGTACATGTCTTCTTGTGTTGCTGTTCATGTTTGCTAGTGCTAAACTTGTCTTCTATTTCGGTCTTTGTTTTCAGAGGTCTGTTGTCAAGATCCAGTGACTCTAGCCAGTTGCCATGGCGATTTACTTCTGAGGCTTTATGACCAATTTCCAGGAGATGTTGGCTGCTTTGCAATTTACTTCCTAAACTTCATGACACTTCAAGTTGGCGAAGCAATATTTCTTGAGGCGGACCTGCCACATGCATACTTATACGGAGGCAAGTTGATCTGACTAATGTAATTTTATTGGCATTCCATGATGGCTGAGAAAGTCCACGTGAGGAATGTCACTGTGACATCATATCAGCATGGTATTATTGGTTTGCGATGTGCAGAGTTTGCTCAATAATTCCCATATGTTTCAACTTTTATGTGCTTGTTTGTTATGTCTGTATTGAATGCATTAATTCATAATGTTTGTTGCATCTCTTTCAATCTGACCAACAAATATTATAAATTGTTTGACCGTAACAGGTAGTGCTAAACCCTAGACTTGTATGCCATCTACAACTGCAAAATCTTGAATATGGTGATGCTATAGCACTTCAATCCATTGTTAACTGCTCCGTATCTCTTCACCTAAAGTCTCTACTCTCTGTCTCTTTTTAGACACTCAAACTCGCAATGTAAGTTCTTCTCGATTTGAAATTTTACGCACTTGCATAAGCATCACTTACCCAGACCTTGATTCTCCATATCCAGCTGGATCAGATCTAAGAAAGAATTTCATAGCCAAAAGGTAGGCATGCTTTAAGCAGCGCATTTAGTCATTATGTACCAAAATAAAAGCGAGGACAAAGCTGCTCTGATTGCATCATATGAGGTAGTGTTACTTTTTCGCTCTATGAAGAAGCAACCATTTGCTCCTGAGCGCCAATGATTTCAAGTAGTTTAAGTATATAGCATATATAGAATTATGAATGGTGTACAGTATATTTTCTAATTTGCTTTTTCTAAAGTTCATCTATGGAAAAAAAATTACAACAGCGATTCTGATTTGATTTAAATACAAATAATCAAACTGCTGATTTACTTCAAAATCAAATCATAATGCTGATTTTATTACAGTTTGTATTTAAAGTGTATTAGTGACTAATGAGTATCTGATAGAAGTGATGCTGATTTTGTTGTTCTAGACTGTTTAGAATGCATGGCCTGTTCAGATAATGTTATCCGAGCTGGGCTAACTCCAAAGTTTAAAGATATTGCAACACTCTGCTCTCTGCTGAAATATGATTGCAAGGCTCCAAAGGATCTGCTCTTTAAAGGTCACAAGTCTTCGGATGATCCGTGCGTTACTGTCTTTAACCCACCTGTTGAAGATTTCTCTGTTCATCAGATTCAGGTTAGTATGATAATTATTTCTGTGTTGCCATTGCCATATGGTCCATAGTAAAGTCATTTACTTGCACTAGTACTTTCTGTTGGTGGTCTTTCATTCTAAGTTATTTTGTGTGCTTGTCAGTTAAAGTAAGTCTTTATTTTGAGATTTCTTCTCCATCTGTGACCATCCCTAGTCAGCTCGACTACAATGAGTACACTGACTGCACACTGTCAGTGCAAATATCAGATGATGATGATGATGATGATGATGATGATGATGATGATGATGATGATGATGATGATGATGATGATGATGATGATGATGATGATGATGATGATGATGATGATGATGATGATGGAGAGAGTTGGCCATCTGCCTTTGTATGCTGAGGCTAAGAAAAATGAAGACTTTGCAAACTGTTCATACAGTGGCTTCTAACATTAAGAAACTTTCCCTCAAAATAAAATAATATGGTCGATCTCATGAAAGTTGTACTAGATGAATGAGTAATTGATACAATGGGCTGATATTAAATTATAAATGTTTGTTTAGTACAGGGGTCTCAAACACGCGGGCCGCATGCGGCCCGCGGACCCGATTAATGCGGCCCGCGAAAGACATCTGGTTTGGGGGGGTTTTAAAAGAGAAATCGGTTAAAACAAGATTTTGTAGTTCTTTTGTGAGGTGAACCAAAGTTAAAACTGTTTTCTACTACTTTTCCTGTGGACATTAAATCTGCAACAGCATTTAATTTTATAGGCTACAGATGGCGTTATTAGTTGACCAATGCGATGCAATGCTGAAGCAGAAAGTTGTGATTCCAGCATTCTACACCCCTCTACCACGTAGGCCTACAAGACAACTTTTTTTAAATTCCCAAAGCTGTACATGGCTGCAACACGCATAATGGCGTGTTTGGTAGTAACGTAATAATTATGTGATCAGTTTTTGTCATTATTAAAGAATAATAAGTCTCAAAGAAGGTCATAACTTTGAGTTAATGGTAACATTTTTAAGCTGTACGGTATGATTGATAGCATATCAGAAGACAAAACCAAACATTGATGCTCTTATAATGGAGAAACGTTGCCAGATGAATAGCCCTAACCATTGCCTCTCAGACAACTCACAATAAAATACCCTAAAGTTTAGAGCTGCTACAAGTTTACTTTTAGGCATTACTAAACGTGCTATTGATGTAGGCCTGGCCTATTTCATATTATTGTGGCTCAATTTTTCTATATGGCACCATAATTATGATTAGGCTATAGACTTCTGAAAATCTAATATTATGTAAATTTGACAACAATATGAAATAGGCCAGGCCTATCATTATTACAGCATTGTATGCTATGCTACAATGATTAATTTCACGTCGCGAATTATTATAGGCCTATAATATTATTTTTATGTTGCGGCCCGCGAGCTCCTGTAAATTTCCAAATGTGGCCCACGTGCTGACTTGAGTTTGAGACCCCTGGTTTAGTACTAAACTGCCACTTTTCTGATTTAAGTACAGCAAATTAGACAATAGAGTAATAAGCCTGACATGCTTGTAATTTGATTGAGTTGAATGCCCCCTCCATTCATTGTCTGAGGCATCAGCCACAGTGAGGCGAAACTTGTTAAAAGCACCAGCAGAAGCAAAACGTAACCCAGGCAGAGAAGAATAATTATTGTGTTACTAGCTGTACCCGGCCACGCGTTGCTGTGGCAGAAAAGACCGTCCTTCCTCTCCTTCTCCCCGTCCCCCTCCCCCTTGGGGCAGTGAAAGAAGGAGGCGAATATCTGTCTGTGGACTTGGTCACATGAGTAATGTTCACAGGATAAGGTGACAGGTTCTCATCTGCCAGTCCTCGTCTGATTAACCGTTAGAAAAATTGGCAATCTCGTCTCTTACTCATTACACACCCGGTTAAATTGTTCTGATGTGCGTTTGCATCTGGTCACCTGGTGCTGTCAGCTCTTGGAGCTCTGGCGATAGTTACGATGTATCCTCTCCAGTGTTTCCTCTCTCTTGTCGCCTCTATTAGCATCTCCAGGCTCATACCAGACCTCTTGTGTATTTCATCCATCCATTTCTTCCTTGGTCTTCCTCGTCTTTTTCTTCCCTCTCCGCATGCCATCATCAATTCTTTTTCCAAACCGTTTGATCTCATTTGCATCGCGTTTGCAAGGATCTAATAAAAAAAATCGACCTCTTCTCTATTTCATCATCATTAAAAAATGGTAAACACGGACACTTTCATATGGTTGCATAGTGTAACATTAACCCTTTGACTTGCCGTTATGTTTTTGCGCGAAAAGGTAGGCCTATGTATGTATGTATGTATGTATGTATGTATGTATGTATGTATATATATATATGTATGTATGTGTGTATATATATATATATATATATATGCATGTATGTATGTATATATGTATGTATATGTATGTATGTATGTATATATGTACGTATATATGTATGATTGCATGTATGTATTTATGTATGTATGTATATTATATGTATGTACCGGGTATGTATATATGTATGTATGTATGTATGTATATATGTATGTATACATGTATGTATATGTATGTATATATGTATGTATGTATGTATGTATATATGTATGTATCAGGTAGCTACCGTCGTCCTAGGCGTTCGACCAACGTGCCGGTCGGTCGTTCGCCTGGCGTCACGCGTCGTTCAACGGAGCCCGCTCTCTGCCTCTATATATATGCATGTATGTATGTATATATGTATGTATGTATGTATGTATGTATGTATGTATGTATGTATGTATGTATTTATGTATGTATGTATGTATTTATGTATGTATATGTATGTATGTATGTATATATGTACGTATATATGTATGATTGCATGTATGTATGTATGTATGTATGTATATTATATGTATGTACCGGGTATGTATGTATGTATGTATGTATATATGTATGTATCAGGTAGCTACCGTCGTCCTAGGCGTTCGACCAACGTGCCGGTCGGTCGTTCGCCCGGCGTCACGCGTCGTTCAACGGAGCCCGCTCTCTGCCTCTATATATATATGCATGTATGTATGTATATATGTATGTATGTATGTATGTATGTATGTATGTATGTATGTATGTATGTATGTATTTATGTATGTATATGTATGTATGTATGTATATATGTACGTATATATGTATGATTGCATGTATGTATTTATGTATGTATGTATATTATATGTATGTACCGGGTATGTATATATGTATGTATGTATGTATGTATATATGTATGTATACATGT
This sequence comes from Lumbricus rubellus, assembly GCA_945859605.1. Lineage (NCBI taxonomy): Eukaryota > Metazoa > Annelida > Clitellata > Crassiclitellata > Lumbricidae > Lumbricus > Lumbricus rubellus. The sequence goes on from OX243813.1 coordinate 39,841,622, forward strand.
ATGTATATGTATGTATATATGTAAATATGCGGTCGAAATACATCCTTATAGAAAAGCGCGCTTTAAAGCGCGCTGGCAAGTCAAAATACATCCTTTATAGAAAACCGCGCTTTAAAGCGCGCTGGCAAGTCAAAGGGTTAAGTAAATCAAACTAAAGACTGATACAAGTTCTTGTATCAAATAGTTAATGATGTTTATGATATGGCTTTCAGAGCAAGATCAGTCTTGATGTTGTTTTACCAAGCTATAACAGAATGCATTGAAGTGTTAATTTTCTTTAATACTCAATTAAATACAATTTATTGTATTAAATATGTTACTGTGCCTATATATTTAAAAATATCGTGCTATACTATTTATGCTTATTAATTTGGTTTTTTTCCAGCTTCCCCAAGATATTCACCAGTATGTGATAAGGCCTATCGATGGAGCTAGCATACTGATAGTGATTAAAGGAAATGGTGATGCAGCCAGCGAGTCACTGGGTCCAACAAGTCTACATTTGGAACGTGGCTCAGTCGTATTTCTGGCAGCCAATGAAAGCTTGACATTACACATGAAACCATCTGACCAGCAAATGGTGATTTATCGAGCATGCTGTGATGGATCAGTTTAGAAGAGACTATTACCAATGTTCGGTATAATATTCTGTGGCTCATGTATGCACATTAAAGTTATCGTGTGCAAAGTGTTGGAAGTTTGCATAGATTTGTATGCTGCTTAGAAAGAACATTGAGAGAGAGAGAGCATTGGTAACGTTTCATATATTAATCGTGTAGTACTATGCTTTGGTGCATAGGGACCAGGTATTTATGGGTTTTGCCATAAGGTGCTTGCATATACTGGCTATGTAGTTTTTGATGCTGATAAAAGGTAAAATATCTTTGTTAGTTGTATGCTATAGTTACTTATGCTGACATTTAATTAAGTAATTTGATAGAACATATCATTTGATTTATTTGGTTGATTTGTTAGTGGACAGAATCTTTGTAATTTGGAAAAATATTCTGCTGTTGAGCTGCCAGTTGCTCATTAGTAGACATACATCATTGTAATGGTTTGATGATGTTAGGTAGCAATTTACGTGGAATAATATTGCTTAGCATTTTTGAAAATGAATTTAGTCATTCATTTAGATACTTTAAATGTGGTTTGGAATTTTAATTTTGGAGAATTTAACATTCTTGTACTTCAAGAACTTTTTACTGATGGTAGTTAATATTTTGCGTAGTTAGTTGGTGACCATTTATTTATTTTAGACAGATTGACTGCATACTTGTACAGGTTAAAGGTAGCAGTTCTTTGCAAAACTGTTTGGAAATTTTCAAGTAACGTACATGTGATCTCAGCGTTTGAAATATGGATGTTAAATGATTATCGGGCCGGATTATCAGTTTTGGTGATCCTGTTCAGTAAAACAGGGGCCCAAGCTCCACAAAATTACAACAATAGGATGCGTAAAATTTGTTATACCATCAAGGCTCTGTTGATATGATGGTTGGCCCTCATTTGATCACAATTGGGCACTCCATAGTCCATACCCTGGTGCAGTACATGGCATTCATTTAGTTGGATTTAGTTATACAGATGATACTCAAATGTGCACATACATTGATTTGAGTTTACTTGTCATTCATGTGCTTGTGCATTGTGTCTGTGAGGACTCTGAGGAGGTTCAGCCTTCGATGGCAGGTAAATAAGTTCATTCTTGATTTGCAGAAAGTTAAAATGTTTCTGCTGGAAACTCTACATCAGATGAAAAGTTTGAATTATTTAAATCTATCGTTGTCAACGATTCACTTGCGGAGTTGGCTGCTCATAACCACGGTGTTTTTGAAATTGCTGTTCCTTGCCTTTTACATCAGTGTCTCATAAACTGTTTGGACTCTGACACACTCGGCAGAGCAAATTTTTATTGCTGCACACCAATTACAATTTACTAAAATTGCAAAACTAACAGCAATAATTCATGATGAAATGACACCCAATCTGATATAATGCTCATCATATTTACATTTTTATAAACTGGAAGGTCTGGTTATCTTAAAAAAATTTCCTCTCTGCTCATCTACTGTCATCTTTTCTATTATATATTGGCCTCTGCAAAGAATTTATCAATTTTAGGGTGATAGAAAACAATTTAAAATAATATATCTGCATGATTTTATAGTTAATTATTTGTTCTATATTTGAGTAATAATAAAGGAAAAAGTAAAACAACATAACCTTGTTCAGTTAGAGTTTTTAAAAAATATTCTTCGTTTATTTTCAAAGTGACGCAACGTAGTCTGACAACAATGTAGCCTAGTATGATTAGTCAGTAATGAATGTATGGGTGCAGGATTGGAATTTAACTTCGACAGCCATGCAAGATGCCCAGTGGTGTAGTGGCGGGGGGACGCCGTCCCCCCACTTTTTTCCAGGGATAATGGAATATTAATAGTAATACTACTACTAATATTATTATAATAAAGAGCGTCCCCCCACTTCATAAAGAGCGTCCCCCCACTTCATTTTTTAGGACTACATCACTGAAGATGCCCATCAGTTGGAATCATCCACAAAGGACACCCACAGAATATGAATACTTTGGACCTCTCCCTCCCTCTTGTCTGCATTTGGCCCCCTCCCTACCACTTTGCTGAAGTTCGCACTACGAAACTAAAACCATGACCTAAATTAAACAGAACACAGCACATGCCAAAGATTTTAACATGTTAAAATCTGTGGCACATGCCGTTACAAGGGTGACTACATGGGCGGATTTTATCAGTGGCTAGGCCCCCCCCCCCCAAAAGGCCCAGATTCAGCTTTTTTTACCATGTAAATGGTATATTTTACCGAGCTTACTCCCCCCCCCCTCCAACGAAGAAGGCCCAGACTAAAAAAATTCTTAGAGAAAATTACTTCACGAACGAAACTTCAATCGAATGACTAAAAAAGGTCATTGACATTTTTGTCTGGAAAAAATAGTTTTTAAACGAGATTTCAACCCGATGACTAAAAAGTCAACTTTTTGGGGCTGAGAAAATAATTTTATTGTTGGCGCCGCTTGTTCTGGACCAAGTCTTCACCACAACAAAGCCCATAAGTTGTTTTTTTTACTCCCACCCGAAAACAAGAACACAGAAGTAGGTCTACTAGGAACAAGGTCAGACTGTCAGAGGAAGGTCATTCATAAACCATTAGTTCTATTTTATTTCAAATCATTGTATTTAAAATGTGATATAAACTAGTATTTAATTGTTACTAGGCCTACTCGATCTTGAGTTTATGATCGATCTTGGTGTCGTGCAATATAAATCAGTGTTTAATATAGATGTATGATGGTCACGTATCCCCCTCTCAGCGTTACAGAGGGCGGGGAACTAGATTAAACTGAATATAGGCCTAAATCTCTTGAATGAATGAATGAAGTTGCTAGCTTGTTGCTTTGTATGGCACTGCAGGTTTTAAAACGTCACAGGCTGTCACGGCTACTGAAATAACTAGCAAATGGTAATCGCAAACCCCAAATTTCTAGAGAGCCGCTCGATTAAGCTCAGGGTAATTACCCTATTCACGAGCGCTGTGGCTAGTCAGAAGGGTTGTCAAATTATTATAATCCAATTGGCCCATATATATTCTTTCAATGGCATGTGCTTGCATTATGATTTATCATGCTCAAATCTAAACAATAAAGACAGTTTTAGCTGGCAAATGACCAGGGCTGTTAACAATACTGGAAAAAAGTATTGGCAATACCAATACCAATACTTCCTAATAAAAGTATCGGCAATACCAATACCAATACTATTTCTTAAAAGTATTGCAATACCAATACCAATACTTTTACCAATACTTTTCGATAAGTTTTAAAGTTTAATGACTAAAAATGCACATGCCATTTCCCGTTAAACAGTGTTAGCAGTACAAGCAGTGTAACTACTAATCTATATACATGCTTTCCATAAGTCTACCACTTATCCATACGTAAAAAAACATAATTTCAAAGTGTAAGCTGCTTAGTTATGTGCGCAGAGGTGTAAATACTCGGCCTCCTAGTGAAAAGAGTCTTTCCACAGCTGCACTAGCAGGCAAACCAGTGTTCAAAATAATATACAATTTCTGGATCAAATCAAATCAAATCAAATATTTATTTATTCCTTGGAGCATATCAAACACAACCTGAACATAGTGCAACTTAACTAGACAACGTGTTCATACTGTCTGACAAACATATTAATGTAACACATTTGAAAGGAAAATTATCAGAAGCACATCTCATTGTATCAACCAGGAAAGGGGAAGACCCAGAAGGGGCACTAGCCCCGCTGGGAAGGGCCCACCCTATAGCTCAGCTTAATGTTGGTTGTACAGAAACAGAACATAGTAATTATGCTGTTAATTCTGAAGATGATAATAACTCGACATTTAATAGAACAACATGCAATCCTATGAGAGACCGACAAATAGAAAAACAAACAAGCTAGATGCATTCAATCACGTTCCCTTAGATTAAGATGGTCTCTCCAGCGCTTCTTGAATTGTGAGTATGTAGGTAAAGACTGGATACTTATGGGTATTGCATTCCAAATTTTTGGTCCACTGCAATATATTGAGAATCTACGATAATTTGTACGTGCATAAGACACACTCAGACCCTTGCTCCCTCTTGTGTTATGGTCATGCATATCAACAATTCTGTTAAAAGAGTTTGAGAAAACTTCGGGTAGCATACCCTTTACAAACTTATACATAAAATTGCCCACCAGATAGTAATTCTTGCTTTCAAATTTCATAATATTATACTCTTCAAATCTATCCGCTGTGTGTGCACATCTATGATCACCAGCTATAACTCTAATCGCTCTTTTTTGTAAGAGCACAAGACATTTTAACCTCGTCGAATAGTTGGCAGCCCAGACAATATTACCATAATCAAAATATGGATTAATTAACGTATAGTATAAGTTTTTACGGATGTGTACTGGGAGTAGGTGTGATATTCTTGCCAGGATTCCAATATTCCTTGCAACTTTATTGGCAATTATATTAATGTGTTCTGTCCATGTTAAGCACTCGTCTACATAGACTCCTAGAAATTTTACAGAACGAGTTTGTACAAGAGAAATCCCATCAACTGACAAATCTATCTGATGACCTTGAAGACTCTTATTTGGCGAACGAAATACAATAAAGCATGATTTCTTTACATTGAGAGAAAGTCTATTAGTCCTGAACCAGCATGCTAATTTGGCAAGTTCTGAGTTTATTATTTCCACTAACGTGGTCAAGGACTCGTGAGAGCAGAAAACATTCGTGTCATCTGCAAATAAAATAAATTTGATCATAGTAGATACATTAGGTAGGTCATTTATGTACAATAAAAACAACAGAGGGCCAAGGTTGGAGCCTTGTGGGACCCCAACTTTTACAGGTTTCCGAGAAGATAACGTCCCATTACACATCACCTGCTGATACCTATGTTCCAGATAACTTTTAAACCATAAGAGGGTTATTCCCCTTACACCATAATTTTCAAGCTTACTCAGTAAGACATTGTGGTCAACCGTGTCAAAGGCTTTTGCAAGGTCCAGAAATATGCCGATAGAATATTTGTTCGTGTCTATTGCCTTGGATATAAGATCCTGCATATTAATAAGGGACATATCAGTTGAATGACCTGGACGAAATCCATGCTGTAGGGGATACAATATATTCATTTTACTTATATAGTCGTTAAGTCTCTGGCACATGGCTTTTTCTAAAATTTTACCAAAGTATGGTAGTATCGATATCGGTCTATAATTGGACATTTCCTGCTTATCACCCTGTTTAAATATTGGTGTTATTTTTGCAACCTTTAGGGCTGGTGGAACAATACCCGTCACGAAAGAACAGTTGATAATATTCGATAATATATCAGCAATAGATTCAATAGAATTTTTAGCTACTAGTGGGTCAATCTCGTCTGGACCCATGCTTCGAGTAAATTTCATAGATTTGACAATAGCAACAATTTCATATGGGTTAGTTAAGGTGACTGCAAAAGATCCTAGAAGTGGGGGATTTAAAAATTCCTTAACAGTTTTTTCTCCTGCAGGTATTTTATCAGCAAGTGTCTGGCCAACCCCCGCAAAGTAGCCGTTAAATGCATGTGCAATCTTTTTAGAATCATCAACTTTAAGCCCATTTATGTTTAGAGAGTCTACAAGAGTGGCCCTGGGTTGCCCATTGATCAGTGACTTTATGACTCCCCAAGTTTTTTTTAGGTTCTGCGTATACTTGAGAAACTCCTCCGAATAGTATAATCTTTCCGCATTAATCCTAGTCTGTTTAAACTTATTCCGGTATTGCTTATATTTATCCTTATTCTCACTGGTGGGCGACTTTAAGTATTTTAAATACAGCTTATCCTTTTTCTTACACGACTTTAGTAGTCCTAGATGGATGTGTGGATATGCAGCCAGAGAAATCAAGCTATCTGCAGAGTCCGATAAATATCTGTCTACTTCCTCACACACATTTTCTGTACCAAAATTCCTATGTCTCCGATTTGAAAGACTAGAGAAAAAATTGGGCTTAGTATTTGAATAGTCAGAAACATCGGTTGCTGCTGCAGAAGTAGGCCTACTTGGCTGGATACCAGACAGCTGAAGACTGGCCAATGACTGGATGCGCCTCAAGAAACCATATAAATATTATTGTGAAAAAAGTATTGGTATCGAGTATCGCATGTCATGTCATGTCATGTCGCCATCGTCGCATCGCGACGGTTGGCTACATGAATGGACCTTTAATGCCCAGAGTCTTCTGTTCCTTGTCGCGCTCATTAAGTCAGAGCCTACAAGTCCTGTCCAGTTCAGGACGTTGTCGATCCAAGATATCCTCGGCCTTCCTCGTCCTCGGTTCCCCTCCACAAAACCCGTCATGATGCTGCTTTCGATGCTACCGTTTTGTTGTCTCATGATATGACCAAAATATCGAAGTTTCCGAATTTTGGTGTGGGCCAATAGTTCTCTTGTGGCTCCCGCTGACACATACACCTGTTCATTGACTTTATGAGTATCGCTGACAGGCTAAAAAAGTATCGGCGATACGCATGCGATACCAACAAAATTAAACTATCGCGATACTCGCCGCGATACTGAAAAAAGTATCGGCGATACCAAGTATTGCGATACTTTATCGCGATATTAACAGCCCTGCAAATGACGTCTAAAAAATAAATAGTAGCGGTAAAATAAATGTTAAAGGTGCTTTGGCTACTTGACTGGGGTTGGGGGTCAGAGATCGAGGTTCCACAGAATGTACGAGTTACAACATGGGGTTTCAAAAATAGAAAATATGATTTTTTGCGTAAGCTTACGTAATAATAATATTAGGCCTATATGGATTGGTCCAAATGTTATCATATTTACAGGCATCTATATTCTGCGCTTAGTCACTTAATTTGAACCTATCTTGCGCTATATAAAATTAATTTGTTTGCTTCTTATGCGATTGCTGCTTGTTTCGTCTGAAGTTTGCTGCTTGGACTTGAGATGTAATAAAAAAATAAATAATGTGTAATTGTGTATGTTATGATCGACTGTGTATGGTGAGTTTCTGAATGGAGAGTTGCTTTGATGTCGATGCAGTTATGCTTTTAATGCACTCTCGTCGTTAAAGGGTCAACTAGAATTACGTGCAGTTGGGTGTCATCGATCCTGCATGACGCCTGTCACAGATACTCACCTTTCGATCAGCCGGTGCTAATCTTTAAGTAATCTTTATGTACCGTTCTAGTTTGTGACCGAACGAAATTCGACCAGCGTACTTTGCTGCTAGGTGATTATATGGATCAATCGTTCCGAATTATTACAGCAATAAAAACGAACCGACTATTTGTTAGTTAGCAGTCATCGTTGTAAAGAATTGCTATTGCGAACTTCAACCATGCCACGATTCGTAAAAGAGAATATTAACCCAGAGTTACTAAAAGAAAGGGCCAAAGCCACCTTTGATCCGGAGCAGATTACGTACGTGCTGGATGGCGGCCTTACGGAAAAACGAAGGGAAATGGGTAAGAAGCGTTCTCAATAAACATGTTTTCTCGCTTCATGTCTGCTACCGAGCCATCATTAACCTCTGCACTGTAATGTCCGGTATTTTTGCTTGTCCTGTAAAATCCTGTATTTTTGCAAAAGTGTCCTGTATTTCGTGTTTTTTGCCAATAGTCAGTTTTCACGCTCTTTTTTGTCGTGGATTATTATTGCCTTGATTATTTATAATTCTTATTATATTTTTCTCTTATAATTCAGAGTGGTATATATGTTGCTTCAGAGTAGTGATAGAAGTTGGCATTTAATAAATAGGCTGATTCAATACTACACTGTGCCCCATAAAAAAAACACCAAAAAACTTTGTCATGAAACGCATGTAAGTCTAATGTTAAATAAGAAAAAGTAATGTTTCATTTAAGAAGATGTTCGAAGTGATGTCCCTTCGCTTGAACGCAGGCTCTCAGCCTTGGCCGCCACTGTTCAATAGCTTTGTCAATGACACTCTGCTTCAACTGTGCCCACACAACGATGAGGCGCTCCTTCAACTCGTTGATGTCCCGTATTGCTGTTTGGTAGACGCGTTCCTGTATTAGACCCCAAATTCTGTAGTCAACGGGATTGAGGTCTGGTGAGTTTGCTGGCCAGAGTTCCGGTCCAATGAAGCTTGGTGTTTCACGTCGCAGCAACGCAATGGTGTCCTTTGCGCGATGTGCAGGGGCGCTGTCCTGCTGGAGAATGAATAAGTCGCTTGACACCCCCCTGATCGCTGGCAACATCTGCTCCATCAACAGGATATTCCTGTAATATTCGCCGTTGACCTTCACCCCAGGATAAACGAGGAACAATTTCGTGCACCCGAGCTTCGAGACGGCGACGGAGATCATGAGACTTTTATTACAATTGGCTTAGTTTTATGGAAGATTTTTGAACAGTTTTTGGTGTGTGTTTTTTATGGGGCACAGTGTATAAGTGTTCAGCATGGTATCACATAGAACTTTAGATGCCTGGGTTTTTTAAAACAAAGAAGTTGCATGACATTCCATGAATTATCATTCATAAGTTTCTCATATTTTTGGTGATTTCCTTCAGTTGTTTCAAGTGGAGGGTCCACTGGTTCATGTCCTGTATTTTGCATTGGGCGATCTTTTTTTATTTGAATGCTCAAGATATATGAAGATGGATGTTGTGTACAATACAGTTCATGAGCTGAAAGTGTTGAATGATTGCGAATTTATAATCTCCAAACTTCTATGACGTCACTCAAAAACTGAGCACAGGGCACCAGCTTATTCATGAGCTCTGCATCGAGTCAGAAGGGTTGTCTAAAGGGCAGTCCCAAGGAGGTCTGAGTCCGGTTCCATAGTTCTTGAAGATGTCAGACTTTAGTTTGGAATGGATAGCCCAGGAGGTGATGGATGGAGGAGCCTGAGGAAGGTGATTGATAATGATGATGGATTAACCGAAAAAGTGCAAATTCCTGGGCATATTTCAGAGACATGGTGCAGTGTTGGATATGGCTTGTTTGGAAAGCTTGAGATAAGTACGGAATCGGACTTTGAAGTGGAAGTCATCTACGTACAACTTCCATATTTACAGATGAAATTTGTTATAAAACAGAACCTGAGGCAGATTTCCTGTCAGATTGCGAATACTTATCTCAGATTCAGATTCTGCCATCAATCGCATTCTGTTTTTTTTAAATTCTTTTTTTAGTTGAAAACAAATTATTTTTGAATAAATGTTCGACATCTTTTTCTGTATTTTATTCTATTTCCTTCATTTTTTACATCTACGCCATATCTATGGCACTAGGACACAATTTGTTTCCATCCTTACCACTTCCCCATTAAGTCTGTCATCCATCCCTATTCCATGCCCATTAGGTATTCCTAAATATTCCTACTCTCTTCTTAGTCTTCTAATTAGACGTGTTCCCATTCCAATTCTCATTCCAGTGAAGCAAAAGCACACTAAAAAATGCGCCTGCACTTTAGAATGTTATGTTAAAGTCTTTAGCATTTAAATACAGAATGTTTTCAATTTAAGTTGAAAAAATATGAAATATTCAAAGATTTCAGTTATTTGGCATGACACTGAATGCAGACCTGGTTAAACTGAACAAATTTCTACCGGGGACAAAGTTACAACTGCAAATACTGTAGTTATATATCTATCCCGTACTTAGTACCACAGGCTTTGCTGGAAACCATCCCTGTTGTATTTTTGCTGCTTTTGACACCATGACAATGTATTTTACCAATTTCCTAAGGCAAAGAAAATAACGTTTTGTTTCCCGTAACGCGACCGACCCACTTTCATTGCTGCGACTCGTATCTTCTTCTTTACTTCTTCTTTGGTTCTCTGCCATCAGGCAGGTTCATATGTCCAATGATCATTGAATGATGCCATGCATATCTGTTCTGTGCATCCATCTTTAGCCCTCTGTAACCATCCTTTGTCATTATCCAGTCCAGTAGCATTGTTCTTGGTCTTCCTCTTGTCTTTTTCTTCTCCATTCTTCCTTTAATGATGTCTCTTACTCTGCCGCCTCCGCATTGTTCCCAGCATTGACCTTTTCTCTCCCACCATCTGCAGTATTTCTTCATTCATCTTGTGTTCCCTCCAGCTGACACGCTCCATTCTGCACCAAATCCATATTTCAAAAGCTTCCAATCTTCTTATGTCATCCTTTCTCATTGTCCACTCTAATAATTTTGTGAAAAGTTTTTATTTGTATGGACATAATACAGTGACACTGCCTTCCGTGCACGAGGTATAGAGTTGGATCTTATATTTGTAGCATTCCCTAAGGCAGACATCCTTGGTTAACAGTGTCTTTCAATGTAGGCATATAAGGGCCCGTTAATTAGAGCAGAGATTAATAGATCCTAATACAATGGGTGGCTACAGAGAACTACAGGTCTGCCAATCAGCAATGATTCTTCTTTACCTGACACCGCTGACAAATATCCTGCAGCACATGCCATTTGAGCCACCTCTAACGGTGATTGGGGAATAAAAGTGGTAAATACTCACTGGGTTTGCCAGTCTCCAATGACCCCAGAGGGGATGTTCTGTTCCCACTCATCTTCCCTTTTCCCTTCCACTCCACCTTGCCAGAAAAGATGTCAACAAACTGAAATTAATAACATTGTTTTCTAAAGCAGAACTTTGTTAGGTACAAACATTCTGCAAATGGCAGTTCATACTTGCTTAGAACATGTACTTCTTTGTAGCATTTACCTTTGTGCAAAAAAGGGCAGTGGCTTAATTTTTTGGGTTGTTACTGTATACAAATATTTTTCTACCTACCCAATTTTTAAACCTCTGTTACTAGAAACACACTATTATTTTTTTGGCCTAATTATGGTGTCACTTCCTAAGCTTAACATTTCTCTTAATTAAATATGCCAGTACTGCTCTTGGCCGATATTAGTTAGTTTCAGTAGCAGATGTTCTGACTCTAAGGTCAGCTGATTCAAAATAGACCAATTATATTGGTGGCTGTGTGCCAGCCTAGGAAATAATAAATGACATGAAAGCAGGAAATTCATCAGCTTAGGTTGCTGGAAGAGTCACCAGTAGCTGGCTCCCCAGATGTACAGTGCTCATCAAAAGCATTCCCATTATGAGTTGATTAATTTGATCAATTTCATTACGAAGCCTAAATTCCTGCTTCAAAGTTGTTCAAAGATCAGAAACATTACAGAAAAGTTGTAAATGCTATCCGTAAAGTTCATGTAATGTAAAGAATATTTTATATTACTCCTTTAAATATAAGTTTACATGGCTATCTGATTTATCTAAACAGGACCATGCAACTTTAGGTGAGGAGAGAGCATAATAATTATTATGGTGATTGGTGAGTGTACCATGTGAGGCTGAAGGGGATTTTTGAGGGCTCAACATGTCTGAAGAGTGAAGGCCTGATGTTCCTGATAAGCAAGGAAGCTGTAAATCAACGAAAGGCAGCAGAGCACTGTGATTGCCAACCATACAGATTTGATATTCGAGATCATCAACTCTGTGATGTATATACCCGGGCAGTGCCAGCTAATGTTTACAGGCTATCTTACTATAGTAGAGAAAATACTCATGACATCGGAAACGATTAGCGCCTGGATGTCATCCAACCATCTTAGGCTAAATCATGGAAAACACAACTTATTTGGGTTGGAAGTCGTATGCAAGTTTCTAAAGTTGATATGCAAAATCTGCAACATTGCTCTGATTCAGTATAGCATTTATGAAGCTGTGCTTAAATTATACTTTATGCTGACATTGATTCAGTTTTTATTTGTAGCAGCTGGTCACAGCATAGAAATTCTCTACTTCTTAAAACTTGGTAAATTACAGCCTGAAAATGGTCTGTAGTCCTTATAATTAGATATTTTATTTCGTCTTCTTCTTCTTTATTCTCTTCCATCAGTCAAGTGTCCAATTTCATCTCTTTCCTTGACGTTATCCATCCATGTTTTTGGTTATATATTTTATTTACTAGTAGATTAAGTTCTTTACTACTACCACCATAGTAAATAGGTCTTATGTGTATGGTTTTTTCATAATAAGGTTCATGCTGTTCATTTGCAGTTTGTGGCCATCATTATACAACCTCAAACACTAATGACTTGCTGTTGTTGCTGCTGCTAATTAATTGGACAGATCTATTATATTACGCTGAATTTGCTCTCTTTTCAGAGGCACTGGCATACGAGGATAAAGCCCTCACTGATGCTCCAGACTATCATTTCTTATCACGTCCTGAGAGATACAATGAGGCGATGCGCAAAGCCGGACATTTCATTCGTACACTGAAAGGGAAGACTGCGATTGACAGAGCAGATTCATACTTCTATGGAAAGTAAGTGCTGCAGGTACAAAGCTTACAGTTTGCTCTTGGCATAGACTTGATTTAAATTAACTAAGGCATAATATCCTCACAGATCTCCTTTCTTCTGATCTGCAGACACTGAGCTAATAACTGACCTGTCTGTGTAGTTTCATCTGAGTTCCTAGATGGGCAAATTCCATTGAAAAATAAGAAATTCTAGAGTGCGTACCACACTCATGGTTTAACCACACGTATACCATTCATGAAGCTTGGCAATGCAGAACCTGTGAGTTCAAATTTTATCAGCACCACTTTGCCTTCATGTTATCTCAGAAGGTTTAAATAATACAAACTTATATGAGAACTTGTTCCAGACCTGTGCAAACTCTGCAAGATTGACTAGTTTAATTACTGCTAATTTGTGGATGGGTTGAATAAATTATGACATAATTTGGGATTTTAAGTTAAATTCACATCAATCAACTGAGAGTGACACCATGGAATGAGTCACACCATGGAATGAGTCACACCATGGAATGAGTCACACCATGGGATGAGTCACACCATGGGATGAGTCACCATGGAATGAGTCACACCATGGAATGAGTCACACCATGGGATGAGTCACACCATGGGATGAGTCACCATGGAATGAGTCACACCATGGAGTGAGGTGATGTGCATCTTAATAGCAGCAGGTGGTTGATGATAGTCCGAATCTTAGTTTCACACCTGTGGTCAAACAGTTCTGCACAGGAGACGATGGCCAGAGACTGATTTCTAAGGCCCAAGGGCAGCTTTCACCTTGTTGCAGTGTTGCAATAATCTTATGTGATGACCATAATTATATAGAGACAACCCATGATGTGTATTCATAGGTTTGCACAATGCACATTGCACAGTGATGTGCTTCTTTATGTGAAAGCAGTCTGTCTCAGCTGCTGATGATACTTTACAGCATGCCTTATATCTCACGTCACCACCAGGTGGGTATTATATAGGTGACCAGATTTTCAAGGATGAACATTGCAGTAGTTGAGATCCATGTGAATGTTGACCAAAAACAGCTCATGAAGTATTTTACTTACTTATACATTGCTCATTTTTAGGTCTGTTAAGTAGTTATAGTCATGCCACAGCACTTTTGAAAGGAAGTTTCTAAAACTTCTAAAGATGTTGAAAATATGCTTAAAAAGCATAATGCAGAGTGAAATATGTGTCTTGTTTTGGAGACTTACCCCGTTATAAAACCTGTAAATTAGTGTGGTCAATGTGACAATGGTAAAAAATCATCTTTAGCAGAACTTTGCTCCACAAGTCTAAATCTGTTCTACCTCTTCTAAGTAAGATTTGTACCAAATTTGAAGCTGATTGGAGCACGTTTAGAGGTAGCTTAAATCCTTACAATTTCCTCATAATGATTGTTTATTGAAAGTTATTACATTGCTATCTAACACTCAGAAAAATCATTATTAGAACTGCTTACTTACATAATTTTGAACTGTTGGATTACACTGGTGTTTAAAAATACCAATACGTCATTATTAACTAGGCTACTCCATTGCGTTCTGATTTCGTTGACTTCCTGCTCCTCTGATTCTGATGACGAGTTCCAAGCGCGCCTGAAATCCCAGCCAAAGCGCGCAAAGTTCAATATCCATACAAATCCTAATGTCACTGCTGCTCTGGACCGAGACAATGTACCAGACCGAAGTGCCACATATATTCTTGGTGCAGTTGCACAAGCTCTTGGTCATAATGTCAATACGATGAGTTTGTCAAGAAGTTCCATCTGACGATCACGTTGCAAGAACCGTGAAGAGGAGAGTGAAGTCATGAACAGGGCGGTCATTGGCAATATGCCGCTGTTCCTGCACTGGGATGGTAAACTTCTGCCTGACATTACTGGCAAGAAAGAAACAGTCGACAGAATTGCAGTACTTGTCACAGGTGACGGGGAAGAGATTTTGCTGGAAGTTCCAAAAATTGGTCGTGGAACTGGTAAAGAACAAGCAAAAGCCTGCCTGAGCACACTGGATGAGTGGGGTCTTCAGAATCGAGTTCATGGATTAGTGTTTGATACCACTGCCAGCAATACTGGTCTCAAGAACGCACTTTTATTGAGAATGCACCTGAATAAGAATTAGTGTGAGTGGCTTGCCACCATCATGTCATGGAACTTGCACTTGCTGCTGTTTTCGGATCGCTATTTGGACCGACTGGAGGACCATGCGTTGCTATGTTCAAGAGGTTTCAGCAAAGCTGGCCCAACATTGACAAGGCGATATTTGAAGTGACATATTCACTGCACACACTTCCTCTCTTCGAGAAGAAATGGTAAAATTCTGCAAGGCAGCGCTGGAAGGATCACATCAAAGAGAAGACTACGAGGAATTCTAGAAACTCAGCTTGATTTTCCTGGGTGGTGAAAATGGGTCAAGGGTCTCGTTTCGGGCGCCTGGAGCTTTCCATCACGAGCGTTGGATGGCAAAAGCCATCTATAGCCTTAAAATATTTCTTTTCCAACAGCAGTTCTCTCTAACTGCCAAAGAGAAGCGCAGTGTAAAGGAGATGGCACTGTGTGTGAGTCTCGTCTATGTTCGATTCTGGCATGAGGCTCCTCTGCCTATTAGAGCGCCGCTTAATGACATAACTACTTCTTGAGGAGCTCAATAAATATCCAAATGTAACAGTGGCAAAGGCGGCCTTGACTGCACTTAGCAGGCATCTTTGGTACTTTTCCGAAATTTTGGTTGGCCTGTCATTGTTTGACGACAGAATAGGAGCGGATGTGAAAACACTGATGGTGACAAACCTCCGCCTTCCACGATCCATCAGTTCCGTGAAACGCCGCGACCATCCGCCAGAACCCCTCAGCTCTCTTGGCCTTGCATCTTGCTTCACAGAGAGAACTACTGTCATCTTTGACGCTCTGCACTAAGTCTTGAATGGAAAAGAAAAGGTCCAAGGCTTTCTGGCAAAGGATCCTAAGAAATGGCACTATGATACCTCGTACCAGGATGTCTGGACGGCAGCTTCGGTCATGACAGTTGTGAACGACTCTGCTGAGCGCGCCATTGTTTTGATGCAGCGGTACAATTCATCACTGACAAAGAATGAAGAACAGAAGCAGTTCCTTCTTCGGCTCGTGAAACGACACAGGAAGATCTATCCATCTTGTTCCAAGGCCACGTTCGTGAAGATGACAGAGGATAGTCAAGGTCACTGAAGGTGCTATCCAAGAATAGCTGTATGTGCCCATAGAAACATTTGACATTTTGAAATCTTCATTTATTTTTATTTGCAACAATTACACGATTTTATTCAACTCAAATTCAAGCTTACATTCTTCAACGCAGAACACTGATTTTATGCTCAAATGGTGAAAAAACATTGACCTTAAGCTACCTCTAAATATTTATCGATCGCTCTAAAATTTGGTAGATGTGATACTGACTTGCCATAGAACAAAACTGGGGTTGTGGAGCCCAACTCTGAGAAGATTTTTGTTTTTGGACCACACTACTGTAAATTGCAGAAAAATATTGCATTTATGCAAATTCAAGTAATTGTGTTTTTGTTCCATAGCTTGGTATTTCCAAATGAGATTTCTCCAATAGGTCTACATTCCGGAATGTTTATTCCAACACTGGATACTCAGGCCACTCAGGAGCAGAGGGACAGATGGCTACCAAAGGCTCATAACTTTGAAATGATTGGAACTTATGTACAAACAGAATTGGGCCATGGTGAGTACTCTCTTTCATAGTTTCAGATTAACTAGAACTTCTGTTCATTACTTTTGTATGTTACTCGTGCCGTCAGCTGTATCAGCCATACCACACCACACCACAGTTCTGGTTTAATTAAGGAAGGAATTGAGCTGAGGCTTATTGGTTTGAGATTGGAGCAGTGGGTTTATCTAACTTTTATTATTTTTATTAGTTTTATTTAAGAAATTTTATATACTGCCTCTTCAAGGTAGACTACGCAGAAACCAGGAACAGAGTGAAATGACCTCTGTTTAACATTCCAGATTGTAGGACCAGCAACCAAGAATGAACGACACTATGGAATTTTGAAATTTTGTCTGTTGATCTTCTTATTGTGCTGTAGATTTTAATTGTGCACTGGAATTGAACTGTGAACAGAATTGAACTGAATAGAATTAATGTCTCTTTAATTGTATTGGATTGTATTTTGTGGGATTTGGTGTGGCATTTCACTGATGTATTGCAACTGTAGGCTATGGAATGTTCAAATACCACTTGATATATTATATACTATAGGTAAGGTCTTTAATGCTTATAGGATATGATAGGTTTTTGTCAAAGAATAAGTGTGCAGTTTACAATGATAATTTTATGACTTGGTGAATGTGTTTGGTTTCAACTGTTGTTGCTGATAGCTTGGTTATCCTGTCAGCCTGAGCAAAAAATAATGACTCTGTTTAAGTCCTTTACTGACTTTCTCTGCATTTAATTGATGATTACAACTTTTAGGGACGAATGTCAGAGCTCTTGAAACAACCGCCACTTACGATCCACGTAGCGAACAGTTTGTTCTTCACTCTCCGACTCTGACATCGTTAAAATGGTGGCCTGGAGGACGTAAGTTGCTGATTCAGCAGTACGCAATATAATAAAGGCTTTAGAGTAGCTGGTACTAGTCACGACTTAGAGTAGTAACTGCTGGTCACTGAGTTACTAAAGTTTATTATTGCATATCTGTACTTAAAATAATAGAGCATGACTTGGCAATGGTCCTGTAGCCTGCCAACTGCTTAAGTGGTTATTGAGTGACCAGAGGACATGACTACATGGTCATGTCATCGCAATTTGGTCAAGGAGGAAGTGCAGCCATATTGTTTTATGAAAATGTTGACTGTCAAGTCATAATTACTTTCAAATCATGTTAAAAATGAGTCATAATTACTTTCAAATCATGTTAAAAATGAGTCATAGTTACTTTCAAATCATGTTAAAAATGAGCATCTCTGTAACTGCAATTTAAATAAGAAGCAGGTAGATATTACTTTGGGTCATGTTTACTGACATCCAAATGAATCACTAATAATTAAGTGAACAATTACTTGTAAAAAATACTTGCTTGTAAACTGACAGTAGCATGTATCTGTTTGTGTTTAGTGGGCAAGACATGCAATCATGCAATTGTTATGGCTCTGCTCTTCACAAAGGGAGAATGTCACGGAATGCACGGGTTTCTTGTTCAGTTGAGAGACTACGAAACTCATCAGCCTCTTCAAGGTTTGAATTATTTTTTCATGTAGTGTTTGATATGTTTTTGGTAACAGGTCACTTTGGCTTAAGGAATCCAGTGACTTGGCATTTGAGCTCAGATTATGGATGTATGGATGGATTGCCCTTCTGGTTCCAAAGGATTATGATGTTTATAGAATTTGTGTATTGTACTGTGTATGAAATGTATGCTATTCTTCTTTCCAGATGGAAACATAATTATTTGGGTGTATGGATCTAACAGCTCTGGTCATCTCTGTGCACAACTGCACATGTCCTCAGCAACAGTTCATATTTACTGATCATCCTATCACTACATGTACATGTATGTCGTTGTTTGTCTGCCGCTGCTATCCAGCACTTCTTTGCTGAACCTTCTTTATGCAGTTTTGACAGACTCTGTGGTCATTGCAGTGATACCAACATACATCTTGAATCCTTGATCACCCATTCCATTTTCTGCCTTGACAAATCCATTTGGTTTCATAATACATGTAAATCAACCAAACCATGAGCAGGAAGGCATTCTAAATGTTGTTAGAAGGACTAGGAGCAACCTTCTAACTCTGACTATAATTGATGTGATTGATTATATGATCTGTGAGACTTGTAATTGACAGATCACCACCACAACTTTATTTACATCATCAAGCACACCGCTCATGGAGGCATTTTGAAGTTGACGAATTCTGCTCAGCTCTCGAAATGCCACTTGTATGCAACATTGCTCACAGAAATCTCTTCATTCACATCGTACTGTAGCTTTTACGATGTCTGATTACAGCCTATCAACGATTTCCTCTGAGCAATTAATTTGAAATGCTTCGAGTGTAGGAGATAAGATGGTCTGAGCTCACATATTACAGCTGTAGCTCTGCTGTTTGCATGCATGTGATCAGAACAGTTCTAGATATTTCTTAAATTATCAGTTCTTTTTATTGTAGGCGTGAGTCTTGGTGACATTGGACCCAAGTATGGTTTTGACACAATAGACAATGGATTTCTGAGATTCACCCATGTCAGAATTCCTCGTGAAAATATGCTGATGAGAAGTTGCCAGGTCAGTTTGCCTTTTTGTTCTAAAATTTACTTCATACCTGAAAATCATTTTCCAATGGAATCGGGGCCAATTTTGTTAAGCTAAACCTATTTGTGTTTACCTTGATATTAACCTTTTCCATGCTAGATTGTTTATCCATTTTTCTGATCGTAGCTAGGGTTGCCAGGCGTCCGGTAATGAACCGGACAGTCCGGTATTTGCACAAACTGTCCGGTCAGAAATTTCAGACATTACCGGACATGGCTGTGTCCGGTAAATAATTATTGCTAGCAACAAGTGTATTTGGAGAGCATAGTTTCTTCGGCCCACGAAAATATCTGCTTATGATTTTCCCGTGTAGAATGGATTGCCTTGTGAAACAAAACCAAATTTATAATATCATACACCGATCATCGTCGAAATGACGGTATCGTTAAATAAACTAACATAACAGAGCCAAATGTATGATGCACGTACATGTATATACCTTGTGCATACAGTTGGAGGCTTGATACATCGTTCAAATAATGGTTGAACCGAATCTCCGTATTTAGCTATGTCTCTGTCTGTCTGTTTGTTCGTCTGTCTGTCTCTCTCTGCCCAAACGAACTATCTATCTCTGTCTGTCTATCTGCCTCATTACCATTAAGGTTTAAACACGGGCGCTTGTAATCTGTCTGTGCTTATCTGCCTCTCTATCTCTGTCTGTCTATGTCTGACGGTGTCAATCTGCCACTATAGCTCAATCTGGTGGTCTTTCTAGCCCGTCTCTTAAACCCTACACTGATTAATTATATTTGTATGACTACAAAGACTCGTGTCCTAACGATGCGTTCGCATTTTGCTTGCATGTCTATAGGTCAACTGAGGTTATCTACAGAATGGAACTGAGTGATAAATTTCGGTTTTTCGCCCCCTCCCGCCAAGCATCACCCTACCACACACACACATATATGTAGCCTACATATAATATATATATATATACAATTTATACATATAATATATATATATATATACAATTTATACATATATATATATATATATATGTATATATGAATTACCCAACTTTGTATATATATATATATATATGGCCAAGCAACGTGATACTTGTTGTCCGGTAATTTCATGAAGATAATCTGGCAACCCTAATCGTAGCTAGTCTGTTTCTCCCCTTTAATGATAAGGACGTTATATCTCATCAACCACTAAAGAAAGAGTTAAACAGTGATGATGAAACTTGTTTAGAAATGCATTTTTAACAAGCCTGTCTCATTCACTTCAAATTATAATTAATTTAAAACATACTACTGTTTGTTACGACTTCTTAGGAAAAAGAAAAGAGAGCAGATTTTCAATTGAGTAGTTTGATATATTGCTGTTTGTTAAGTTGATAAAATACTGGAAAACAGCTACAGATTTCTGAGGTTTATGCCTAAATCATGGGCGTCCGCAGGAATTTTTCTAGGGGGGCGCAAACTTTTAAGTAATTGTCGCATGGTCTAAATTTAATGGGTGACAGTTTGAATTTCAATATTACCACATAGCCTACCTATACGTTATGCGCCCAAAGAAATAATATAGGTTCAACTTGTAGAACGAATCGATAATCACATTGAAACTCGTGTTGTAACAATCACAACCAAATAATCTGAATATATATGTGCAACTATGCGAAAAATCCAGGGGGGCGCACTTGCGCCCCGCTGCGGACGCCCATGGCCTAAATATTGTGTTAGTTAAGTGTTAGTTAGGTTCTTAGAAACTTTGTTAGTAAAATATTTGAAAACTTATGTCCTATATAAAGAAGTTGATTTTAAATAACTGAATTTCTTTTCTGTTGTTTAGGTTCTTAAGGACGGCACTTATATAAAGCCAAAGTCAGATAAGCATGCATACGGTGCAATGATATTTGTCCGAGCAATGATTGTCCTGGATCAGGCGGGCAGAGGTATTGCACAGGCAGCCACAATTGCCATCAGATACAGCTGCGTACGACGACAGTCGGAACTCAAACCAGGGTCTGTCAGTGTCTATCGAAAATAAAGTGATTCATTTCCAGTTTGATATTTGATGGTGGTATGGTAATGTTGATGATGGTAATGTTGATGATGGTAATGTTGATGATGGTAATGTTGAGGATGGTAATGTTGATGATGGTAATGTTGATGATGGTAATGTTGAGGATGGTAATGTTGTTGATGGTAATGTTGATGATGGTAATGTTGAGGATGGTAATGTTGATGATGGTAATGTTGAGGATGGTAATGTTGATGATGGTAATGTTGATGATGGTAATGTTGAGGATGGTAATGTTGATGATGGTAATGTTGATGATGGTAATGTTGATGATGGTAATGTTGATGATGGTAATGTTGATGATGGTAATGTTGATGATGGTAATGTTGATGATGGTAATGTTGATGATGGTAATGTTGATGATGGTAATGTTGAGGATGGTAATGTTGATGATGGTAATGTTGATGATGGTAATGTTGAGGATGGTAATGTTGATGATGGTAATGTTGATGATGGTAATGTTGATGATGGTAATGTTGATGATGGTAATGTTGATGATGGTAATGTTGATGATGGTAATGTTGATGATGGTAATGTTGATGATGGTAATGTTGATGATGGTAATGTTGATGATGGTAATGTTGATGATGGTAATGTTGAGGATGGTAATGTTGATGATGGTAATGTTGATGATGGTAATGTTGAGGATGGTAATGTTGATGATGGTAATGTTGATGATGGTAATGTTGATGATGGTAATGTTGATGATGGTAATGTTGATGATGGTAATGTTGATGATGGTAATGTTGATGATGGTAATGTTGATGATGGTAATGTTGATGATGGTAATGTTGATGATGGTAATGTTGATGATGGTAATGTTGATGGTGGTAATGTTGATGATGGTAATGTTGATGATGGTAATGTTGATGATGGTAATGTTGATGATGGTAATGTTGTGGATGGTAATGTTGAGGATGGTAATGTTGATGGTTGAAATGGCGGTTGTGATAGTGAAGTGGACATTGCTAATAGTACTCATGGTGGTGGTGGTGGCGGTGGTCATGGTGGTGGTCGTTTGTGGTGGCGGTGGTCATGATGATGTTGGTGGTGGTGGCAGCGGCGCGGTCTGGGTTGTCGTGGTTGTGGTTGCCATGGCGGCGGTCAGAGTCGTGCCCGCAGCAGTGGTCATGGTGGTCGTGGAGTTGATGATGATGATGATTATTATCGTGATTCATGTTTATTATTATCGTGATGATTATTAATATCGTCATGATGATTATCGTGATGACGACATCTGGTGATTATGATGATGGCCATGACGATGATGTTAATGGTTTTAATGTGATACTGTTGCAGTGATTTGGAGCCACAGATTCTAGATTTTCAGGCTCAACAGTACAAGTTGTTTCCTCTGCTTGCATCTGCGTACGCGTATTGGTTTGCTGGACTGAAGATGAGAGAGACGTATTTCATGATGAATTACGAGATACAGCAAGGCAACATTCAAGCCCTGCCAGAGGTGGAGTCTTATCTCTGATTATTGTTAGAACTTATGTCATGCCTCCTGATTCAGTTGCTAATATGTACGTTAGTCAGGTGACGTAGCGAAGGATTGGGTTTTGGGCAGAGGGTATATGGGAGGCAGATAAAATATTTAATATAATATACATGTTTATGTTTATATAAACATAAGAGAACTATTGGCTCACACCAAAATTCGGAAACTTCGATATTTTGGTCATATCATGAGACAACAAAACGGTAGCATCGAAAGCAGCATCATGACGGGTTTTGTGGAGGGGAACCGAGGACGAGGAAGGCCGAGGATATCTTGGATCGACAACGTCCTGAACTGGACAGGACTTGTAGGCTCTGACTTAATGAGCGCGACAAGGAACAGAAGACTCTGGGCATTAAAGGTCCATTCATGTAGCCAACCGTCGCGATGCGACGATGGCGACATGACATGACATGTTTATATATATTATATATATATAATTATTAATTATATATATATATTTATGATTCTATATGTACTAACGTTTTTGCCTGCTTTGCCCCAGTTTTCTCTGGCCCAAGTTTTCACTAATTAAATATAGGTAAGGATTATGATGTAAAGTAAGACACAACCCTTAAAGTCAGCCCTCCGTCCCAATTCCCTCCTCTTCTTCTCTTCTCCCCTCCCTTTTCCTACTCCCTCCCACCTCCCCTTCCACCCACATCTCCCCTTTTCCGTTCACTCCCATCCTTCCCCTCCATTCCAATCTACTCCTCTCGGCATCTCCTCATCTCCTCCACTTGTCTGCTTCTTGACAGCTGTGGGACTCCTGACTTTCGTATATGGCAGCGCTCCTCCCATCCCCTCTTCTTATCCCCTTACTCTTCCATCAGTTCTTATATGTTCTTATTAAGCGATGTTGCTTAAGCACATGAGAACATTGGAAATGTTACTCAGTAGTTGTGACTGAGATGGTGTATTGGCTGTTGTTTCAGCTTCATGCTACATCGTCTGGCTTGAAAGCGTTTACATCGTATGGAGCAATGAGTGGCATAGAGGTGTGTCGCTTGGCATGTGGTGGTCATGGCTACTCTCAGGCCAGTGGCATTCCCAAGATCTATGTGCAGACAACAGCTGCATGCACATATGAAGGAGAAAACACTGTGCTTTACCTGCAGACAGCAAAGTTAGATTACTACAACTGACCAGCTATTACTTGCTGCATTCTCTGCAATGCCTGATTTGTTTGTGTTGCAATTAAGTAATTGTCTCATCCTAAACCAATTCTATCATAACTGCCATGACTTCTTCTACTTTCATAACATCTTACAGATGCACATGCTTACAGATGCACATGCTTACAGATGCACATGCTTACAGATGCACATGCTTACAGATGCACATGCTTACAGATGCACATGCTTACAGATGCACATGCTTACAGATGCACATGCTTACAGATGCACATGCTTACAGATGCACATGCTTACAGATGCACATGCTTACAGATGCACATGCTTACAGATGCACATGCTTACAGATGCACATGCTTACAGATGCACATGCTTACAGATGCACATGCTTACAGATGCACATGCTTACAGTGGCATTCAAAAGATCTTTCAGGTTAGTTGTTGTTGCTCCAGGTCAAGCAACAAGGACCATTTAAGTTTGTTATTTTTGTTGTTGTTGTTGGTTAACTGTCATAATGCAGTACCACTGAGTTGCTCTCAAATATCTAAATACTTTCTGTGATGAATTTGGTTGTTTATAGCATTTAAATAGTGCAGTCTATCCAGTTTTATCTCTTATTTTTGGCAATGACTAAATGCCTTTAAATACCAAATTGTGACTTTTGGTATGCTTTTTAGTCTCATACATGTATCAAGTTTTGTCTTTGTTACATCAAAGGTATTTGGTGAAGGCTTATCAGCAGTCACAACAGCAACCACAACAGCCACTGTCAGGCGGTGCTTCGTATCTATCTGAGAGACGGAATAAGAAGTCTACAATTGGAGCAGGTCAACTGACAGTTGATGCCCTGGTGGACGCTTACAAACATCGGGCTACTGGGTATGGAGCTTATCTTCTGGGTATGGAGCTTATCTTCTGGGTATGGAGCTTATCTTCTGGGTATGAAGCTTATCTTCTGGGTATGGAGCTTATCTTCTGGGTATGGAGCTTATCTTCTGGGTATGGAGCTTATCTTCTGGGTATGAAGCTTATCTTCTGGGTATGGAGCTTATCTTCTGGGTATGAAGCTTATCTTCTGGGTATGGAGCTTATCTTCTGGGTATGGAGCTTATCTTCTGGGTATGAAGCTTATCTACTGGGTATGGATCTTATCTTCTGGGTATGGATCTTATCTTCTGGGTATGGAGCTTATCTCCTGGGTATGGAGCTTATCTTCTGGGTATGGAGCTTATCTTCTGGGTATGGAGCTTATCTTCTGGATATGGAGCTTATCTTCTGGGTATGGAGCTTATCTTCTGGGTATGAAGCTTATCTTCTGGGTATGGATCTTATCTTCTGGGTATGGAGCTTATCTTCTGGGTATGGAGCTTATCTTCTGGGTATGGAGCTTATCTTCTGGGTATGGAGCTTATCTTCTGGGTATGGAGCTTATCTTCTGGGTATGGAGCTTATCTTCTGGGTATGAAGCTTATCTTCTGGGCATTTTTATCTAGATGCAACAATTGTTGCTAAGGAAGGCGATTGCTGAAGGTGGGGGGGGGTTGAGTCTGACTTTGAAACTGAGGCTGAGATTATAGAGGCTGCTTGGTATAATGGTTGGTTACTAAGAAGACTGTTGATACAGAGGTTGAATTTAAGTAGGTTGCTAAGAAGGCTGAGACCGACCTTGAGGGTGGTTGCTAAGGAGGCCTTACTTTTGCAAACAGTATGTATGGTGGTTGCTAAGGAGGCCTTACTTTTGCAAACAGTATGTATGATAATGCTAGACGTTGGTGGTACAATAAATACAGCTGTTGATTTTTGGAAATAAACTCTTGTGTAGTGACCGCTGTTTTGTGAACGTCATCTGATTGAGAGAATGCACAATCTATAATGTTGCAATTCTGCACTTTCAGCACATGATGAGTATTACCAATAGTATATGTGTAAATACCAAAAAAATTGTCACAAAATTTTCAGAGTGACTTGATCATGATGCCGGAACGACGTTATTTGTTTGCGTGTGTTCTGTGCTTTAGGTTGATTTCCAGTGCATACAAGAAATACACAAGACTGCAAGCTGAGGGAAAGGAGTCATATCATGCTTGGAACTTGACTTCAGTTGAACTTGCTGCAGCAGCCGAGGTTTGCTGTACAATCTAAGTGCTTTATTGAAAATGACATTAACTGCATGCACTGAAGCATGTCTAGATTGGCCGGTGGTTCTTCTGATGCTTATGACATAATCTGTCTAGTGTCTACTGGAATGATGCTTTGGTGTATGTGCTATTGTGAAGTGATGGTCCTGTTTGTCTGTTCATTGTTGTACTTTTATGAAGGAGGCCTTGTTGTCTGCTGCTATCTTTTCACTAGCACTCGTGGTCAGGGATTTTGGGCTTGATTTGGAAGGTTATGTACATTGTACAAGTACTGATAATCATAGTTATAATCATAATTATGCTTTTGTTTAGCACCGTTGCAATATAAGTTCTCAGAGGTGCTCAAGACCTGATAACACAAGATTACAATAGAACAGAATTGTATTGTTTTGTATCTGACCATTTATAAAGTGCGTGTCGCAGCAAGAGCCTTTAAGAAACACTCCCAGTGCATGTGAGCCTGAGATAACGGGATGGATTTGAGGCAAGTGAAAGATGAGGAAAGACTACCAGAGCAGCAATCTGATGGAGAATGTGCATTCCAATGGTCTCCAGTCGGTAGCAAAATGTAAAGAGAGAGACACACAGACAGACAGACAGACAGAGACAGACAGACAGAGAGAAGGGTGGTAACAAACTTGTGTTGCAGGTCGATTCCAGATCTAAGCTAATGATGGAGAGACAGACCCTGCTCTTTCATTGTGAATCTAAGAGCTGAAGTAGACAGTGTGCCAGATGGTCAAGAAGAGATCAGTGGTTGCATGGACAGATGATACAGTTTCCTCAGATAGGATGGAGTGCAATTGGCCAGACATATGATATTGATGATGCATGTCAACAAAAGGATCTTGACCTCTGTACGCCTCTGCGCAGACTCATCAGCATTGATTAATTCTAGTTTTGTGGCACTGCTAATCTTTGTCCCTACTCCACATGGGAGCGTCACATGATTAGTTGATGAGACTTCAATGCCTGTCTAATCTCATTGCTCATCATTTCTTACGCTTAGATGTTCCAGCTGGGTTTCGAATCCAGTCTGTTTATGTCATTATAATACTTCTAATCTGCTAAACTCATCTCATATAAATCAAAGTAGAAATATAACCCAACTTTGGAATCCTATTGCTTCTGATGCCAGTGAAGTTGTTGGATTAATTGAGAGCTCTGCAGTATTTGAAACAGACTGAAGTTGGCTAATGCAGAGAAAAGATGGACATTACCATATTCAACTGTAGTACGGTACATACGAGTGACAGTGAAAGCAGCGTTGACAGACTGTTGTGTCGTGCAGATTTGATGCAGATGATGGAAACATGTTATTGTTATTCATAACTCTATTTATTATGCTTTTGGTGCCGTTGAAGTTATTGGATTAGCCGAGATTAGCAAAACAGGAAAAGTATACATCAGCGTTACCATTTGAATATTGTGTAGGATTGGTTCTAAAGTGGCTTTTAATGGTTTCCTGTATTTTGTGTTTTGCTGCTGTAGGCACACTGCCATCTGTATGTGATTGAAGCATTTGTTGAGAA
The DNA here is from genome assembly GCA_945859605.1 of Lumbricus rubellus. NCBI lineage: Eukaryota > Metazoa > Annelida > Clitellata > Crassiclitellata > Lumbricidae > Lumbricus > Lumbricus rubellus. The sequence goes on from OX243813.1 coordinate 39,869,158, forward strand.
GATATCCAATCTTTCGGATGCAAGCGTGTCTGCAGTGCTGCTTGTGCTCTTCGAACTTTATGCTGCCTACGGAATATCAAACAATGCAGCAGAATTGCTAGCTGTGAGTTCCTTAATTTTGGACTGCAAAATCATTGGTTTTTTATTGGATTTTTTATCTTGTGCTATTGTACTTCTGCTAGTCAAATCTGAGGAGTACCAAGTAGTCATTGGTCTGCTGTATATGAATTGTATCTGGCAGATGTATGCCAAATATGACATATATCATCTGTTGTTATAGACATATACATAATATACATGTTATTTCTGATGAATTGGCCCACCTAAGTGCAGCACATGTTTCCAATCTACTGGTGTGACTTTGAGAGGCCGTGTAAATGTAAAGTGTCTCAATGCTTACACATAACTATGTGACGTCCGATGGTTTTATCAGCAAAAAGAGTTTGAAGAGTTTAGAGATTCAGAAATTTCTGTTAGTGATGGACGATGGTGTTAAGAATCATTGTTGCATAGTTTATAGGATCATGACAAGTATATGTATTTCATGATGAAGGAAACATAACAAAACAAAACTTTGTCTGATCAGTTGCTTGAGCATTCACTTCGAACATTGCATGAGACAGCGACTGATAAGAACTTTGAGCAAATTCTTTCTGCACAGACGCTTTTACGCAATTTATTGATGTGTCAATACTCAAAACGATCTCTATAGAGTGCAGAAAGAATATTAATGCAGTAAATAGATACATTTTAATTATGCATGTGCTTGTACCAAGATATTTGAATACAGGAGGAGAAGTAAATAATGCATATTATATGTCTGAAGGTGGTTATTGTTGTAGTTATTGTTGAAACTATTTTCTGCATAGGATGGCTATCTGAGTTCTCAGCAATTGGACATTGTCAACGAGAGAGTCCTTCATCTGTTGGCTGAAATTCGTCCAAATGCTGTTGCCCTTGTTGATTCGTTTGACTTCACCGACCGCCTGCTTGGCAGCATCCTCGGCCGTTACGATGGAAATGTCTACGAAAACCTATATAAATGGGCAAAAGAGTCACCACTTAACAAAACTGATGCAAGTAGCAAACTATTCGCGCACGTCCAACCTTTTTTAGTTATTTGTTTGAATCAATTGATTCAACGTAATATTATAATATAAAGACAGTATCTTTTATACTGCTGCTGCTAAAACTATTTGTATCTAATCTAATTAAAAACTGCTCTAGCGCTATAGATGCAAAATGCACATGGCACCAACCATCAATCTGATGAGTGAGTAAGATGAAAGTTATATTGGTTGGCCAATATGTAATATTTATACTGTCAGACATGTTTAATTGATAATTTTTGCTGTGTAACCAAAAAGTATTGAGGCTGAGCTGTACAACTTAGAATGAACATTAGTTGTGAGCTTTTATGAAGCAGCTGGTAGTGCTGAGGATGTACCCTTGCATTTGTTTTCATTTATGGAAGAAGATACTTGAAATAGGCAAAGTTTTATTTCTTGATGATATTTATTTAGGTCCATGACTCTTACAAGTACCTGAAACCACATCTGCAGCCGTCGAAGCTGTAAGAAGAAAGGAGAAAAGAACTTGGACAACAAACACTTGATGCAAATGATACCAGTGAAATTCTTGAAAGATCAAACTGATATTCTACAAGATTCCAATGATTTGTAATTTTAATGCATGGATAATATTCAGTCTTTAAGCTCAAGATTAGCAAATGGAAGTTATTTCTTCTTAACAGAAAAAACTTCAAGATTAGCGGTGCCACAAAACTAGGATTCGATTTATACCTAGCCTAGGGTAATCTTGCTGGTTTACCTTGCTAATATATAATAAATATATATAGTTGTTTATTTTTTTATACTTTGTTCAAAGTGCATTGGATTTGCAAGCACACTTTTTTCTGACATATATGCTGCTAGACTTCTTGTAGGAGATTTTCATGGAACACATTTTGTTTCTAAGCATTTTACATCAGCTTATGACTCAACACATGAAATTATGTAGCACACTTCAAGATATCTTATCAGAGGCTATCTCAAACCAGCCTTGACAAACAAAGAAGTCTAATATAATGCATCTATTGTAATCATAAAGGAAAGACCTTTCCAAATTATGTCATGCTACCCAAATTTCTTATGAAACATTGAACAGTGCAGTAAATGCAGCAGGCCAGCTAGAAACGCCTTGTGGCTGTACAACTTGCAAGCAGCAAATTACACTTAGTCGTATGTGTGTGTTAGATATGATTGCAGTAAGCTGCTAACTAAAATATTACTCAGTTAAGTTCCATTTAACCATCAGCAAAGCTTTAAAATAAATTTTGGGACAGATTGTATTAAACATCGCTGTATGACGAATGAGAGTGTGGCCTACGCATACATACACTGTATACATAATTATTTTGCACAACTTCCTGTCCTGTACATCGGCCTTCTGGTTTTCCACGTTTTTGAGTTATTTGAACAGTCGTAATCTTCTTTTGTTATTCTTGTTGTGCAGTTCCAGAGATTCCTTTGTTCTATTCTGATTAGTAAGTTTTGTACATCCACTTCCTGTCTGGCGAATGCTTAGCAAAATATTGTAGAATTCTTGTGTATCATTATTGTTGTAGCCTGCATGTAATTTAAATTTGCGTAAAGAATTAGTATTTGGTGTAATCAGTTGGATAACAGAACTATGAAAGTTAAACCTTGTTCTTATATTTAATTAAAACATTGACTATTTAAGCAGCTCTATACCTACAAGTATTGTATAAAGAGCTGGCCAACAGGTAATTTGTGATTCATTCATCCATCCGTCTATGATCAATGTCCCTGCCATCTGTTGGAATAACTGGCTGATCAAGTGACTGCTTATAAGTCAACTTGCTACAAAGGCTTCATTACAGTGACATGTGTAATCTATGGTCTTGAGCACCACCATGTTGATTGTGTTGCTTCTGCTTCTGCTTCTCTCACTTCTCCAAAGTTTCATTGGCAAAATTCAATGAAGAGTGAGCTACCTTTTCTAGACTACATGAATTTGATTTATTTGATTCACACCTATTCTCCTCATGTATAAACATATGTGCCGTCTCATTATTCGAGATGCAACATATCAAAGACTGACAATGTCAAACTATACATGATGTGCGAAGTCAAAACCATGCCACAACCTGTGCACCTGTTGTGTGTGTGTGTTTTCAAAATTTCATCTTGGCATTAATGATCAAGTTCTGGTCATCATCATCATCATCATCAACCAAGGGACCATTGCCCGTAGGTGCCCGATGCCATTCTCGTTATTCCGTGCCAGGTTTGTCTCTCCAAGGCAGCGTGTGTTAGGTCCTGCATTGGTGCTCCACACCATTCTATTATGTTGTCCAGCCATTCTTTGTGTGGTCGTCCTTTCCTGTTTGATCCCTCCATTCTTCCAAGTATAACTGTCTTGATTTTTCTACTGTTATCCATCCTGCATATATGCCCAAAGAGTTCCAGCTTCCTGCATATTATTTGCTGCATAAGGTCCTCTGTTTGGCCTATTCGCACATACAATTCTGCGTTTGTTACTTTCTGCATCCATCCGATACGCAAGATCTTTCTGTAGCACTTTCTCTCGAAAGCGAGTATTCTTGTTTCTGCCTCTTTGGTTATTGTCCAGGCTTCACATCCATAAAGCATGCTGCTGAATACACAAGTTCTCAACACCTCCAGTTTTAACTTCGATTGATAATCACTTTCATAATAACCAACATTCCGCTTATCAGTTTCTTTATAAGAAAATAATTAACATTAAAATTCATTGACATTAGAATGGACCAAGCTTACAGTTCATCCTAAAGGATATTTTGTGCTATTAGTTTTTTGCTTTAACTAGCAGAATGCAACTGAAGTTTAAGAAGTTTTTTTAATTCATTGGCAGAAATTTCTGCACAGTGTTGGCATTGCTGATTCATAGTCTTTGTTTGTCTAAAGCAGCATATGAATTCCAAGATGGCATCATGAACAATTGAACATATGAATTATTTGACAGTGTTGTAATGAACAATGAAATTTCCTGCGAGTATGATTTTCATTTAATAATTGCCATCAATGAAGGACTAGCACTGAATTTTTTTATTTGTTGCATTGATTCTCACTAGCTGGAAATACATTCGAGATTTTCTGGTGATTGCGTGGGTAGATAACTCATTATGTAATTAATGTTAATTCGTTAACTGAACCAATTATGTGATAGTCATTATGAAGAAAATATGTGAAGTGTCTTTTATTTACTTAGTCCTTCCCGTGCTGGACTGCACTTGTCTCTGTCCATTGCCAGCTGCTCTGTATCCTCCCACGACTCTTCCAGACATTGCTGATTGTTCCAACCAGTTCTTCCCTCGTCTTCCGCTCTTCCTTCTCTCTCCAGAATTCCAGGACATCACTTGTTTATCTCTTCAATCCTCATCCATATGCCACATCTACCCATCCACTGCAATCTTCTCTTTCTTATACGATGTTTTCCATATCTTCTTTTTCTGTCTGTCTGTCTCTCTCTGTGTCTCCCTCTCTGTCTGTCTCTGTCTGTGTGTCTCTTTCTCAACTTTGTAATCTTGTCATGCAATGACATATTTCTTGCAAGCTATATAAAAGCGGTCAGAGATGTTTTAGCAATAGTACAAGTCAATAACTCCTGATCGGATCATTGAAAACTATAGTTAGACCCGTTGTGTGGATTTGTATTAAAAAGGTATATAAAAATAGTGCTGCTTTGTGATTGGGCTCTTTGGAACCCCTTGCACAACACATATATATATATATGGTGGGTCATACATTGATAAATTTTAGATATCACATCTGTGTGTATGCTGGCCCAGTTAGATAAATTATATTGGTTAGAGCAGCGGTTCTCAAACTTATGAACGCCACGGACCAGCAATGATTTTTTTCTGAAGCTCCCGGACCACTAGTTACTTAAATGGCGAGTGCAAACCAAACCAGCCTACGTTGCACAAGACTATTCTGCCGTGCTAAGCAAAAAGACAGTAACTCAAAAAAGACGATTTTGCGTAAAACGATAAAGAAGAAATCGGTTTAATTCAACCAGAAATAAAGCTAGAATCTTTCTGAATTTTTGCAAGCAGTTATATATAAACTACTGAATTTTGAAACTAAACTAGTTTTTTGTGAAATTTGTGTAAAAATTGTATAAAAATGAGATACTGCTTTTTTGCTTAGTATCAAGGAATTGAACATCGGTTTGTTGCTAAGCAAGAAAGCAGTAACTCATCGTATGGTAGAGCGGGCCGGTTAAAAATAATTGTTCTCTTTGTGGTACAAACATGAAATTTGGTATATACCACGAACATGTCCTAAGAAAAATATTTGGCTATAGGGTCATTGCAGATTTGCCCTCTGGCCCCAATGGCAGCCATTTTCCAAAATGGCCGACAGATATACATACTTTTAAATATCTCGGCTTCTATTTCTCTTAGAAGTGTCATCTTAGTGTCTAATCATACATATTTAGGGACGATGATTCCAATAGTGCCATATAAAACCAACTCTGGCTTCAACGGCGGCCATTTTTCAAAATGGCCGACCAAAATCGTGATTTTTTAATATCTAAGCATTAAATCCACTTAGAATCGTCATCTTGGTGCCTAAATATACATATTTAGGGACAATGATTCCAATGGTTCCACCCAAAACGTCATCTGGCCTCAATGGCGGTCATTTTCAAAATGGCCGTCCAAAATGTGAATTTTGCAAATCCCTCTTTTTGGGTCGGCCATTTTGGAAAATGGTGGTCATTGAGGTCACTGGGAACTATGTGATGGCCCTATTGAGATCCCTGACTGAAATGTGCATGTTTTGACACCAAGATGACGACTCCAAGTGAACTGAAAGCCGCGATATTAACAAATCCCTCTTTTTGGGTCGGCCATTTTGGAAAATGGCCGCCATTGAGGCCATGGGGAACTTTGTGATGGCCCTATTGGAATCCTTGACCTGAGATGTGTATGTTTTGACACCAAGATGACGATTCTAAGTTAATTGAAAGCTGTGATATTGACAAATCCCTCTTGTTGGGTCGGCCATTTCCGGCCATTTTGGAAAATGGCCGCCATTGAGGCCATTAGGAAAATTTGGATGGCTCCACTGGAATCCGTGACCCTGAATGTGTATGTTTTGACACCAAGATGACGATTCTAAGTGAATTGTAAGCTGAGAAATTGAAAAATCCATATTTTGAACGCCATTTTGGAAAATGGCCGCCATTCAGACCCATGGGGAAACTTTTAGATGACCCTATTGGACTCCTTGACCTTGAGTGTGTATGTTTTGACACCAAGATGACGATTCTAGGTGATTTGAAAGCCGATATATTGAAATATCTGTAAATCGGTCGGACTTGAATATACATGGAATACTAAGCAAGAAGACAGTAACTCAAGTTACTGCTTTTTTGCTTAGCACGACGACCCAATTTTGAGATACTGTTAATTTCGTTTCCGTTTTTTTCCATGTTCCCGGACCGATACCGTTTCCTTGCTTCCAGATATGATAGAACATGTTGTCAGGATGTGAAAACAAGTGCTAACTCAAAAACGGAAAAACTTGAGTTACTGTCTTTTTGCTTAGCACGGCAGTATTGTAAGGCTATTTATAATTTGAGATTTGCTTCAATTACTAAAACATATAATTGACAGCATAGAAATGTATTTCTCAATTTAATTACTTTTTAAAAGTTAAGCCCAAAGTGTCAAACTATATTAGAAGTGAATTTTAATGTTGTTATCAATTTTTAAGACTGTAAGTGGATCTGCAAAAATATAGCTAATGACACAATACTAAGATTGTGTGTTAATTATGGAAACATCTGCTCGAAATAAAATACAAAAAATGTAAAAATTACAATTTATTTGGCACTCTTTTCCACAGACTGGTGATCCATGGTCCGTGGACCAGCATCGGTCCGCAGACCATTATTTTCATAATACTAGTTATTTTCATATTATCATAAGGTGATCTTTTCCCCAGACAATATAACAATATACATTGTTATTGTACACTTTGTTTTTAGGGCATATATCTCAGATGGTGTATCTGTAAAAAAACACATTGCATCTTCCACAAAATATTAAGTCGCTGTATGGAACAACTCTATAGGAATGAATAAACCAATAGAAAAGAGGAATTTAAAGGTATTCAGACTTTGTTAAGTATGATGTATGTACAAATGTCGTAAGAATCCTGTTGGATTGTTGATAAATAACTGAATGGTGAATAAATATGAAACAATGCCAAAAATGTGAACAGTTACCTCTGGAGATCATAGCGCAAATATGTATATATATATTAAAATGAAAACATATATGCATGTAAACTGTAGGCAGCTTATAAATTATATATATATTATATATAAATTATATATGGTTTTTTAAAGAGAAGCAACAAAATGGTGAACTCTAAAACACAATAAGCACCATTAATAATAATCCCAATTACTCCAGTTTTCAAGCCTGAAACAATTTTGATCCTAGTTCAGAGCCCCTTATTCAGTTTACTTGCTTCTCTTTTCTGCATGTGCTCCTGTGATACAAATGTCATGCCTGATATACTCTAGTCCAGCATGATCAACTAGAAATCTGGGAAGCATTGTGAGGAAGTCAATGTCTGGTGATCTGATTTTTGAGTCTGTAGCACTTTTACGACAAGCTGCATTGGCTTCCCAGTCCCTTTGACTACACTCTTCGTCTTAAAGCGCTAATGTCATGACCGTCATGAGTTGGGTGTGGTCGTTGTTCATGGTCTTTGTCGGGTAGCTGTGTCCTGTGAGACATAACCGTGCAAAACATTGCTTCATGATGTTGATGTTCTCCCACCTGTTAGGTATGATTGACAGACAAGTGAGGCTGGAATGCAGAATCGGTTGAATCGAGACGATGACCTCTGCATGGTGGAAACGTGATTGGTGAAACGGAACGAAACCGAAAAGCGACTGATGATGGATTCTGACAGTGCAGCAACGTGGCATTGCCATAGTTTGTGCTTTCTAATTGGCCCACATGACGCTGCTCAGGAGAAGGTCTTTGCAAGTAAAATCTCTCGCGTTGGGCTTCAGGTCTATTGAAGAGCTGCGGCGGCTGTGGCTGCTGTCTTGGAGAAGTTTTGTTTGTTGAATTGAACTCACTCAGATGAAATGGCCGTTGAAGTGGTAGCCTACTACTGCTGCTGCTGTTGCTGCTCATCCGATATGGATGCGGATGCGAGGTTCTTGACATATGCCGCTGGTTCACTGCATGATCATGAGATGCAGCACGACCTACATCCACAGACAGTGGCATCACTGAATCGTTTATGGACTCACCTTCCAAAAGATGAGGATAGTTCTGTGGAGAAGGAGCAATATCTGTTACATCATTATTATAACTGTTTCCCAAATAAAACTCACTGGTCCTAGAATGTGGCAAGGCTGCTGAGATGTCCCACGATAAAGACGAGAATGTGTTATAATCAGTACAGAGACTGTGACCATACGTTGGCAGATGAGAATGGTGAGTTAACTCCAGATTGTTATTTATCAGTGAGTGCACAGCATCTGCTGGTGCGAGCAGATTCGCTGTCGTCATATGCAGAACAGACTCATCAGGTCCAACAGAATACAGTACATCAGCTTCAGCATCCACATGCAGCAGCTCAGTGCTTAACGATGAAACAAGCAATCCCTCTACATTTGTGTTGACCGACATCATCTGATGAGATATGTCCAACAATGATGATGATGATGATGATGGTTCTGGCTGTGATGATGTAATACCCAGGCCTATTGTCTTCATGTCGATCTGATGCTCATCTGTTGACACACTTAGAGCTGTAGACAGTGGTGGCCGACTGGCTGCTGCTGCTGGTGCTGCTGCTGACCTATTGATAAGTTGCGATAGGAACTGCATTGGATTATCAAATGGCAAAGGCTCATCTGGCTCCTCATCCTGTACTGGAGTGGAATCTCCAGCAGCAGCCACAGAAGACGCAGACAGTGCGTCGGCTGCCACACCTGTCACATACTGCGAACCAAGGCTGGGAATCCTCTTTGGCAGGAAAGTCATAAAGCCTCCGTCCAGCTTTGGAAGTATAGTCTCAAGTCCTAGACACACAACAGACGAAGAAGAACGACCGTTAATTGGAAGAACGCTCTGGAACAAAACCAAGGACTGTCAAATATATTATTAAAGTAACACAGAAAATTTAACAAGACAGTTCAAAGCAAAATTCTGTTGAAGCATATTATTCTTTTGTTTCACCTGAGTCTGGAGTTGTTTAATCACGTTTGGAATGGCTTAAATTGTCAAATTCTAGCTGAATATACAGAATCTAATGGTATTAAAATGATTGAAGAGTGGAAGATGCTGGAAGAGGTAGATACTCTCTGCCAGATGTAAATAATTTGAGTTAGGCAGCATCCTAAGTATGTAATCAAGCCTAGCCCAATGCCCTTAATGGGACCAAGGGTGTCGAATAACCACAATAGAAAGTGGTATTTTAACAGGAGCTGACTACTGGTATACTAGGTATTTTATTATTATTATTATTCACTTTCATGTATCATGCTAATTTATGAATTCACCTCAAAAGCTCAAGTAGCTGTAAACAGAGAATTGTTCAATTCTTTGCAGCATAAGATGACAAAAAGAATAGTTCCCATTAAACTGGTGGCAGTAAATTCCACACATGAGAATAATGTAATAATAAAAATCATAAAATGGCTCATAGAGAACCTGAAAATAGTCAAATTCACACAATTTGAAGTCATGGACAAGCAAAAGAAATGGTGGGCTGTTTGCCACCATACGTGAAACGATTTGAATGACATCTAGCTTCTCAAAGTGAGTTACGTTGCAAATTTAGAATCATTTAGAAAAGATTTCAGGATGCCTGAAATATTTAATTTCTTTAAATTCAGGTGATCAGCTGACTTCAGTGACTTGTCCCTGGTTATAGACTTGAACAGTTGAGAGAAAAACTGTTCTGTAAACTATGCTACCCTGCAGACTAAATGCCAAAAAGCCTCAGCCTTGAACTGTCTTGGACCAGGTGTCTCAGTCCCCCACTGTCTCAATCGTGGTCTCAATGTTTCAAGTCTTGCACAGAAGTTTGCTTTAAACTGGAACCTAGCTGAAAATATAGCGAAGATAATTTCAAAGATTATGTCTGTAGCTAAAGACGTATAAAGGAGCAAGAGTTATTGACTGACAAATGAGTTTTCCAAGACTTTGTCTCACGTAGAAGAGTAATGTTGGTAACATGAAATTTCAATGTCAGCATGGAAATCGAGAGTAAAGCCTTCGTTATAAACTTGGACTATGACAGGATTTGCAGAAAATTCAAAATTTGCCTTAAAATAACGCCTTGTTATGTATGATGTAATGATGTATGGTTTCGTCATTCCATGTTAGAACATGACTGAAGTGCTTATCAGGACTTTCATCATAACAAATTATACATACAAGCAAACAATTATACCATTAGTGCTGGTGTAATCATTCCTTGAAGACGTTAACACATCTGAGGTTTTCATTGCTTTAATTGGTTGAAGAGCAGAAAGGACGCCATCGGTGTTCACTCTGGCATTGATCGTTGTCAAAGGTGACTGAGGTCGAGGGTCAGGTAAGAGTTTCTGATATTCCACCAACTTCACTTTCAAGTTATTTATACGATTACCGAAGTTCTTGTAAGCCTATAATTCATCATGACAGCATGTCAACAATGCGACAGCGCATTCCTTCTATCAATTTTACCATCAGTAATTGCAACAGAGCTACACTCCAGTGGCAATGCAGAGGTCCAATGTGCAGGACAGTAGTTCTAAAATCATCCTCAGAGGTTTTATTACTCTTCTCATACAGCTTTGAATGGGCTGCAGCCAAATTCATGAGCTACAAATGTCACTAACGAGCACTCAAAGCAATACTTAGTATATGTGACTGGCAAAAGGTCCCCAGACAAAATGTCCCCAAACAGAAATCCCTTAGACAAAAAGTCCTTGAATAAAATATCCATAGACAAAATTTGAACCGGTGCAAGAGCTTGTTTTAAGTCAACCTAAACCACAATCACATCTAATGCTATGAGAAATCACTCAAGAGATTGACATTTCAAAGACTTCATGCAATAAATCGTGTTGAGTCGATTTTCTAACAATTATGCATTAAAGTTAGAAAGTTTAGCGACAATTCAACCTCTGAATAAACTTGCCAGTCAAGCAAAATAAGTTGTTGCAATGTGGAGACTAAGTGTTGGTTTCCACAGTTAGTTTAACTTTTAAATAGAAAATTATTCGATTCGTGACATGGTTTTATCCACCTAGCCAATCTACGAGTGAATTCAAGTGTGAAATTGTTCCCATCTCTAATTTTATTCTCTAATTTTATTCTCTAATTTCATGCTGTGGGTGAAGAAGGTCCGTGAATTTGGTCTTCGAGCGATCTGCAAGAAGTTTGGATCTGCAATCATCGCATTTGAACCTGCGAATATTAACCCCAGTTGAAGAGTGAAGACAGATAAGCAAATAATATTTTTGGAGTAGCTAGTACACATGACTATAGGTAATTAGGCTTGCAGTGATTTGTATAGTTGATTTGTTTTTGACTTTTACTTATTTCATAATACACTTTCTATAAGTTGCCTAGTGTTTTCTGATTTATAAATATTATTACTTGATGCTATGTAATTGTACTCTTGCCTGATGAATGACACGGCTTAAATGGCACTAAATTAATTCGTTCCCACATAGGAAATTAACAGAAGCCAAAAGCAACAGACAGCTTGAGCATTTCGAAGCAATTGCTGGATTGATATTGGCACTGAAAGTTGGGCAATATCAAATGTGTTGCCACCTTTATACTTCAAACACTACGTAAGTTAAGGTTTGAATTTACAGGTTTTCATGAGACATATCTGTCTACAAGTTGGTCAGAAATTAAGTTAATAGAAATTTTGAAGTCAAATGTTTACCAAAACTTGATGAATTTACCAGGAGTGACTCAACAATAATAAACAGCATTCCTTTCAGAGCACTTACTTACTGTGGCCATCCAGCAATTCCTTACAATAACTATTATCAGTGCCAAGCGTGACATAAAAAAACCCATCTATAGAAGACATCCAAATTTTTACAATCATGAGAAGTCATAAAGCCTCAAATAATAATAATAAAAATAAAAATAATAGAACATCTACATCTTCAACTGTACATGTATAGTTCAAAAAGGCACTTCCAAGAGAGTAAGACCTTCAATCGGTCAGAAGCTACACAATGATCCAAACTATCTCCAACACAGACTGCACTACAGCTGGTTATTGTTATAAAATGAAAACAACTTTCACGTGTGATCAGACGGCATCTAGTCGTAAACTCCCATCGGTTAAATCACTTGATGTCACTGATTTCTTGACCATTTCTCGATGACCTGGAATCAACATAACTAAGTCTGACTGACCAATGAACCAGCGCACTTTGTCATCATACAACTTCAAAGTAATTTTATATTCCTAACTGGCAGAAATGTCAAAGGATTCTGTACAATTTAAGACTGATGAAGAAAGAGACTAAATGACCTGGGCAACAACCAAAGCATCACTGTACTGGTCATCATAGTAAATCTCACTCAGCTCCAGCTGTTGTAACATCAGTTTTCTCTGCGTCAGCTCAGAATCGAGACTAAAAACGCACTCGTTAAGACATCGACTCATCCGAGCCAAACTCTCTGAATATTCCTCTTCACTACTGCCATCACCTAAAACAATGATGACAACAATATCAGCAACTACATTAAAACAATGATGACAACAATATCAGCAACAACATTAAAACAATGATGACAACAATAACAGCAACTACATTAAAACAATGATGACAACAATATCAGCAACTACATTAAAACAATGATGACAACAATATCAGCAACAACATTAAAACAATGATGACAACAATATCAGCAACTACATTAAAACAATGATGACAACAATATCAGCAACTACATTAAAACAATGATGACAACAATATCAGTAACAACATTAAAACAATGATGACAACAATATCAGCAACAACATTAAAACAATGATGACAACAATATCAGCAACTACATTAAAACAATGATGACAACAATATCAGCAACAACATTAAAACAATGATGACAACAATATCAGCAACTACATTAAAACAATGATGACAACAATATCAGCAACTACATTAAAACAATGATGACAACAATATCAGTAACAACATTAAAACAAATGGCTCAAATCGAAATTAAGATGTCAGCTGGACTCTTCTGTTGTCTGTTTCTAATTTCGGCAATTCTAATTTCGCCATTAAACACATATCTTTCTTTAATTTATAACTTCTTACACATTTCGCCATTGAAGGGAATCAATTTTGTTAACCTTGTCTACTCATCTTCTATCCTAACAACTAATTCGGCAATTAACCTATGTACCTGTATACAGAGTAGAGATAAAGAATAGGTTTGAGATCTTAGAGACAGACGATACAATGGAAGAGCAGGATACGAACACGTTATGGACAAAGATGAAAACTGCGATCCAGGAGACTGCGGAGAAACATGTACCAAAGAAAACATCAAGGAAAACTACCCCATGGTTATCCGAAGAGACCATTGAGGTGGCAATAGAAAGGAGAGAAGCAAAGAAGGAAGGGAACAGGGATAGGGTAAAAACGTTGAATAAGACCTTCCAAAGGAAGGCAAGGGAGGATAAAGAAAACCATCTCAACGAAATGTGCAGAGAACTGGAGGAAGAAGGAAAGAAAGGAAGAACTAAAGAACTGTTCGCAAAGATGAAGGAAATAACAAAGACAGCAGGCCCTAGAATGGGTTCACTCAAGTCGAAGGATGGGAAGATAATAGGAGATGAGGAGGAGATAAAGGAAAGGTGGAGAGAGTATACGGAAGAGCTGTACAGTGTACATGGAAGATGAATGTGTCGAGAAGGAAAACATCAAAATAGAGGAAGTTGAGAACGAACCAGAGATATTGGAGGTAGAGGTGGAGTGGGCGATAAAACAGCTCAAGGACAACAAAGCGCCAGGACATGATGGAATACCTATAGAACTGGTAAAAGCGGGAGATGAAGCAGTGGTGAGAACTATTACAAAACTATGCAATCAAATCTGGAAAACTGGGCAGTGGCCGGAGGATTGGAAAAGGTCCGTGTTCATACCAATATTCAAGAAAGGAGATGCAAGAGAGTGTGGAAATTATCGAACGATAGCGATGATATCGCACACGAGCAAAATACTCCTCAAAATAATCCACAAAAGAATGGAGAAGACAATCGAAAGGGAATTACCAACCAACCAAGCGGGATTTAGGAAGGCGCGAGGAACGCGCGATCACATCGCCAATATAAGGTGGATTATGGAGAGACAGAGGGAATACGGGCAACAGGTGCATATGTGTTTTATAGACTATAGCAAGGCATTTGATTGCATAGACCATACACTACTGTGGCAGACGCTAATTGAGATGGGAATTCCGAAGCATTTGATTAAACTACTACAGGGCCTCTATGTGGATCAAGAAGCGGTAATAAGAACTGAATATGGTGACACAGGGAAATTTAAAATAAGGAAAGGAGTGAGGCAGGGGTGCATTTTGTCCCCTTTCCTGTTCAATCTGTATGCCGAGAGAATTATGAGGAGGGCTGGATTGGAGGAGGCAACAGAGGGGGTAAGGATAGCGGGGAAAATACTGAATAATCTGAGGTACGCCGATGATACGACATTATTGGCGGGTAAGAGGGACGACCTAGTCGAGTTAATAAGAAGAGTCAGGAAGGAAAGCGAAAAGGCGGGACTATACTTCAATGTAAAGAAAACAAAGGTTATGACAACTGCAACATGGAAAAACTTTGAGGTGGATGGAGAAACGATAGAGGTAGTATCGAGCTTCACATTCCTGGGATCTATGATAGAGAAGGAGGGAAGAAGTGATATGGAAATAAGGAGGAGGGTAACAATGGGGAAAACGGCAATGAACGGTCTGGAAAAGATTTGGAAGGACAAATACGTGAGCAGGGAAACAAAGAAAAGACTGGTAAGAGCACTGATCTTCCCAGTCGTCCTATATGGATGCGAGACATGGACAAAGGCACGGGATATGGAAAAGAAAATCAACGCGTGTGAGATGTGGATTTGGAGAAAGATGCTAAGGATTTCATGGACGGAGAAGAGAACTAACGAATCGGTGCGCGAGGAGCTCGGAATAGAGAGGGAGGAGACACTGCAGCAAACAGCAACTTGGAGGAAATTGAGCTACTTCGGCCATGTGATGAGATCTAACGGTTTGGAAAAGGAGCTGATGACGGCATGCGGTGAGGGACGGAGAAGATGCGGAAGACCAAGGAAGAAATGGTTGGATGAAGTACAGGAAAAGTCTGGCATGAGACTGGAGGAACTAAGAGAGGCGACTAGGGAGAGGATCAACTGGAGAAGATGCACCAGGGCTTTCGCCAGAGCTCCAGTAGCTGACGGCACCAGGTGACCAGGTGACCTGTATTGTAAACACTTGGCTGTTATCCACACCGAATTACTGCCTTTCCAATACTGTTAAGTCTACATTTTCAACTGAGACAGCACAGGTATCAATGAGTGAGTAAGTTACCAAGAATTGCGACAGCGCCCAACTAACGCAAAGCTAAATGCACACTGACCATATAATATCCAATGCAATTTCCAAGTCCACCACTCACAGAAGTTTAATATTTATACCGCTATGGAAGCTAAACAGATAAGACTCTGAATCCTTACTTCTAGGCCTCAGCTGATAGCCATCAGTTTCATGAACGTTGAAAGATAGAAATTCATGTGACTTCTTTCTCTTCATCTCTGATTCGTGTGATATTCTTCGAACATTTCTTATTAGATCCAGCAACTTCTCTGGCTACAAAATAAACAGCTATTTCTCACAAAAATTAAGCTTGGGTCATCCATATATTACGTATGCAAAAAATTTGTATTTGCACCCTTCCCCGTATGCACCCATACGTTTTGTCAACCCCCATGCGTACGTACAAATAAGCTTCTCTACCCCCTTACAAAAGTCATTTAGCTAAAGTCATCCATAGGCTACTATTTATTTTTGTTAAACATCATACTGGATAGCTAAAATTTGTTAACTGTTATGGTTAACTGTATAGATCTGAACCTGTATAATATAATTTGAATGTAGTCAGATGCCATCGGACAAATAGGATAATACAGAGTTATAAGTACGCTAATGTGGACTTTTATTTATTTATTTATTTATTTCGGAAATTTATATAGCGCCTCTTCAAGGTAGGCTACTCAGAAGCGCTCCCGGCCCAACCACGGCTAAATAAAACAGTCTTTAGGTTCTTAAGGAACAGAGCGGAGTGACCTTTGGGAATTAGGCGCAATGCAACAGGAAGACCATTCCAGGTGATAGGACCAGCAACTGAGAATGAACGACGCTGTCGCATAGCAGTCCGCGCGCGGGGAACCAGAAGCTCAATTTGGTTCGCCGATCGAAGGGTGGATCGACGCAGAACTCCTAAGGTGGAACAGCAGAGTTCTCGAAGATATGGTGGAGCTAGTCCTTCAATGCACCGCCTAACCAAGGCACAGACCCTGTATGCAATCCGCTGTTTAGAAGGGAGCCAGTGTAAGATATCCCGCATATAAGATGAGACATGGCCATATTTTGAGATATGACCAACAAGTCCCGCCGCAGAGCGGAGGACTCGTTCCAGGCAGTCAATCCGGCCAGCCGGTAGTCCATAATAGAGGGTGCTACAGTAGTCAAGGCGAGAAACTACGAAAGAGTGAACAAGAGTAGAGGCAGCACTAAAAGACAGAGAGCGTGAGACCACCTTAAGTTGACGCAACTGGTAGTAACAGCTTCGGCATAGAAGGTTTATATTCCGAGTGAAAGTCAGCTCTTGATCTAAAATAATACCAAGGTCCCACACAAAAGGTGAGAATGTAATCAGAGGGAACTCTAATGCTAAGGCGTCCATGTCTATTTTTGCCAGTTGTTGACGCGTTCCAAACCAGATATATTGCGTCTTGGTAGGGTTCAGTCATAATCAGACAATTATTTTGCATACATACAGTTGGCCGAGACCCCCTCTCCCCTCTCCTCCCCCCGTACACAAATCGCTTAAATCCTGCTACCCACCTCCATGCGTACATAATATATGGACCTTGGTGAATAAGTAAAAAGTTGTCCTTCAAAACATTCAGAATACTAATCAAAGTAATTGTTGTTAAACTAACACATGTGCGTCATGTGATCTGATTTCAGACTGACAACAACAAGACAGAAAGAGCAATAGTACTCCAATACTCAGACCGTAGAAGACAATACTTCGAGTCATTCTCTTGGAACACGCGATAAAAGACTGCGATGCCATCAGCTTTAGTCTCTCGCGAACAAAGGAATCAAAGCTATTTCAAGTACAAAGACTTCTAAGCACCAGCTCACACTCTCTGCTCGTTTAATGGAATTGAAATAATCGTCTAAAACTATTCATAAAAACGACGTAGATCCACATCTTGTGTTTCTCTCACTAACAATTATAATACAAAACGAGTCGATACCTTGAACTCGGCCAACAGTTTTGCCTCTACTGGAGATTTTGTTTCATCATTATCTATTTGACAAAAGACATATATAAAAATACATTCAAAAACACAATATACGAAAGTCATGTTTTCGTACATCTGCAGCTTGAGTCAGAGTTTACACAATACACACGCATCATGTGACGCATGTGGCTTATCTCAGAGCAAAGATGGTTGCCATGTGCTTACTACAGTTTACAGATCACAACAATCAATGATTCTGCAAGATTCAAAAACAACGATAACAATTTTTCCCCATTATGAACTGTAATAAAATGGAATAGTTATGCAATGTGTTGTGGGAACTGCATTTTGTATTCACGTTGTCATCTGACAAGTTGACAATGTCAACTTTGCCAGAACTTACGAACGAATAACCATGCAAGTAGAGTAATGACTTTTTATTCATTTTTACAGACGTTGCAGAAATTCAGTGAGCTCATGTAGGCATATTGAGAAATTTGGTCAGCTGGTCTCCACTCCTATCATTGTCATCATCGTCATCATCATCAGTTTCTGATGCCAGTCATTCCCAGACAATGAGTAAGAATACAATTGCATTCATGTTCCTCAGTCATATGCTCAGTCTATTGCTCCCTCAACATCAAGTCCTACTATATAACAGTCCTACTGTATTTATTCAGCACAGTCTTGTACTGTCTTTGTCTCTCTGGAATCTACATGTGGGGCATTGTGTGAATTTTGGCCAGCTCGCATAAACTCCCCTTGTCCCAGCCATCACAGACTTTACACAATGACTTTATCTAGCACAGTGGTTTGGATATAATATAAGAACTGCACCATGATGTTTTGCCATTACCAAGCTATTTCTGCTTTGGGAATTCCTTTTTCATCTTCTTTTCACAGATACACTCATGTGTACAACTGTACATACATGTATATATTATATATACATATATATGTATATAAGCACAGATTACAACTATAATTATTAATTATTTATTAAAGTTCTCAAAGTCTGGGTTAGATCAGAGAGAAGCATGACCCTGGATACGTAACTGCATGAAAAGCAATTATTCACCACAATGACAGAACATTAATTTCGGTCCTTACGTAAAATTGTCATGAGTTCGTCGACATAATCTGCTTCATACACGTTTCTCTCAATCCAGATTCGGAATATTCTTTCGATGTTAGACCTGACAGGAGAATCTCTGTCAACACAGAAACCATTCATTCATTCATTCATTCATTAAATTAAATTTATTTAGCACCTCTTCAAGAGGGCTACTCAGAAGTACTCTCAACCTCAGCATCAAAAATAAAACTGTCTTAAGATGAGAGAGGAAAGATTAAGAAGGACTTTTAGAATGGGAGCGGACTGTCAGAGGAAGACCAATCCAGGTTGAGGGTCCTACCTTCAGGACCGTTCTTACACTGTGGCTTGTGGGACTACTAGATCATCTTGGACACCTGCCCCGTTTGGATTGCCCCAAGGCTCTGTCCTAGGTCCCCTATTATATATAATATGCACTGCAGAGTACAGACCTTGGACCACTTTTATTGGCAAATAAAATCCTAAGTCAATCCTATGCTGATGATCTCCAGGCATATGCTCACTGCTCAGCATCTGCCGCTGCTGATGCGGTTCGAGAAATTTCTAGGGCCATGGAAACCCTGGAGGCCTGGATGTCCTCTAACCATTTGCGACTGAACCCTACCAAGACGCAATATATCTGGTTTGGAACGCGTCAACAACTGGCAAAAATTGACATGAAAGCCTTAGCATTAGAGTTTCCTCTGATTACATTCTCACCTTTTGTGCGGGACCTTGGTATTATTTTAGATCAAGAGCTAACTTTCACTCGGCATATAAACCTTCTATGCCGAAGCTGTTACTACCAGTTGTGGCAACTTAAGGTGGTCTCACGCTCTCTGTCTTTTAGTGCTGCCTCTACTCTTGTTCACTCTTTCGTAGTTTCTCGCCTTGTCTACTGTAGCACCCTCTATCATGGACTACCGGCTGACCAGATTGGCTGCCTGGAACGGGTCCTCCGCTCTGCGGCGCGACTTGTTGGTCATATCCCAAAATATGACCATGTCTCATCTTATATGCGGGATATCTTGCACTGGCTCCCTTCCCAGCAGCGGATTGCATACAGGGTCTGTGCCTTGGTTAGGCGGTGCATTGAAGGACTAGCTCCACCGTATCTTCGAGAACTCTGTTCTTCCACCTTCAGCGTCGATCCACCCTTCGATCGGCGAACCAAATTGAGCTTCTGGTTCCCCGCTCGCGAACTACTATGCGACAGCGTCGTTCATTCTCTGTTGCTGGTCCTACCACCTGGAATGGTATTCCTGTTACATTGCGCTTAATTCCCAGAGGTCACTCTGCTCTGTTCCTTAAGAACCTAAAAACTGTTTTATTTAGCCATGGTTGGGCCGGGAGCACTTCTGAGTAGCCTACCTTGAAGAGGCGCTATAAAAATTTCCTAAATAAATAAACCGAGAAAGCATGGTTCTGCATAGTGGAATACGATCAAAATTAAATTAATCCCTTTAGCGGCTGTCCCGATTATAATCGTCAATTTTGTATACGATTATGAGCCGGTCAGCCGCAAAAGGGGCTAAAGACTAAAAACAAAGTGACTCCTATGTAATCTTAAATGAGCACTGGAAGTCAAACAGCTATTAAAAGCTACATGTCAATTTAACGATGATATTCACAACCAATGAGTCGCATACATTTTGCCGAGATACAGAGTGGAACAGACATTTTCAACATAATATTATATCCATCATTTAGGCATTTTGTTTTAGAATACTTTTCATACGATAAAAATAAACAACATGGAAATTCTGAATGTCAACATTATTGCACACTTGAAAGGGTTGTAGTTCAACAATGGTTCCGAACAATGATTTTATTACGAGAAATATCACGTATTCTAAGACATAATTTCCAGGTGATTATCTCCTTGTTTATATGAATTCAAAGCATACTATTAAACTAATCGGGCAACGGTACATTACCATTTTAAATTTGGAACTCAAAAATTGTATGCTAAAATGCTTAAACGAGTTTATTTTTAGGAATCGAATATCTTGACTATATACAAATCATGAAATTGAATTTATCATAATGAAATAAAATAAAACAATCGGCCTCATAATTTAATGATCGGCTGCCCATGATATCAGCATAATTGGCAAAAAGTATCATTGGTACAGCTTGACTACAGATTCAATTCTATTCTAAACACATTAATGTTACATGTGGCAATCTGATTATCCATGTCATCTAAAAGAATACAAATCTTAGAATGAAACACCAAAGAAAATAAGTTTTACTGACCTCACACAAACAACTGCTTCTGCAAGAACTCCTTTAAATGAATCTTTAAATAAATCTGCATTTCTCTTCTTACACGTTTGCACCATTTCATTGCAGAGATAGAATAAGTTCAATCGAAGATTCAATGTTGCTGCAAAAACAGACGACGCATTAACACAGTCTTTCATTGAGCATAGACACACGAAATTATCAAAACTATTACGCAAAAACCATTATCATGCCATGCAAACCAAAGTGCAATATAAATAGTTGGTCATTATATGAACATATAATTATATATTGGATTTAGTGTGCTATTTAAAAACATTTGATTTTTGATTGCGTGATGCGCTGCACTGGTTGCACACAACATATTCACCCATTCGCCAAAGCTCTACAGTTCCCTGGTGGTCAATAATCTGGGACACTATAACACTATATTCAACATTACTGGGGACTGGTTAGGGTCAGGTTAGGTGTCGTGAGGGTCGGTTAGGGTCAGGATAGGCGTCATGAGGTTGGTTAGGTCACGAAAAAGACGTGCAATGACCGCTGACGGCACTGCAAATATAAGTAAGAAATTTTCGCCCCCTGATTGTACATGTATACCAATGTGTTATTATTCTATCAGATAGCAATTCATATAAATCAGTTCGAATGAAAATCCTGTCCCTACCATCAAATTTTAATGACTTATAATTTTACAAGACATCTACTGCACTGTGGTCTCTGTAGTTGTACCTTTCGAACATGCAGCACGCTTCGTTCAGATTAACAAACTTTATGCGCGTATTAATTGCTTTGAAAATAAAGGACAAACAACGAACGGCACCCTTTTGAAACCTAATCAATGCAGAAAGCTTTGAACAAGTAGTAATGACTCTAATTACCCGATTTCAGAAGCTGCAGCCAGATGTTGACAATCTGTTTATGTTGCGCTTTGTGATGTAGAGCCCATAGAGACAAGCTCTGGATGCTCTCCTGTGTGTTAGCAACACTTGACAGTCTCTTCTCGATGTATACATCATCGAGAGATGACATTCTGCAGCATTATAAATTTCTACGATCCCATTTAAGGATTTCTCTCTCATTCATTCACCCATCCACTCGCTTCTTCTTTTTTCCAATCGTCAAAACAGCTGAACGACAGCGGCGACAAGTCAGCTTGAGACTAATGAGACAACCGATCTCGCAATAGAATAGACGCACAATGACGTCACTTCCGAACTTAAAAGAATGCCATAATTTGTATATATAATAATTTTATTCGTTTATTTAAAAAAAACAGCGGGCAAAACGCTGCAGATGTAACCTTACATTATTACTGTCGATATTAGTGAATTAGTCCCAGGTTAGCCATTGCCTTCAAAAAATACGATTTTTCAAAATAAAAAATAAAAAAATTATAAACTTTATGCGCGTAATAAATAAACATGCGCGATGGTCCCTTACGTGACCATCGAGATTACTGAAGGCCGTACACAACGGAAATAAACTGCGCGTGACGTCACGAAGAGTCGGCTGCAACATCAATATTTTGATTTCGAGGTTGATTCGAATTTAATTTTTACTTTAAATCGTCGTTAAATCTTGCATATACGCTGCAATTTGTTTGTATTTTATGCGTCGGAATATCTCAGGGTATGTATCACACCACCGAAAACGCTAAAAACTGTTTTAAGTTAAAAATCGGAAGAGTACGGACCATCGTAATGTTGACACCCTACAAAACATGATTATCTTCGCCGTCTGCTAGATATATCGCTATTGCAATGGCTATAATTATTATTTGTCAGCACTGCTTAAATGAATATAGGCTATGAGCCGTATATAAAACGGATATTGCGTCTCTGTGTGGTAATATTATGTACGCAGTGCAATACTTATGATATACGGGTAATCCCGAAAACTGAGTGCCTAAGTTTTGCTTCAATAGAAGTAGGATTGATGAAAAATAACGTTGGTATAATGGGCAAATAATTTACTATGCTAAGCGACACGCGGAAATCGCGAAACCATTCAGACTCCTCAAAACAATAATTATGGTTGCCAAAGACTTAGCTAAAATAGAGCGCTCCGACCTATCAGCCGCATTTCACGATACAATGCGCTCAGTAAGTAAGCAATCAACGCGAGATCTAAGTAAAACGGCCAAGTTAATAAAATTATAGATAGGGGAAATATGCAATAAATATGAGCAATATAAATTCGAAACTAATAATTATGACGACAATTTCTATGGCCCCATAACGCAGCCATGCTGCTACAAGGGCGCCATGACAACGACAAACTAAGGCCGTAGCGCTGTTTTTTTCCAGCGCTGTCTCGTTCGGCCATACTCTTTGCATGGATATGCACGCAGTCTTCGGGTTTGCCCTAAATGTTTACCCTCAGTTTTGTACTATAATTTTAATTCACCCGAATTAATTTCGTATTTATTCTATATGGGCTTATTGTAAGTTTGTAACCTTATTTGTATAGCGCTGTCGAAGTTGTCATTGTTGCATACCAAAAATACAGACTATTTGTCCCGAGGGTAGTCTTTGTCGTGAGTGTCGGTTAGTTCAAGTTAAGCACCGTGAGGGTCAATTCAATTTTAAATGATTTCTTTACAGACTTTCAGAATGCCACAGACATGCTATCCCATCTGACGTAGAAACTACAATGAAATGAAAGAACACGCAGAGGAGAATGTCAGTGTTTCTTGTTTGACTTTTGACCCTGAACTGTCTGCACGTTAAAACGAAGAACTTCATAAATGGATAGAACACGATGGAATTTCTTCGTATGATGAACTGCTCTTAAGAACTGATGACTTCGTTAAAAAATTTCTGATTCTCGTTGGATTACACTTCGTGATTACAATATTATTGTTTATGTATTTATACTGTTGACGCATTACTACTGTGATTAAAACACTGAGGACTCTGAATGTTGAAGTTTAAAGAGGTGAGTCGCATATTACCAGTTAAAGCTCGTTATCTTACTTCTGGATGAAATATATGTAGAGCCTAAGGCATCGTGTATGGGCGGATGCATTACAGGTGAGGGCACCAGCAGTCTTTGCAAGAGGCAACTACAGTGCAGACTTTTATAATATCGTCACTTTCTCGCCAAACAAAGATGTTGCAGCTATGGTGCTAGTGAAAAATCTCACTGCAGCCTACTTAAAAGATTATACTTTGCCAGGTAGCTTTAGGCTATTTAATATTTTGTGTGATTTCAGACAGCAACGGCATAAATAAGCAATGTGGAGAAAATTGAAAATAGTTATTCTTCTGCATGTTGTATTTGCTTCACATGGCAATATTACAGTGAAAGATTTAATTCTGCAGGGAGCTGATATTGTTGGCCATAGTAATGAGGTAAATGATGACATTGTCCAGGAATTATTGTCTAGTTGCATGTGATGACGTTGAAATTACAGAGTCTGAGTCTGTGACTCCTTAGTTTTTATTGCAGGATATTGGAAATAAACTGTTGTAACTAAAGAATGTGAGGCAAAGTTCTTGACTGTAGGCAGTCAAAAGAATGTCTCGAATTTGTCAATTTGTCAACAATTTTAAAAAATCAGGTACTATCTGTGTAGAATGCCCTTGTGGTAAAACTATGCTATGCTATCTCTAGCACAGACATCATTGAGTTGTGTTGCGAACATATTTCTAAATAATTACTGCAAGAGAGCTTCAGATAAAGTAACTGTGAGGAAGTAGAAGATGAAGAGAAAATTAAAAACACTAGTGCATTGGCTTGTTGGGATTTATAATTGTCTGTGATTTTATTATGCATGGGTCTTGTAAAATAATCGCTCATTAATTACTGTATTTCTTTTGTCACATTATATCAACGGAGATTAAGATGCCCTTGTTTAGAGCTGTGGGGTAGCTATGTTAAAGGCCTTTGTGAGGTTATTGTAAGGCGCTATATAAATGTCCATGTACGTACCTCTGTATGCTTATTCACACTTCTGCAATGCATGTATCTCATGAAACAGTCTCAGAGTCACCTATAGGAAGCCCTTGTTTAGAACTGTGGGGTAGCTATGTTAAAGACCTTTGTAAGGTTATTGTAAGGCGCTATATAAATGCCCATGTGCATATAATGGTATATATACACCTCTGTATTCCTATTCACGCTTCTGCACTGCATGTATCTCATGAAACAGTCTCAGAGTAACCTAAGATGCCCTTGTTTAGAACTGTGTTACAGGCCTTTGTGAAGTTATTGTAAGGCGCTATATAAATGTCCATATACACAAATACATACTTCTGTATGCGTACATACTTAGCATAGAATTTTTAGTAGGCTAATTAACTATTTAAGCTAGAAAGCAGTGTATCTGAATGCATACCAAGCAGCAACAGCTGCATGCATTCAGCCGCCTTCTGTGACGTCACAATCCGTTGTGTACGGCCTGGGATTCAGACGGTCGTGTCCCTTACTAGATTTCATGACTTTTGGTTGACGCGTGACGAAGGGACGGGAGTAAAAATCGTCCAAGATTGCATGAATCATTTATGGACAGCCCCTTATATTATGGCTTCCTTCACAACCACCGCTTCTGCTCTGCCGACGAAAAGGAACTCAACTTTTCTGTACACTTAGCCATCGTAAACAACGTAACCGTTGAACTGAATAACGAGAGCCATGCTATATATAGAGCGCAATTTTGGCTAATAGGCTACTGTACTTCTAAATTCGTCAGTCTGAAATTTTGAATTACATGTATTATTGCACCACCCTCGGACGTCGCCATCTACCGACGGCAGTATCTTCACCCTTGGTGATGCAGAAGTTGCAACAGCTGACACCATTCACGAAGGCTTACCGTTCGAACGACTTAATATCTCGTTCGAACGACTTAGTAACTCGTGCGAACGACTTAGTATCTCGTTCGAACGAGTTAATAAGTCGTTCGAACGACATAAAATTTTTTGCATTCATGTCCCTTTAGGGGCTCCGTACTTACTTGCATGACCATGTCGGCCAGTGGTTCAAGCGAGTAGTGGGAACGCCGAATGTGAGCAGTGAATGTGTGAGCAGTAGGAGCGCTGAAGAAGTTTTATTGTAACGCATAGCCTACATCAGTGATACCGCTCCTTGGCTTTTTCCCCAAGATCTTGGCTTTTTCAATCGTATCTTGGGATCTTGGCTTTTTTTTCAAAGAACCTTGGCTTTTTTACTTGGCTTTTTTTCTAACAACAAAATAACAATAATCTTAGCAATAATCCACTAAATAACAATAATTTAAGCAATAATCCACTAAATATCAATAACCTTAGCAGTAATATAACTATGGCTCCATCTACTGACTAGTATTTATTCGACTTAATATTGTTCTCTGAACTGTTTGCTCTCTGCATATTAGTTATTTGTGACGTCACGTGCAATTTCGCGAGATTCCGCGCAAAATCGCAAATCACTTGATAAAGATAAATGATAAGTTGATCACAGATACAGTGATACTTATATCAATAATCTCTGCAATCCAAAAATGTCAGCTTTCACAAGATCGCACAAAAGCCCCACAAATTCTGAATTAAAGAAAACAACAATTAAAGTGAAGATGACGTTTATTTCACAAAACTAGCGCACTATGTAACTATGTTCCAAAATGTTGTTAGTATGTTAGTAAAATCAGCGAACGGAACCAATTATTGACAATTTAACATACATTAATTTCAGGATTAATTATACATAATTTCATAAACATCACAATTTTTCGGATAAAATAGCTTCTGTTGAAATAAAATAGGTGACATGGTCCATTATTAGCAACTTGGCTTTTCTTGGCTTTTTTTAAGACCTCATCTTGGCTTTTCTTAAATTTTGGAGCGGTATCACCGGCCTACATGTGTTTCAAGTGTTCCATGCATGGTGAGCCAAGTGTTCCATGCATGGTGAGCAGTGAACTTAGGTAAGAATTTCGAGACCAGCAGGAGACAGTTCCCACCCACTTTAAACCCTGATATCTGCCCTTGTGAATCAACCAGTTTGAGGCTGTTTTACCAACAGTACTGCATTCTATCTGCAGATTTATTCTCAAAAGCTGTTATTCTGGTCAACAACTTCATTATCTCCAGGGTTTACTAACGCAAGTCTACTAGCAGCTACATGTAGGTCCACTGGCTTGTCAGCTAGATTGAATAGTCAGTAATTAGCTTTGTTGCCCATTTCATCTTAGGCCATGACTGGAAAATTGAAGGGAAAAATTCTTTTCAAAAGTATTGTGAAAATGCAAAATAAAAATATAGTATTTTGAAAATAGTTTCCAACTAGTTTCTAAATACTTCTGATAATTCAGCCTATACTTTTATTGCTACTCGCTTTTGTGTAGCCTACATTTGCCTTAGAGTAGTGCACTTAACTGTGATCTAGAGTTCTTTATGACTTGAAATATTCATAAGACTGTATTTAGACACTTCTACTGCACCAGTGTATAAACCGATGGTACATCAAAAGAACCCAAAGTAATATAATCAGGTCAACATTCAGATCAGCCCGTAAGTCAAAAATGCAGCCTATAGATGGTGAATAAGGAATTTGAAATAGTAAGTTTTAAGTTGAGAATGAAACGACACAAGTAAATTAAGAGTGCACAGCGAGTACTGCGCAAGCACAGTGAGAGTTCCAAAAAAGTAAGTCCAACAACTGAAAAGGCATTGTTTGTTCATTGTTCAATAGGAACAGAGTTTGATTTAGGTATGACCAGACAAAGATAATCAAATGACCTCATTGAATAATGATACAACTAAGTATTGTACACCAACCTTTATTCAGCTTCAGCTGATCCATGGTGCTATGTAAATCAGCTTACTATTACTATTATAAAAATCATGTACTAGTACAGTAGTACATCCTCATGAGAAATAGAGCAAACAACCACTCAGAGCTGACAAAGCATCATTTAACAAAGTTACTTTTTATTTAATAATACGCAAGAGTAACATAGCCTGACCATATTGTCTAGCGCTGAACTGTCCAATCATCATTTTGAGCGTGATCAGAAAATTACATGAAAGAATCGGATTGTGTGCCAACCTAGTGCAGCCAACAACCAACTTCCCTACCTCAATAGCTAATTTAGTTAAATTAGTTCAATACCCAAAAAGAGAAAATATAAGAAATTAAAAGCAATTCATACCATAACAAATCCAAATGACGGAAGTAGCGTAAAACTTTATTATGATTAATAATAAAGCGAGAATTTTTTTGTCAAATGTAAAGGAAGCACTTTACCACAATTTTCAATGTTGACAGTGTCCAAGGTTTTGTTTCAAATTTTCAATACATTTGGGCCACTACATGTATGTCTGTCTTGCAAAACTTTTGACAAAGTCTGACCATCGTGAAAATGTTTAACAAAAACAAATGAGACAAAAATTGCAGATATTTAAAATAGCAGGAAAAAATGAAGTTCAAGAAACTGTCACCATTAAGTCTACAGTACTGGATCATTTATCGTTTAATTGCAGCTCGTGTTTCTTCAAGGATGGTTTTGGCCGCTTCATACTCCGCACAATCTTTAAGATCATCCTCAGATCCCTGCAAAAAATAATCTCACTCTTTCATATTGTTACGTTCGTCTAGGAGATGATAGAAGGAAAGTAAGGCCCCGGGTTGAAATAACATATGAGTTTAATAACAGGAGCAGTATGTACAGGCGAAAAGCACTTAACTAAGGTCTTAACTAGAGTCATACCGTTACAAGTAGCGCGTAGAACCACCAAGCAGGCGAAGAGACACGACCAAACGGACGACGGGTCCAAACGAACATCCCAGCAAGGAACAACCAACGGGGTTGAACAGCAAACGGTGTCCTCACACACCAAACGACCAAACGACCATCCGGTCCCAAAAGAAAGCAAGCGGTCCTTTCCACGACAAACGGTGTCCTAACTATCACATGAGTTAATCTTATTTATAGCCATCACAAGTAGACTAATGTTCACGCGCGCACGACACTCCTTTACACGCACAGCAAACGCACAGCTGGTCAAGTCATGTCTAGTAATAGCAGCATAAAGTGTTAGAGACACGAGTGTCTAACATACCCCCCCTCATAAAGCACGAGTCGACCTGAAGGGTCGGCGAAGTATAGAAACCCCAAAGTCTGTAAGCTACTTAACTAACTACACCGAATCCCAAAGCAAGAATCTCAAAAGTTCATTACACAGTTCCTAGAACAGATCTGCAACAAAGTTCCACACAAACCCAAACTATGCTAAGTGTTCAGATAGTTACAAGTTTAAGACACTCAAAAATGCGTACAAAGTTTTAGACTAATCGCCAAACGCATATCGACACACGAAGCCGATCAACAAACTCAAACGCAACGTTCGAAGCAGACTGTTCCAAAACATCCATCTCCACAGTTCGTTCAACAACGTCCTTGAAAATTCTTTGCCCAAGTCCTTGAACATGTCTCTGGGCACATCACAGAATTTCCAGGAATGCGACGTGAAGAATAGCCAACCGGCTACCGTACATCCCAACCGCTTACCTCGAGCAACAGGGCTTCGCCCCTGCCACTCTACATAACCATACAGGAATGCGACGTGACGAATGGCCATTGAAGCCACCAAGATGGTCGACACCATCCAAACGTCCGCAAAGCCACAGCAGCACAAGCCAACGACGTGAAAGAGCATCACGCTCAACGACCGAATCCATTGCGAAGCTTCACTGAGCAACTCGTCCAATTGCCCAACGACAGAAGTGCCACGCGCCGACAACACCAGAGCGACCCACGTCATCCACCAGACAGCAACACCGCGCTCGTCTCTCGCTGGTCGTACCAATCGTAACCGGCGAAGTCGACGACCATCACCGACCATTGACTCTCCAACATCCACCGAAAGCACATCCTGCAAAGAAACTCCCGCACACAACTGAGAAACATTGCCACAAAATTCCTCTTCACCAACATCAGAGACACCAGAAAATACCTCGAGAGAAACACGTGCACACTCATGCACACAGACTTCACCAATCTCTGACACAACAGCAATACCATCAATTGGCACATCACTCGAATCACAAGACTGAAACTCAGAGAAATCGTCAATCACACAGTCTTCTGTAACTGATGCAACAACACAACAATTTGCGTTAGCTCTCGACTCATTGTCAGCAACATCCGATGCAACCGGAAAATCAAAGTCAAAACATGAACCTTCATGCACATAATCATTGGCAACAGATGATGATACAACAGACCAATCACAAGAAATACTCGAAGAATCAACAGTGTACTCTGATGCACCCACATTACAATCAAACGCAACACAGGAGCAATCATGTACACGATTCCTCACCAAGCCTACCAAATACACATGCCAACGTACAATGTTATCGTGCAACAACTGTCCATTCACAGTAAACTTCACATCCTTGTCGATCAACAACAACTCATCAGACAACACAAAGTCATTAGACTCCTCTCGCACAAGAAAGCAATGAGTACACACCACAAACTTCTGAACTTCCACAAACCTTTCAACCAACTCAACAGTTATGCACAACCGTACAACAGTCGAAATAGTGCAGCACCAACAATTCTTAACAAAAGATGGCTCATAGACAACAGTTGTCATCATCGTCTCAACAGACAAACGTCCTGGCACACAAACATGCCATCGAACAACACTCGTACAACCAAGCGACTCCTCAACTAAAGTAGAGACAACATTCGCATTCTCTTCAGAAATGTTCTTGGTTGCAGTCGTACAACTCACGAACAGTTTCACCGCATCCTCACAAGTCAAGTCTCTATGCAACCATGCAACGACGTTGTCAACAAAGTCATTCATCCGTAAACAACCAATTTCAGCCAACAATCTGTTAGATATATAATCGGTCATCCAAGTTCGGTTTTCTTTCAGTTCGTACACAACATTCACACACAGCCGATGCAAGCGTTTAGGAAAAAATCTCCTAACCCAAACGAACTTCAACTCGTGCGACACAAATTCAAACTGACTACCAGCCACATCAACATCCGTATCGAATGGAGGAATCACGAAATCCATCGCATCTCCCAAAACTCCATTTACCCAAAACGTACACTCCTCACATACATGCATGTCCGTAGTCAACTGTACGCTCGTCTCAACGGAAGAATAAACATCACTCACATCTTCATGCACGGCACCTTCATCAACTTCATTCGACACAGTCTTACGACTTTCACATACAATCGACTGCATACTTGTCTCAACGAGAGAACACTCCTCAATCTGTTCACGCAACGTACCTGCAATAGGCCTACCACACTGCACATCATGCGAGTCATTCATGCACGACGTCTTCCACACACTTAACTGTACTTTGGCCTCAGCGGGAGAACCAACATCAACAACAGTTTCATTCAACGCCTCTGCAAAACCTCGCTGCAAATTATCCTCAGCAAACTCGATCTCATTTTCAACGACAGAAACATTCGACTCGTTCAACCACGCTTCATCGCACACAGCACACAGTTTATCGACACTCGATACAAGCTCACACGCCTCAGCGCACACAACGTCCCAGTCATTCAATGCAAGAGACAAATCATCGACAGGATTCGTACACTCCTCGGCATACACACGTTCGCTTAAATCTGCACCAGTTTCAACTTCAGACCACATGCATACATTCTCATTCACATCAAACAATACACCAAATTCATCCTGAACCAAATCCTCACAGACATCGTCATGCTGTACGCTTAGGCCTACGTCTTCAAGCAAACCACATTCAACTATATCGTCAAAAGAATCGTCGTACACATGTTTCAATTTCCCAATTTTTCGACACTCCTTCGAATTCTTCAAACACCTTTTGCTACCATTCCCTGATGAATTATGTTTAGCTTGAAAAGAACGTAATCTATTTTCATCAGCCAATCTCTCTCGAGCAATTTCCTCCCAAATTTCATTAGAAATTTTCTCAATTGAAACACTTGTACGAAAATAACCGTCTCTCTCTTCAATTTCACGAAGACGCTCCGAAAACATCCAAGCCTCATCCATGCTTCTTTCCAAAGGACGCAATTTCTCTTCCAATTTCCTCATTTTCCTCCTCTCCTTACAATTCAACTGCTTCTCTCGTTTCGCCTCTAAATTCTCCCAAGGTTTCATTTTCCTCAGAAAATAACACCAACGCAAAAGACAACTTGCTTCGTGTACCTCCGCACACGCAACTACGCAGAAAAATCCTTTCTCCCACGCGTAACAAATTTCTCGAAATGTCGAACCCCCGACACAAAATTAAGGCAAATTCCAACTCTCTCGGAAATTTCTCAAAATTCAACCGTCAAATTACATCGACGAAACGCGTGTCAAACGCCCAAATTTCTCAAAAGGACAACCAATTTTACGGTCGAACCAACCAACAAAACGTCCGCAAAACGTCAGCAAAATGTAGGCTACTCTACCAAACGTAACGCACAGTCAACACCTGACCGACGAAAAAACAAACGCACAAAAATGTGTAACGCACAGTCAACACCTGACCGACGAACAAACAAACGCACAAAATGTCGCACGGACAAAACGTAGGTGCACCCATACGTCGCTACTACAAAATTCAACGCTCAGTCAAACCACGTGACTGCCGAACGAACGCACAAAATGTCTCATTAACGTAGGCGCAACCAAATTTAAGTCGCATTAACCCACAAAATTTACGACCTCCAAAATTCAACCGAACGCACTACACGAAAAATTTCATCCCAAATCTACCAATTTCAGAATTTCACCTAAAGTTCAAAGTTAACGGGCCCCCAAAATTTTGCTAGACTACGCACAAACAAAGGACCGGACGGGCCTCCATTTGTTACGTTCGTCTAGGAGATGATAGAAGGAAAGTAAGGCCCCGGGTTGAAATAACATATGAGTTTAATAACAGGAGCAGTATGTACAGGCGAAAAGCACTTAACTAAGGTCTTAACTAGAGTCATACCGTTACAAGTAGCGCGTAGAACCACCAAGCAGGCGAAGAGACACGACCAAACGGACGACGGGTCCAAACGAACATCCCAGCAAGGAACAACCAACGGGGTTGAACAGCAAACGGTGTCCTCACACACCAAACGACCAAACGACCATCCGGTCCCAAAAGAAAGCAAGCGGTCCTTTCCACGACAAACGGTGTCCTAACTATCACATGAGTTAATCTTATTTATAGCCATCACAAGTAGACTAATGTTCACGCGCGCACGACACTCCTTTACACGCACAGCAAACGCACAGCTGGTCAAGTCATGTCTAGTAATAGCAGCATAAAGTGTTAGAGACACGAGTGTCTAACAATATCCAATTGTTGTACAGGTCTGGCTACTTTAGGGACGTTGGTTAATTCTGTTATTAAACCTTATGAACATGGCAGAGTCAAAAATTATCCCCCAAACCTGCATGCACATTTAGACCAATCAACAAGCTTCCATTTAACTGGAAGTACATGAGCTAATCAATTTGTGATGTAGACTTCTGCTTAAGAGGAGTGGTCTGGTCTTAGAAGAATTTTGAAGAAGATAAAACAAGTGAATTGAAAAAAGAGCAAGGGCAGCATTTTGCATTGGAGACACATAGATAGATAGGTCAAAATTGACTTAGGTCAAAGAATTGTTTAACATTGGCAACATGATATTCTAACGTTGACACAGAATCTAGAATCACGCCTAACTTGGAAAAATTTCTACATCTTGAAGGAAAATTGGAATGCTCAGCAAATAAAATTTTGGAGAACATCAAAGAATATTGCTTTTGTTTCCTGCTATGACAGTCAGTTTTGAAATGCTCAGTAATGTCCATCCATGTGGTTTTGGAGGCTAATAGTCTAACTTATTTGAGCTAATTTTATATTCTTATGTTGTGCAGTAGATCAATTGCTATGCACGAGCGGCCAGCTATGACAGTGAGAGAGAAACAGACAGACAGACAGACACTGAGAGATAAAAAGGATGGAGCACGAGAGAGGCGAGCATTCAGGTAAGAAGTGTGAGTGAAGTGTTCGAGTGAAGCAGTCGATTTTATAGATCTAGGAAATTTAACAATATTAGCGTTTTGTACGTGTAGAAATTGATGCTTCAAGTGTCATTTTAATGCAAAGTCTTGCTGAACATTGATAAAAAAATCTCTTCATTGTGTTGAGTGCGTTATACATTGAGAATCATCAACTTATCAGACTAAAGGTTTTGAGTAACTGATACCTATAGCGTATAGTTAGAAACTAGTCAGGATAGACTGTTAGGAAAGAGTTGACGAATAAAAGAGACTGGTGATTACGAGTTGTATGGGAGAGGACGAACTCACAACTTTCATCAAATTTTCTAGAACAATGAATGCTCTTCAGACAATTAAGTAAACAACTCTTATATAGAAATTCTAGAAACTGGCATTCATAACATAAACACTAGATCTCGATTCAACTGTTTGTAATCCTATTTCCAGTGGAATAACAGAAACTCGCAAGCATACCAGTAGTTTAGCAAGTTCATCCCAAGATGAAATAAGTCGTCTTTCACAGTCAGGAATCATCATTCTAGACTCTTCCATTACTTCGACCTGTCAATATCAACATGTCAATGTTTTTCACCAATCTTAATACACAAGAAAAGCATCTTGCATCTGTGCTGTTTCCAAGTTATTTATTATTATTATGCATTTATTAAGTAAGGGGCTGTCCAATATTACATATGCCATTAGGGGAGGGTCACCAGATGTATGCAATTTCCGTATGAGGCAGGGTCTCGTCAAAATGTACATATGCAGTGGCGGATCCAGAACTGTTTCAAGGGGGGGCCAAAATCTTAGATCTTGGATGGGAAAAAGGAAAAATTTTCGATAAATAGTGATCGGTCGTTGAGAAAAAAGTACTTTTCATCCGCCGAAAAAGTTGATGACCTTTTTTTATAGTCATCTGCCAAAATTTTCTGGAAAATCATACTATTTCATCCGCCGAAAATCTTGATGACCTTTTTTTTAGTCATCTGCCAAAATTTCCGGAAAATCATACTATTTCATCCGTCGAAAAAGTTGATGACCTTTTTTTTTACTCATCTGCCAAAATTTTCCGGAAAATCATACTATTTCATCCGCCGAAAAAGTTGATGACCTTTTTTTTTAGTCATCTGCCAAAATTTTCCGGATTTTTTTTAGTCCTCGACTTGAAAACCGAACGGGAGGCCACGTACCATGCAATTTTTCTAATAGGGGGGGGGGGGCAATATCCATTACACCCATAATTCGTATTGCTAATTTCAGACCAAATGGGGGGGGCCACATCCCATGGCAGTATTCAATGGGGGGGGGCCATGGCCGGATTGGCCCCCCTGGATCCGCCCCTGTACATATGCAAAATAAATTTCTAATTATGATGTCCAAATTAACCTATTTATAACTCTGTATTGTCCTGTAGTTGTCCAATGGCATTTGATTACATAAGAATTAAATTTTGTTCTTATCTAAACAGTAAAATTTTTATAGCTAGCAAACGTAATAGTAGCCTACAGTAAAATAAATGTTCATAGATGACTTTAGCCAATTAACTTTTGTAGTGAGTGGTTAGAGAAGCCTATTTATGTGTATGCATGGTATGGTAGCGGGGTGTGATCCACAAAATGTATGAATTGCAGCAGTGGGGGTCAAGATATGATCTTTTGCATACACACAGGGCTGAAAGTGGTTTGGAAAAGTTGCCGGGTCTCACTTTGGCAGACGAGCGCACCAGGGCTGTACTGCCAAAATTTTTGACGACCACCGTCGGGAAAAGTTGATGACCTTTTTTATAGTCAACCGCCCAAAATCTTCGGGAAATTTCCTAAATTTTCCTGTCCAAAGAAGTTGATGACCTCTTTTTTTTTTCTTCGGTAGATTATTTCCCAATTTTCCCGTCAGAAAAAGTTGAGGAACTTTTTTTAAGTCAGTCGCTTCCAAATACGCTTCAATAGACGCATGCATCCTGAAAATCCTACCATTTTTACCTAGTTTCGGCACCTGGCGACCTTTTGTGCGACCCGGCTGAGACCCGGGAACAGCAGGTCTCGAAAATCGATGCCCGGTCACAGACCCGGACAGACCCAGCTCACTTTCAGCCCTGCACAAGGGCGGATACAGAAACTTTGGACGGGGGGGGGGGGGGCAAAAATTATTGGTTGATCTTGGGTCCGGGAGAAATTTTTGTCCTTCCGGGTCTGGAAAATTTTTCTTTCGTATCCGCCAAAAAAGTTGATGACCTTTTTTTTAGTAATCCGGCTAAAATTTTTGGGAAAATAATACCATTTTGTCCGCCAAAAAATTTGATGACCTTTTTTTGGGGGGTTATCATGCCATCTCCAAATGGGGGGGCCGCAATGCGTGGGCATTTCTTAGTAGGGGGGGCCAAATTGTACAATATATACATTGTTCCGCGGCATGTTCAATCCAAATGGGGGGGCCACGATACATGGGAATTCTAAATGGGGGGGCCATGGCCGGATAAGCCCCCCTGGATCCGCCTCTGGCCCTGCATACACATGGGTGGCCCTAAGGTCAGCCACATATAAGATGTACAGAATTGGTTCAAAAATCAAGTCCTGTTAGACACTAAGTTGTACTATCACTGAGGTCTGCAGTCTCTGCTAATAATCACTATCATCATTCAATCAAGGATGAAAGGCTGCCATGGGATTCCACATACGGTCACTCATTCAAGAACTAACCCTCTCAGTAGGACCTTCATCCAAAAAGCATTCCTGCTGCAAGCATGTCATACATAAAAAGTCAGAAGGACAATTGATGTCTGCTATATGAAATCCATCTTCTGATTCTTAAAATAATAACACACTAAAATAAAGAATATTTAAGAATAATTATATATTTCACTCTCTTATGAAGAGCTCTTTGATTTATACCTGCTTCCTTATGTCATATTCATCTTTGTTATCTACTCTCATTTTTTCAACTTTTTCATGCTGCTTCTCCAATTCTTTTTCATACGAAACTTTCTCTTTGGCCAGCCTGCAAAAAAACAATTCAGCATGCATGCTAAAACGAACAGAACTCAAGAACTAAACGAAACTTTGTGTTAGTTCTGGCATCAAAATTGGAAAACAGAATACAGACTTCTAAGCAAGAACAAAGAAGAAAGGCAATGAAGACTGGGGTTAGCAACCCAAAACAGATTATGATATTACCAGTAATGAAGGCGGATCAGCTGCGACTTCCAGTTTTGTCAGCGTGTGCTTGTTTATATGTAAGAATATGCAGTAAATGGAAAAGAGAAAGTCACGCGATTTGGAAATGCAAATTTTAATATGATCGAACAATTGTAGGCTAAATATACAGAAATAATGGAAAGAATAGGCCTGCTTCAATTGATTACTTAACTTACTGACAGCTTTGCATTGTGGGATGCAAGTGAAAGGTCGCTGTTAGAAACATATTGTTTTGTATATGGGCACACAGTCTTTGGAGCCAACATATAGTATCCGGGACCGAATGACGACACTAACCCTATTCCTAACCCGACCCTGACGACACATAAACCTGAACCTAACCGACACATCCTAACCGCAACCCTCAGGAATGGGTTATACTGTAGCAACAATTCTGTTACGATTCCGAATACAATCTTATCGGGCACTATATACTTCGGTAGATGTTACTGATGGCTAGGTAGCACGTAAACAGTATGGCCTTCACAGATAGCTCTAGGCAGAACAGAGTGGTCTGACCTACAGCGATCGATAGCCCAATTATTCCGCTTAATAGTCAGTGGTCAAAAGACCATGAAAAGGTATATTTTCTTAAATACTAATAAGCTCAAATAAGCTAAATAACACAACAAAATCGATTGACTTTCTGTATGCATTTGCGTTCTTGTCAACTGTTTCAATTGCATAAGTGTACGTTGTAACTGCAGATTGTTTGAACATTGATAAAGTAAATATTACTATTTTGATCAATGAGTGATTTACTTAATTTCGCAGAAACATTGGACTATCAATTCCCACAGGTCAGTGGGCTCACGGAAACATTGGGCTGTTGATCAGCCCGATCTATTCTGTCTCTATTTGTGGCGGCCATACTGTTTACGTGCTACCGAGTCGTCTGTAACATCTACCTATGCTTCGAATGGATAGACTTTGTAGCATCGGCTAGACTTACCTATGAACTGGCGATTCTTCGAACACATCACCATCGTGAAGCGAGCGTCTGTAGCACTCATATAGTAGCTGCTAATAACTGCTTATCCTGATTCAACGACACCAATTCAACATCAAATCTGTCTATTTTAACATCAACAATATTGGGCGGATGGGTGCCAGCTCGTGACTTTCAGTACTTGGTTATTGTGACTGACAGCTCGGTAGAATGTAAACAGTATGGCCACCGTAGATACGTGCACAATAGAAAACCGCGAGATCCCGCGAGAACTAACGATTGCACAATTTAAAAAGTGAGAAACGATCTTACAATATCATTATCGGCGAAACTGCACAATCGGGGACCACTATTAATAGATTTTAGGCGTCGTGAGGGTCGGTTAGGGTTAGAATCAGGGTTACGGTTAGGAAATATTGAGCTATCGATCGCCGTATGTCAGGCCGCTCTATTCTGCACCTATCTCCGGCGGCCATACTGTTTACGTTCTACCGAGCCGTCAGTCACAATAACCCTAAACTTTATTATTACTTCTGCGTTTTATTTTACTTATAAATCTGATCTGGGTAAACCTCAAGACTGGCTGCCCGTACTCCAAACAATATGGCTGCCAACGAATGCAATAAAATTAGAGCACGACCATCGACGACATTGTTGATCAATTCAGCTTAATTTCAGCAGAATGACTGCACTAACCCTAAAACTAACCCTAACCGACCCTCATGACGCCTAACCTGAGCCCTAACCGACCCTCACGTTGCGATGTCGTCTATAGGTCGCGCTCTAATTTTATTACATTCGTTAACGGCCATATTGTTTGGAGTACGGGCAGCCAGTCTTGACGTTTACCCTCATCTCGGTATACATTTTTATACATTTATCACTTTTTAAATCAGGGGGCGAAAATTACAGTGTCTTCTGCAGTGCCTTCAGCGTTGTAGTACATGATCGCCCTGATCTCTAACCTGATGCAGTATGTCACCTGTAGGGGAAGACGGGGTAATTTCGGCCATTTTTCTAATTTTTAAAATAAATTGCAAATGGTTGACTGCTAAAATTAAACAAAATTACAACTAAATAAAGTAAGATAGGGACAATATACTGCAAGGTTACTTTTTGGGATTGAGAAAAATATTTGCTGGGAAAAAAATTATTTTTAAAGTGAATTTTTGGCCGGATTTACCCCGGCATACGGGTAAATTCGGCCAGCACAGCTAAATTGATTCTCACAACCAACCGGACGAGATAATAATGCACAAATGTATTAGGCGATATCACTGAAGCGCTAATATGAAGTAACACAAAAGTTTTTATTATTATCTTTAAAATATTTTTTATATAACGATTGGCCTTTCCTGGACTTATTTCGTCCAGTTGCATGCTTACCTTTCTTCTGTGAATTTCTTGGCATATAATTTAGAGCACCAAATGACGCAATATAATTATATTTTAAATTAAAACTGAGTACATTGGTGAAAAATATAAAGTCACTATATTAACATTGGCACTATGTACCATTTCTAACATCTCGGGGTAAATCCGTCCACATGGCCGAATTTACCCCCGACCCATTCACCCTCCATAATAGCCGTAACGAGAAGGGCCGCTATTTTGGACAATCGATTTGGATAACCAAATTGACAAAAAATATTGTGGTTTGCAGAATAAAAAGCAAATAACCGACATTTGAACCAGAATACCTTCATTTCTTAGCTGTTATTGGAGACAGCATAGAGAAGTCGATTTGGCTCGAACTCGTTTTTTTCGCTTTTAGCGAATTATACTCACATAAAAACAAAACTATCTCGATAAGCATACGTAATATGATATTGTGAACTAGATGGTAGCATTGAAATCTTCCCTTGCCCTCTGGTTCTCTTGAAATCACCCTGGCCGAATTTACCCCGTGGCCGGTATTACCCCGTCTTCCCCTATTTGTCGTACTTAAACGAAATTAAACGACTACACACACGTCGGTCCCGGATACTATAAGTAAGCCATCTTCTGGATTACCGGAAATGCTATTAGCATCGTGCGTACAGTGCTGAAATTTGGCATGATTAAAAATTACAATCTTTATAGTCATTCGGTAGTTCAACTGACCACTTATCGCATTCGATAAACATTTTTTTACCTTTTTACAACCCCTGTTTTGATTTTCAGTTGCCTTATGCGATTTGGATCCAGAGATTCCGACATCCTTTCAGGAGCAAAATTGGAACTAGAAAACCACCGCTAAACCTTTTATTTTTCTTCTATTCGGCTCGTATCTGTCAAATAATTCTTGCAGAGTGTTCTGCAATTATTACGCCTTATTATTCTTAAACCGTGATTCCTTGCATAATTTTTGTAGTGCCTTCGGAGCCAGTTCGGAGCAGTCAATGGAAACCAAAGACCTCAAATATAATTATAAACGATATAATAAAAGTAGGTAAGTAGGCTAAATATATAAAGGCAATCGTTTATAATTTATATTTCGCTTATTTAATAAAATTAAGTTGAGATACTGCAAATTGTTAAGAGATAAAATGACAAGTGGACTAAACTATCTGTTTCTGCAAAATTATACGCTAGGCAAAGAGTTTATATTGGTGCCTAGCAGCCCATAGTAACTAACACCACAGTTATCTATAGGCTACTGTGCTAACACCACTGTGTTAACCAATTTGGAGACTTCAGCTCCAATCACTTATCTATACTGTCGTATAAACAACAATGAAGAATGACAATGAAGATCGACTGGCT
This sequence comes from Lumbricus rubellus, assembly GCA_945859605.1. Taxonomy (NCBI): domain Eukaryota; kingdom Metazoa; phylum Annelida; class Clitellata; order Crassiclitellata; family Lumbricidae; genus Lumbricus; species Lumbricus rubellus. The sequence continues at coordinate 39,909,970 of OX243813.1, forward strand.
CGCTTAGCTACATTGGTAAGAGCGCTGGCCGCGTGCCTATGCGCGACTCTGTAAAAGAGAGCGTGCGGGCCGCGGTTCGCTTCCCGAAGGTGGCTATTTTCAGAGATTCAAAATCTACCGGGCTAGCACTATCCGTCCACGGGGACCTAAATGGCGTGGCGATGCTAACCATCTTTGAAAATTTAATGGCAGTGTCGTTAAACATGTAGGCTAACAACAATGATTCGAAGATCAAATAATATTCAAGTTATCAATATATACTGGCTTCGTGTTGTTCTTTATTAGGCTACGCTTTCTTTATTCTGTGGCTAAACTATGCTGTCTACTTCGTGTCCAAAGACTCCAAAACCCGAAATGCTTGCATCATAGATTAATCTACGCCAGCGTATTTTTCATTGCGCTACCGGCCCCCACATAACAAAGCCAATGGAAATGTAAGGAATAAGACGCTGGTTCTCTGTTAAGGATTGAATTATTTACTTAGTTTCATTCTGTTTGGAACTTGGAAGTAGGAGTCTGAATATAAGTATAGGCGCTACTTAAAATAACACAGCGCACCAACAAAAACCGCACAAAGAATCGGGTTTTATGCTGACCGCGTTACCTGTTTGGCGATGATTGAACAGGTAAACATGAGCCGCGCAACTGCGGTACAAAGCCTAGTTTTAGGAACGATTCGAATGCAAGTGGGTGAAAACCTTCGTTAATTGTCAGATTTAAACTACAATTTTGTCGAACGTATAGCTGCTTATAATTTGTTTCAGTTAACTTTGCCGTTTTATCAGTGTACATGTACAGTTTGTACACCCTGCCTGTTCTTATAGCAGCTATGCCATTCCTGTGTCTATTTTGCGATAGGTCGTGGATCCGCTCACGCCCGTCACGTGAACCGTCTGGAAGAGGCGAAGACCGCAGGGGGGGAGAAGGTAGTTGATGTTAGCAGTTGATGGTCAAGCTATTAGGCTAGGTTGGCCAACAACTGCTAAACAACCAACGCAAAAATCTTAAGAATCTAATGACGACACTAACCCTAACACTAACCCTAACCGACCCTCACGACGCAAAAATCTTAAGAATCTAATGACGACACTAACCCTAACCCTAACCGACCCTCACGACGCGAAACCTTATACCCTATTCGCGAACGACACCTAGGTCTTCTATGTTATAACCATGCTTAAATTTAACGATAAAGAGCGCATAATTACCTGTGCAAAATGTTCCTCCATACGTACGGTCATTTGTAAAACATTTTAAACATTTTACATTGCAATTCGTCTAAAATCGTCAGACCCTGCGTGTCGCACGTGCTGTTGACAGTAGGGTTTACAAAGGATGGGCATAAATTGTACTCGACAACCTCCTCCCCTACGGTATTCGACTCTTCCACATTGTTTTCCGCTAACCTGATTGGCCGACGGGTGTTAGCGCGAATGGTAGCCTGTCCGTAGCCAGTGCGACCAATCATGTTACGGGCGTGAATGTAGCACATGGTTTCCGCTAACGCTCGGGGCGTGAGCGGATCCACTACGTTTGCGATATTGTTTTGGAGGTCCGGCGGAAATACTGATTCAGGTATTCGCTAAGCACCCGTGATTCTTGATAGCCTCTTCATCTAAAAAAAGTCATAAGTCTGTGAATGATTATTCATAGCAATTCAGTTAAAATACAAGACTTGATGGCTGAAAACAGAAAAAGTAAGAGCTATCACTTTCAGCTCCATGTACCGACATAAACTACACATGTAATGTTATTTGAAACGTATATAGCGCCGCTCACTCACTTGGTCATAATATACTATATAGTATGGCACTGGCTACGGAACCGTCCGGACGGTGCCGTATTTTTTTTCTACGGAACCGTGTGGAAGAGGCGAAGACCGTAGGGGGGAGAAGGTAGTTGATGTTAGCAGTTGATGGTCAAGCTATTAGGCTAGCTTGGCCAACAACTGCTAAACAAGCAACACTAACCCTAACCGACCCTCACGACGCAAAAATCTTAAGAATCTAATGACGACACTAACCCTAACACTAACCCTAACCGACCCTCACGACGCGAAACCTTATACCCTATACGCGAACGACACATAGGTCTTCTATGTTATAACCATGCTTAAATTTAACGATAAAGAGCGCTAAAGTGAGACATAATTACCTGTGCAAAATGTTCCTCCATACGTAGGGTCATTTGTAAGATATTTTAAACGTTTTACATTGCAATTTGTCTAAAATCGTGAGACCCTGCGTGTCGCACGTGCTGTTCACAGTAGGCTACTGTTTACAAAGGGATGGGCATAAATTGTACTCGACAACCTCCTCCCCTACGGTCTTCGACTCTTTCACATTGTTTTCCGCTAACCTAATTGGCCAACGGGTGTTAGTGCGAATGGTAGCTCCATAAGTGTTGGACGGTTCCGTAGAAAAGAAATTACGGCACCGTCCGGACGGTTCCGTAGCCAGTGCGATATAGTATATAGCAACAGAGTAGTTAATGTGTGCTGTTTTACATGTGTAGTTTGTTCTCTGAACATTGCCATTTATGGCAATCGTGAGACTGCGACATTTATAACAGAGCTCCGCATTTTCACAAAGATCATATTTAAAATATATTTTCTTACTGTGTTGCTATAGAAATGTGAAGTTACATGCATGCATGGTTTTATACAGGGTGCGCCCAAAAAAAATACCCCCCCTAAGATTTTTGCCAATATCTTGACCAAATGTAAGAATTTCCAAATGAAATTTTACAGGCTTATAGACAATTCATATTTACACATGATGGCCAGATTTCATCAAAATATTTCAAACACAACAAAAGTTATGTCGCTTTAAGGGAGGTCACCCACCGTTTTTTGACGATTCAAAAACGCGACGCAGCAAAAAGTCAAGAAAAAACAATCTCATTATTTTTGCCAATATCTTAGCCAAAAGTAAGAATATCAAAATGAAATTCCACAGGCGTAAAGACAATTCATTTCTGCATATGATGGTCAAATTTCATCAAACTATGTTTAACAGAACAAAAGTTATACCACTTTTAATGAGGCCACTCCCCATTTTTTGACGTTTCAAAGACGTAACTCAGCAAAAAAGTATCAAAAACACGATTTTTTTCTCATCTCAAACAATAATTGTCATCAAATAGACTTAACATTGTCCGATGATCATTATTATTACTATTTAAAAAAGAAACAGGGTGCCAGCATAGCTGCACGTCACTGAGAAGTCACTTAGCAAGATGACAATCAAATTGGTAAATAAGGAATCTGTCAGATTAATCAACAGGTTCATCAAGACCTTTGCACAGAGACTCAAAAAAAGTGTTGGCACTGGTGGTGGGCTCATTGAACACAAGTTGGGAAGCACTACCAAGTTCATTTGACAACAGTTATTTGATAGGAGACTTAATAAAATTTGTTTTTGTTACTTTTGTTGCGTTTCGCCTTTGAATCGTCAAAAAACGGTGGGTGGTCTCACTAAGAGTGGCATAACTTTTGTTCAGTGTGAAATATTGTGATGAAATCTGGCCACCATGTGTAGATATGAATTGTCTATAAGACTGTGAAATTTAATTTCGATATTCTTATTTTTGGCCAAGATATTGGCCAAAAACCTTCAACAAATTGCATTTCGTTTTTGAAACGTCAAAAAACGGGGGGTTACCTCCCTAAAAGTGGCATAACTTTTGTTCCGTTTGAAATATTTTGATGAAATCTGCCCATCATATGTAAATATGAATTGTCTATAAGCCTGTAAAATTTCATTTGAAAATGTTTACTTTTGGCCAAGATATTGGCAAAAAACCTAGGGGGGTTATTTTTTTTTGGCGCACCCTGTACATAAATAGATGCTTTCCTGCATGCCTAGCAGAACCCAAATAATTCTAGCCAAGACCAAAACAAGGGCTAAGCATAAATTTGCAAAGAGTTAACAGTACCAACTAAACAAACTCATGATTCAGATCATTTAGTAAAAAATACAGATTCTGCATTTCATAGCTATATAGGTTTTATTGCTTGATACTGTTTCACTGAGTTTCTGTTTTTGCATTTGCAGAAGTCCTTGCAGATTTTGGATTAATTAAATTGAATCACCTGGAACCAGAGCTATCATGGGAAGATTTAGTGTATTTTATGTGACTGTTTCAATTTAATAACCATATCTGAAAATATGAGTTGAAGCAGAAATTTAGATTTGTAGCTGTTTATTCCAGCTAAATTTCTGAAAGTTCTGAAAGCTCGGCAGTTTCTGGTAAAATGAATGATCAAAAGATTTTGCAGCATTCTCTGTGGTTTTTTCTCATTGCTGTTCTCTGTCTACGATTTCAACTTGTTGAGGCGCAACAGAACTGGGCACGCTGGCGTCGCCAGGTTCCTCCATATGAATGGAACCCTTGGCGTTCGCCACTTGAACGATTTGACAAATATGTTCACTCAAAGAAGCTGGGTGCATATGGAGAATATGTGAAGGGATTCTCAGTTCCAATGTACTTGGAGGATGAGAACTGGCAGCCAGACTGGGGAGAATATCCGCAGTGGTTCCTTCGTCGGATCAACTGCTTTCTCGGTGTACCATATGCTTCACCTCCAGTTGGAAGATTACGCTTTCAGGTCAGAATTTTGCATTTGCCTTTTGCACATGTGTTTTGTTGCAAAACACAGGGCATCTCTTATATCCCTGATGCAGAAATCACTCTGGCTCTAAAGTAATGTCAACTGATGTGTCTGAGTGAGGAACATGTAAAAGAAAATTGCAAATAGTAAATGGCGTTCATCATGTTGAACCTCTGAGAGATCTGTGTTTGTTTTGAGAATGGTTCTCAATTGATTTTTGAATTCATGACTCTTTTCTCCATCAACAAGTTTCATCTGCTGAGTGTTGGTCAAACGAAATGTCAAGTTTTTGTTTAACACAGATGAATGTGGCTGCTGTGAATATTATTGATTCTGTGTTACAGAGAGCGGTTCCACCATCATGGACTGGCACCTGGGATGCTACATACTTTCGTCCAGCATGTCCTCAGAAGCTTGATTACATTCAGAATGACATTCCGACATTTACGAAAGCAAACATCAGTGAAGACTGTCTCTACATGAATATCTTTGTCCCAAATGTATGCTCATCTAATTTCACAGTTGCATAATTGCTTGTTTACTTTTATTTTTATGTATGTGTGTGTTAGGATTAACCCTTTGAATGCCACAGGCACATCTTAATCTCACTATCTAATGCATTGGTTTCAATCACACTTCAAGACTGTAACTCACTTCTCATTGCTATTGCTAAGAGGAGATCTGTATATTTAAACAACAAATGATTGAAGGCTGTCATGGAATGGCCATGACAAAGACAACTAACTATCTGTATATACTATAAATATATATAGTATATATAATATTATATATATAATATATGTATATACTATAAATATATATAGTATATATATAATATTATATATATAATTTATGTATATACTATAAATATATATAGTATATATATAGTATGCCTTTGTTGCCTTCAGATTCATTGCTCTGGCTGCTCATTCATGATAGAATTCATTTCAAAGTCTTAAAGACCATCCATGATTTCATATATTACATATGCAAGGAGGGTAGAAGGGTACGGTGATCTGATTTAGGCGATTTTTCTTACGGGCACATATGGCAAGAGGCAGTGGTGTTGAATAAATGCGGCCGTAAACAAATGAAATTGCTACCCGTAATTTTATGGTGTACCACAATGGCCTATTTACTTGAATAACTCTGTATTATCCTACATGCAGATCAGTTTGCAAAGTTCCAGTTGAAGTCTATTTGCCTTGGCAACCACCATATATAATGCTAAAGGTAAAAAGCAGAAGTTATATTATTTTGTAGCAAATCATCAATATAGTTTGAAATGTATAATTACGCATGTCATTGTTTGTTTGATTCAGAGAACACAGCCAAACCTAATAGAGGATAAGGCAATTTATCCAGTTATAGTTTACATTCATTCAAGTGACTTTGTTTCCGGAACGTCTCAGACTCAGCCGGGTCACGTTCTTGCGTTACGTGATGTTGTCGTCGTTACGTTCAATTATCGCCTCGGTGCTCTTGGTGAGTTACAATTTAAGACAATACCCAATACCTGTTACTTTACTTTATTATATTGTTTTGCTGGACCTTAAGTGGTCACCCAATTTCAGCAAAAAAGGTCTTCTGTACACCACATTTCTCATCTTCTAACTGTCATGATTCTAGTTTGTCTCTAAGTCTCTACACGGATGTCTACAGTGGATGGTGTATAGAATTGGAGCAGCAAGAGAGGCGGGGAAGAGGGTAGAGGACAGGACTTGAGTGAAAGAATTGTGGAGAGGTAAGGAGAGGTGCATTTTGTTTGAGGATGGATTAGATTATTGTATATGTGGTAGGAGCTTATTCTGATGTTGCAAGCAGCTAAGTCTATAGCTCTAGCTATTTTCAAATTTCAGTGATGTCTCAATGGCATGGTGGAATAGTAATGGATGAGGAGGAGTGGGTGAATGTTGTAGGCACCAGTAAATAATGCGACTGTATTGAAGGCATTTTAGGTTGATAGAAATTATTATTGAAACCCAATGCTATGCTAATCTACTTTTGTTGCATTTCTGCATTTCTTTCGGGAGCACAGAATGAACTACATGGTGAAAATAGTGTTAACATCACCAGATGCTTATGGGTTTTTATGAACAGTTGTTCTAGTTAATTCCTTGGCAAGATAGATTTCGTTCTGTGCGTGTGATGATGATTGCTCAAAGGATTTCATTTCTGTAGGATTTCTGACGACGGAAGATGAACATGCACCTGGAAATTGGGGAATGTTTGACCAACTGCAAGCTCTTGAGTTCATCAAGCGCAATATTCAGGCCTTCAGAGGTGACCCCAAACGTATCACCCTGATGGGAGACGGTGCAGGGGCCGTCAGTGTCGGCCTACACCTCGTCTCACCTGCCAGCCAGAACAAAGGTTATTCTGCAGTTGATGATTCTCGGTGATACGTTCAGAAATTCAATTTTAAAAAAATGTTTTAAGGATTGTTTCTAAAATTATTCTTATCACACTTTCTCTGCTTAGAAGTTGTACACTTGTCAATAATATAGAGGTCATAGTAATAGTTTACACAATGCCATACGCAATGCAACTGCAATTTGATATCGCCCTCCTTACAAAGCTCAGAAGTGCACACACGTCTCGATGGCGCAACTGCAATTACACTGCAGAGCAATTGTGAGTGAAGGACTTGCTCGCAATAACCACCTCAAGACAAGGATCATTCTCTTCATGTTAAAGACCATGGCTATCTTTTTATGGCAGTGTTGATTGAAGTGAGCTGAGTGACCAATGACAAAGGTTTGTTGGTGACCATGGTGATGGTCTTGGTGACGATGATGGCTGTGATGCTTATTATACAATAACATGATGGCCAGAGTGTTTCAGAACACTTATCTCCCATAGACCAGAGTGCTTCAATGTATGTACCCCACACATGCTCAAGTGCTTTGTCTTACATTCTACCTACCGACTTACGCACTTCAAGATACTTGTCTTCCTTGGGTAAAAATACTTCAACATGCTATAATTCCATATGCCAAAGTGCTTCAGCATTCTTTGTGTGCACAAGCCAAGATTCTTTTACTTGCATATAGTTTTGTGAGACTTTCTGGTAGTGGTTGAATACGGAAGTTGCTTTAAATAGTTGCTTGTCTGACTGATACACAAGCATTATTGCATTGCTGACATGTTTGTAAGAGCCATTGTCTTTGAGTGAATTGTTCTGTTGCAATGTTATTCTGGCAAGACTGTTATTAGTTTTTGTTCTCAATGAAAGATGTGAACCTTAATGAGAGAGAAGTGAACAGACTCTATAAGCTAAAACTATGAGATCACAGAACACAGTACGTGTCACTACGTGATGTGTTTGATGCGTGACAAATAATAATATGTGCTCTGAAGAGCATCCACTTGATGATTGTGGCAACCAGTCAGGTTGGTCTGAGCGACCTTCGCTAATGATAATATCTATTATGTTTTGCTAATAAACATCCTTAGTCATGATGAGGGTGAAGGTGCTGGTGGCAGTGAAGTGCTTCTACAGTAATTTCTTACATTGCTGTTTTAGGCTACTACCATCAGGTAATTATGATGAGTGGTACTGACCTCAGTCTGAATGGAGTCATTAATCCATTCTATCGGCCACGTACATACGCCAAACAATTGGCCATCAAAGTCAACTGTCCAGTCGATGATTCATACGCAATGATTGCATGTCTCAGAGACAACTCAACCATTTCGTGGGAGCAGATAGTTGAAGCGCAGTCTGCAATCCTTCCAAACGTGAGTTTTTCGTTGTAACGTTGATTAAATGCGTTTACTGTAGGCAGTGACGAGTGTTAGCTACTGGCCACTGCACTCAGGTCAGCTTAACCGTAAGCTAATTATCATCACTCTCTGGATTGTGGTGGCCAGTTAACCCTGTGTGGTACTTTTTCAGGTTGTTCATTGTGTACACTTTAGCAGCACTTCCTCCCAAATAATAATATGACTTTGCCTCTGTTAGATTCATCTATGGACAAGACATCTTTTCACACATCATTCATTGTTTCATTCTTCATATTTAACATGGAAGAGTAGCTCTGAAAAAAGCACTGACAACAATTCATTTGTGAACCATGGAGTTGAATCCACTTGTTTTGTGCATGTGTGCAACTGCGCATGTGTCGAGGTATGTGCAGGTGTGCGTCGGTGTGTTTTTCTTACTCTGTTGCCATGGTTTGTAGGATGGAGCACTTGGTATAATTTGGGCTCCAACACAGGATGGAATTTTTTATTCTCTTCCAACTGAGGGATTTTTGTCAGAGATGCCTGAAGATTACAGAAGACAAAATCACTTTGCCAAAGTTCCAGCAATTATTGGTATTAATGCTCATGATGGCGCTGCAATTGCTAGTAAGTGAATTTCTTTTAGAAATATTCAGCACTAGGAATGAATTATTGAAATGGCTTTTATGGTTATGCAAATGACATATTCTGCGTACAACTGAGCATTGAATCATTCACTACATTGTTACATGCTAAATTAGTTTGCTTACTGAAGAATGCAGAAAGTCATTTACAAGTTTGCTATGGCTCTCATTCATTCATTCATTCATTCATTTCAAGAATTTATATAGCGCCTCTTCAAGAAATCCACTCAGAAGCGCTCCCAGTCCAACCACGGTGAAGCAAAAAAGTCTTAAGGAGCTTGTAGAACACTGCGCATCTGCAACGGGAGACTATTCCAGACAGAAGGACCTACAACTGAGAAAGCACGACGCTCTGAATAAGTATTAGCAACTGGATCGAACTGTTTAGTCTGACAAATATGAAAAAGAAGCCTGCTTTAAGATGAAGAACAAGGAATAGATATGTGTTGCAATGATACTATGCAGCTAAATCTGTCACTTCTGAAATTTGACAGAATTAATAATTAATTATCCAGTTTACTACCAGTGACTTTTAGTCCAGCTACAGCCAGAGTATCATTTGCAAAAATATCATTTATTTAGGCCCTGCCACTGAATTCTGGACACTTACGTTTTGTGCAGGTTTGTCATGCTGAAATCAGTGAGAAGTGAGTCATAATAGTTGAGCTGGCTGCAGAAACCAAGACACGTTGAGGCATATTTATGAGACCTGTCTTACAGATATTACATTTGCTGTACCTTGTATGATGACAAAGTTAGAAAATGTGATAAAAAAACGTGAATGATTTCTTAAATTTTTGCATAAAATTACGTTTAGAAGTGGTTAACGTATTAGATTTAACATGATTGTTCCAGCAAATAAGAAACGATGGAGAATGTTGACAGCGAAACTGCCTGGAATGTTGTTTCCATTTCTTCCTCATTTCCATGCTGATTGTTTTCAGATCGTAGCGTTACTGGTCTTGCGGGAGGAATATCAACAGAGGCATTCCAGAATTTCGTCAATAAGCTTTTAGTGGACTGGAGAATAATTGATGTTTACCAGAGTCGAGCTGCAGAGTCAGTCGAGTTTCAGTATACACACTGGCCTGATCCAGACAACAGGACAGCCCGGGGTCAAGAGTTCATCAATGTATGTCTTATGGATTTTAAGATATCTTCAATGCACTACTGCTTCGCTTAGAGCTTTTGTTAGCTTTTTCATTCTATATGTGTATTTTCATTAATTTAGTTTGGCTGTTCGTTTTGTGTTTAACTAAAAAAAATTATTAGAGTTGATTTTATATTACTTGTGCTTACTTATGTTTGAAAATATGCAGAATTCTCCAGATCATTTGTTCTAGATGTGCAGTTAGTTTCAATCATGTTCAGCAATATCTGTCTTAAATTTTCTCTTTAAAACACCAAAGTTATGGCTGTTTGCTCATTAACTTTTTTTATTTGTGTAACAGAATAACTCCTGAGCATAGAACCTGGAGCTCCTGTTTCTGAGCAGTTGTATTATAGAGTTGTGTATATTCATTAAGCCAATTTGTGTCAGTTTGCGTAAGTTGAGGCATCATGATAGTGATACTTTGAAGACTAAAACTTTGGACTAACGTTATTAGCAGCACAAAAAGGTAATAAGAAAAATATTCAAATCATTTCATTCTCATGTCAGCTGTTATGAGACATTGTCAAAATGTTTGTATTGTAATCATAGATTTCTCCAAGAGAAACTCATCTGTAGCTGAGTCATTATCCACTCAGTCATTAATTATTCAGTCATTAGCTATTCAGTCATTAACTATTCAGTCGTTAATGATTCAGTCATTATTGACTAAGTCATTAGTGATTTAGTCATTAATGATTCAGTCATTAAGGATTCAGTTTTTAACTTCAGTCATTAATGATTCAGTCATTTCAGTCATTTTCTGTCTGCTCTGAACTTTGCAGATGATGACTGATCTCAACTATGGCATTGGAATGGATCGTGCCGTGAAGCAGCAATCCGATTGGAATGCCACCTACATGTATATCTTCCACTGGAAATCATGGAATGATTGGCTGCCTTGGTATTTAGGTCAGTCCAAGTTTTTAGCACAAACTAACAATTTACTTGTTTATACATCCTTTATTCTCATCTATCATGTTAAGGTTTTTGCTCAAAATTATTTTTAAATGTCTCATTGACCTGTAATATGTTACATCCCCATAAATTCTCATTCATGTTACAGTTGGAAGATCTTTTGGCAAATAGTTGGCCAAGTAAAATTTCAAAAAACCATTGAGTTTTTATTATTTTTTATTGTCTGTTTGGATTAATTTGTTGATTATTATTATCATCATTTGGATTGTTGTGTCTACAGGTGTATCACATTCTGCTGCAGTTCCGTACGTTTTGGGATTTCCATTCTTGAATGAGACAATTCTGAATGAGACTGAACTGGTTCCACGCCAATATTTCGACTATGACGACAGAAACATCAGTGACTTCATGATGTATATGTGGAGCTGTTTTGCACGATATGGGTTTGTGAAGAGCTGCCAATTTTAATTTGCTCATGTCAGAAAGTAGAATGCTTGTAAAGAGTGATCAAGGTAGATACAATTTAACCCATAAAATTTGATCAGAAATAGTAATTTGAATTTTTTCTTCACCATGGGATCTGGTTTATGATGTAATGACACAATAAAGCAATGCTTTTGCCCGATTTCTTGATGGAACCATTGTTCTCCCGTCATGAGACACACTTTGGGAGAAACAGGTATAGTATAAGCTTAGAAAAGATGGAATTTACCTGTTCATTCTTAGGTTGGTGGTGGTTTATAATCCCATAGCAGAGTATTGCTTATGATCGCTCATCTTTGTTTCAAACAGCAATCTGAATGCTTGAGTTGTTTTTGGACAAATTATTTGTAATGACATCCGATGTTTCAGAGATCCTACTCCTAACATAACCCGGAATGTGACATGGGAGCCTTACAACCAGTTCAACTTCACATACCTGGAGATAAATTGGCATAGCTATCTCTGGTTTCGCTATCGTCAGTCGCAGTATGGCTTCTGGAACGAGTATTTCCCTCGAATGGCAAAACAGAACTACTGTAAGTTCAAGTAGTAAAGTGCTTCGTAATAACTTTCAGCATTTTATCTTCAAACATCATAGTATTTTGCAACTCACAACTTGATAAATGATTTTAAGGTGGCAATGTTATTTTTAAGTAAAGATTTTTCAGTGTTAGACTGTTGCATTGTTTCCTTTAGTAGAAATAATTTGCTGATTTATTACATGATTGTCTGAATATCTTCTGGCCGAGTCTCAAAGCTTAACGACAATGACATAATAAACCAGGATTCAAACCATGCATTTTTACCATAATTATTAATTTGGTAAAAATGTTTAATTATCAATCTTATTAATGAGATATTTTTTATCACAGTTATTTATGAATGCACTTAAAAAGATTTCTACTAGAAAATAACGTTTTCAAATGTTTGCAAAATGAAAGAAGAGAAAGAGAAACTTTTAAAGTTATTTTTTAGAAGAGGCCCAGCATTGAAGAAGATCTAGAAGACCATTTCTCCTTGTTTTATTTAATCGAATAAACATTTAATCAAAAGCAAATGCTCAGCTTGATGCAATACCATGATTTGCCAACAAACTCTGTAATCTAACACTGTTTTATGACCAACATTACCATAAATAATCTCAGGATTTTTGTTTCTTGATACATAGAGATATGTCTGTTTATGGTGCAGCTGAAGTGTTCTTTAGATTTATCTTCTCACAATGTGATTACTATTCCTTGGACTAATGTTGTGTTTGAATTGATTTCAGATTATCCGACTGTAACTCCGACTCCAGGTGGCTATGAGTACGTTGTCGCCACTGGATGTGTCTCAGCACTTCTTATTCTTCTTCTTGGCACAATGGGTATCCTCATCTATTTGCTGTGGTACCAGCATCGTAAGGCTGAGCAAGCACCGTATCGACACAACGCAAAGGAATCACCTCTCACTTTCACTCCTGGCCTGACTACCCCGACCACTGCATCGACGTCTTTCTCCAATGTTTCACGATCAACTGCTGGTCTTTCTGCCGCTCAATTCTCTGCTTATTCTCGACAGACGACTTCTACACCAGTCCAGCATTCGGTTGTTTGATATCGTTGAAGACAATTATTATCAACTCTTCAGACTGAAAATGCAATTTATTGCATGAAAACGTTTGCATTCCATTTTATGCATTCAACATTTCCCCATTGCATGTTGTTGCCTTATCTCAGATGGTTGGTGAAATTGGTTGTACCAATATCTATCAGATCTCATGCCATGATAATCTATAATAATAATGATCCAGGTCTCTATGCCATGACTGTAGTAAAGCTTGGCTACTGCTAAGCAGAGTTGGTGTACATGTCAAGGTCCACTGTTAGTCAGATCATAAGCTAAGAGGGAAATCTGAGAAGACACAGACAGCTTAAGGAGGAATGAAGTTAGAAAAGATTGATTGTTCACCAACTATATGCTTCTACAGAACAGAACTTCACGAGAAGAGTTTCAGAGTCAGCATTAGGTATGACATGCTTTTATCGGAATGGTCAGTGGTCATTGGTCAGTGCGAGGAGACAGCCAGAGAACGTCGATTGCGTAAAATTCAGTGTGAGATGAAGATAGAGTTTGGCTAAAGTTTGATAATAAATTACAGATTTCTATGGAACGATTTTAGGATGAGGCATAATATACACATTACACAGGTCTATATGTTGATATGTTGGAGTTTTAGTGATGGCTTTAGCCAAAGTGCTCAGGACCCTTTGAAGCTTCATCAAATGCCAACAAGAAGGGAATTATAATAATTATCATTGCTGTTTAAGACCTGGGTATTTACCAGACTGCCCTGAAAGAAAAAGGAACGCGATGCCAGAACTTCTAGAAAGAACTGAGCAATATTGAACAACTGAGCAGATTGATTAAGGATATCCAGGTTAGAATCGAATAGAACACCAACCAATGAGCAGATTGATTAAGGATATCCAGGTTAGAATCGAATAGAACACCAACCAATGAGCAGATTGATTAAGGATATCCAGGTTAGAATCGAATAGAACACCAACCAATGAGCAGATTGATTAAGGATATCCAGGTTAGAATCGAATAGAACACCAACCAATGAGCAGATTGATTAAGGATATCCAGGTTAGAATCGAATAGAACACCAACCAATGAGCAGATTGATTAAGGATATCCAGGTTAGAATCGAATAGAACACCCAAATTGTGAGCTAAGTAGTTACGTTATATGACAGAATTGCAGAAGTGTACAGGATTCAGTTGCAGTTTCATTTGCTGCTTATTACCGAAATGTAGGAACTCAGTTTGCATGGATTTAAGAGAGGTCCATTGTCTGCCATGCAATATAGTTGGAAGATGGATGATTGTAGTTGGAAGATGAGGAGCTGTATCCAGCAGTTGGAAACTGAGTTGTTCTCATAGAAGACCCGAGTTTAAGATGACGCTGAATGGAAGCCTCCATCATGTTACTTTCTCGTAGATGCTTTTTGCTACTCTGCCGTGAATCAATTTTCAGCTGAGAATATGTAGCTGCACTTAGTTGACATGTATGTATGTAGGCTGCCTCCTGTGCTATCTGAATCAGTGCAAGAAATTATCTGATTCAGTTTTGCCAACCTTTCACTTTCTGACTGAATTTGGTGCAGTGAATTTTAGTTGGACCATTGATCATTTTGGTTATAGCTAGAGTTTTCTGAACTTCAAATTTCATCCCTATTGACGCTGCTAGATCTAAGAAATAGACTGAAGCTAAATAGAGAGATAGGCTACGGTCTGTGTAGCAGGAGAAATATTCTGACCCAATGATGTAACTGGTGGAATTGTTTGTCTGTGTGAATAAGACTTGTCACATCCTTCATGATATTTGCATTTCTACGACAATTTTGTGGAAATGACAGATGTAACTTGTTTGTTAGAGCAGAGAACGGTTGGTGACCTACTTTATTTAGGGAAGACTTAACTGGAGATATTGGTGTGAGTAGATATGTTCTTCTTTTGTATAATCTACTTATGTGGTCTGTTGTCAGATCAGGAGTGTTAATGAGAGCGTGTTGTTCCTTCAGGTTGTGTTGTTAAGATGCTGCATCAGTCTGTCACGATATGTTGCATTGGACCTATCTCGTATCAGCGTTTTTTCTGATTTTCACAATTCTATTTATGTGCGTGAAAACTATTGACTGCTATCCTGTTTCATTCATTGCTGCTGCTGCTTTATTTTGGATTTGATCGTGTATGATGGATAGTTTGTTGCTTTCTAACTGTTTACCTGTTGTGCCCAACAATTATTTTTTTAGCAGGAATATAATAGATGATGTTATATTGTTTATACCACAGAGCCTGGGATATCTATGGTGAGATGAACTGCCATCTAGCCTTGGCTGTGGGAGGCTGACTTCTGCAGTGATAGGCAGCATCATTGGCTTGTACAGTGGCTCCAAAGCCACATTAATTTAATAAATGAAAATATGAAGTTCGCAGCATAATGAAAATGCACACAATTATATTTCTAGACAACCCATCAAAATACCTAATCAGCATAACAAAGACAAAGTCACTTGGTTGAACTTCAGTCGATCAGCCAATATCTGCAACAGTCAGCCTCCAACAGCTATATATGAATTGCAGATAGATGGCAGAACTACCTCTCCATTGTTATCTTTCAGCACTTGCTTATGCATACGAATCTCTTGTATGCTAAGTTTTGTGTCATTTGTAAAATGGCTTATAATTATTTGATTCTTGGTTCATCATTATTTGCAGTTGAGTTGCAAATGATCATTTCTTAATTTTATTATAATTATGTGAGTTTTCAAACGAGATCATGACACGAGAGAGAGAGAGAGAGAGAGAGAGAGAGAGAGCATAGACTGAACGAAACAGTTCTTCGTTCAGATTAGACAGATGTGTGTGTGCTTTGTTTAGTTTTCAGTGCAGTTCAGAAGACTTTGACACACTTGCAAACACTTTGATGCTTTGCACAAAATGCACATGATAAATGAATTAGTATTATTCCAAAGTTTCATGTTGTCGTATGATATCAAAGGATGCTGATGACAATACAAAATTATTTACAATACAGGTTAATATAAGAATTCACCGAGTCTGAAAGATGCCACTTACAGGTATCAAAAAAGAGTACTTTATGATGTTAATAATATTCATTGTTTAACAGCATAATGTAATTGATACTTTCATTCTGATATGGGTGCCCACAGATCTTTCTACAGGAAGTAGGGACAAAACACAACATTTGTCTTTGGTCATGGTTTAAATTTTTGACCAGAGCTTCAAATATCAAAGGTCGGTGCTTTTGATATATATTTGGTATAAGCACCTAAGTGAAAGTGAAAAATAAACACCTCTTTAATTAAACCCATCAAAATGGATATGCAATCAACAAAGCAACTAAGTTGTCTGTCAAATTAATGTGAGTCCTTCATTATAAGCGATTTGACTCCATCACTTGAATTTACAATTTTCCTTAAATAATAAATTAATGATACAGAACAATGGCAGAAAATTTATGCATCAATAATATGCTTTGTCTCCAAGGAGGTCGTAACTAATAAGAATGTCTTAAAGGCTGCTGAAGCTCAACAGGATTGATGTGACTGAGTAATGATTGATACATATGTATGTACAAGTTTAGAGTTTTCACTTTTTGTACATTACATAGTGTGAAGTAAACTAGTTCTGTTTTAATGTATCTTTTACTGGTGACCTACTGTATGTTGCTATATTTGAGTAAAGTAAAGTAACATGTTACTACAATCAAGCAATGTAATGAAACATGTTACTATACTAAGGTATAGTAAGGTAACATGTTACTGTACTCTAGCCAAAGTATTTATACTTTTAATTACATGTACATGTACAATAAAGTATTAAAAATTGAAATACTTGTACTTGCTATGTTAATAATAATAATTTGTGTCCAACTGACAAAAGTCTTCAGTAAGACTTGCATGTTATGGTATAGTCAGCCGATAGTTTAACAGGCATAAATTTTTACTGAATGGCAGCCAGGCAAGGTGCTCATCTGTCCCACTGCTCATATTACAGTCACCACTTCATGACTTGAAGGTAAAGTCAACTTCTACAGGGTAGCGGATATGAGCATCACTTCTTGTTTGATGTTCCTCTCTTCGTCCGTGAGTGTTACTTTTGATCCATCACCCCTCCCCACCCAGAAAATATTGCAAGCACTCTTCAAGTCTCCACCTAGAACACTATATAATACTTTCATTTCAATCCTTCTTAAACATTCGACTAAAATATGGGCAGGAGAATATGACAACCTTCTTCAACCTATAAATTTTCTAGAAAACAGCTGCTGCAAACTACCTGACTTAAACGTCTAGCATAGGACTGCAATGCACGACAACGTCGTCAGTGACATGTCGACCAAGCGCCGCACAACCATGGAATCAACATACTTCCTATTTAGGGTCGGAGGGGAAACTTACGCCTGATTGACGTATGAATAATAATCTCCCTTGACTTGGATGCATTTCATTTAAGATTGTTCCGAAAGGTCCATTCACATCGGTTTGTTCTTGACCAATAGTTTATCTCATTGAGGCCGGACAATCAGACAATCAAGATGCCACACTTGGATCCTGAGCAAGTCCTCCATTCGCAATTGCGAATGTGTTTCAGCATAAAACTTTGATTCGGTGTCCACGCTGTATCCGGAGCACCTCTGAGTAGCAATCTAGTAGGTATGCTATAACAAGTGCTTGTACATATAAGTGTCATCAGCAAATTTAACCATCTTAATAATAATAATAATAATAATAATTTATGTGGTGCCATAACACAGCCTACAAAGGTGCCTTACAAAGCAGCTAATCATGCGGGATAAGCCGTAGCAACAGAGCGAGACAACATTTCGCCAGCAGCCACAAGCGGTGCTCCTTGCTGTGTTCATTGGTAGAATGGAAGTAAAATTAATTAACTATAATTGTAATAATATGTATATATAATATTATATATGTCAGGGCCTACATTATTATAGGCCACATATCTGGAAGCTTGAAGTCCTATTTCAAGCAATTGTTATTTCAAGGGTCATGCAGTACCTTCATTTGTTGGACTTCTCACGTCACATGATGATGATATTGCATTTGCACATCAACGCTGCACTTAAAAAGGCTCGTATAGATGACAAATCTCTGAGAGCAAACATAATGTGGTAGAATAACTGTTGATTGCTCGAGCAGACAAGAAGCTCTTTCAGAAAGGACAGTTTTCAAATTTTGTGCAGGCCTACATCCATTTTCACTCTCAACCATAGATGTCCCCCCACTCTAAATTCCGCTTCTAATACTAAAGATTATGTTTCGAATCTTCAAATGCATTTTTTATAATTATTTGTAAATCCGTCTTCATAAATGTAGTTAATTGAATGCTTTCTTATGCAAATAAGATGTGAAATTCCTTGTAGCTCCAATTATCGTTCAAAATCTGGGGACACAAAGTATTGAGTTTCCAGTCCTTGGGATCTCACGGTTATAGACTTATAGTCTTACAGAGGTGCTTGTGATTATTATCGTTTGAAAAATTACAAATTATTTTGCTTATTTTAACTATCTTTAAGAAGTGTACGGCTTGTGCAGTCAGTAGCATTTTAAGATGTTAAGAGTACCATATTTGTTATCATCTGGCTATGTTTATATTTATTCTGGTTTACGTTGTTACCGACAGATACTCTGCGCTGCTTGTCCGACGATTCGACGGCTGATTTGCACCGAAGTAAACGTTGACAGTCAGAGATTCTCGAAGCGTTTAGATAATAGATCCAGGCATCATCTTTGGAAGCTTAACTTCAACAGACGTCAGAGCACCATGGTTGTGGATGTATGTAACCTGGGCAACATGGATGAGGGTGTGGGCTGGGTTAAGATTAAGTTGGCATGTCTAGTTCTGTCAATGCTTACGTTTAAAAATACGAAAACAAGGAATTTTAATTGATAAAATTTTATATTATACTAGCTGTACCCAGCCACGCTTTGCTGTGGCATAAAAGACCTTCCCTCTCCCTCCCAATGATAGAGCCCAATAATGATGAAAGGCCTTTTTTGCGACTCGCTTATGACGTCACACCACGCGACCTCATTGATGTTTCGGCTGCTGTGTTTGGGGACTTTCTGAAATCTGACAGTTTTGTTGAATTTGCAAATGGCGGTCGAACGTATTACAAAGTTCACTTTTTGTGGAAAATATTGGGTTTTTTCGGGGAAAAAAAATCATAAGACACGGTGCTATTGGAATGGAAGGTTTTGGTAAATTTTCACAACAATCGGTACGTAACTTTGGGCGTGATTGAATTACTAACTATTGGAAAGTTTCATTTTTAGATATATAGATTTTCAATTGAGTGTTTTTCTTGCAATTTAATAGAATGGGTTAACGTGCAGACTGGCTGCCCGTACTCCAAACAATATGGCTGCCAACGAATGCAATAAAATTAGAGCGCGACCATCGACGACATTGTTCATCAATTCAGCTTCAATTTCAGCAGAATGACTGCACTAACCCTAAAACTAACCCTAACCGACCCTCACGACGCCTAACCTGAGCCCTAACCGACCCTCACGTTGCGATGTCGCCTATAGGTCGCGCTCTAATTTTATTGCATTCGTTAACGGCCATATTGTTTGGAGTACGGGCAGCCAGTCTGCACGTTTACCATAGAATGAAATACAATACAATTATGCAACTGATATTTGATGGAGCCATCCTTACAAAGCTCAGAAGTGCACATTGACGTTCGGCAAGCCATTAAGAACTATAGGTAGAATGGAAAGGTAAGTTTTAGTTTAAAGCGAAAGACAATCTCGCTAAGAGAGAGAGTGACGAACATGAGGAGGCAGAGAGTTCCAGATGAAGGGGCCAGCAAATGTAAAAAAATGCCAGCCAAAGACAAGACATGTACCAGGAACAACATACTCAGCAGATGTTGATTGAAGAGAAGAATTGACAGAGTTGCAAGGTGTGACTATGGTAGTAGGACCAGTGCAGAGAGTGATTCTTTGGCCATGTAACGAGAGTGCAGTACGAAAGATATCCAAAGATAGCATTCAGTGGAGATATATATACACGGAAAAGGGAAGACGAAAGAATCAATGGCTTGACATGATATGAGAGGACTGCCAAGAAATAGGTTTGTAAAACTTTGTATACATGTGCAAGAAGCTGCACATAAAGCGCAGAACAGAGAGGGGTGGAGAATTTCCATAAAATGATATCTGCATTTTTAGCAGTTCAACTTGTCTTCACCAAGGCCATGATTCTAAGTCTAATTTCTCAGCTGGAGAAAAACTCTGGCAGCCTTGATTTTAGTTTGCAAATTGATTAATAATTTAGTGATAATAATAATAATAATAGTTAATGACGATGATGATGATGATCTTCGTTTAATTTAAAACTGACAAAACACAGTATGATTAAAACTCATAATGAAAGGATTATCACAGGTTATTTTAGGAGTTGAATTTAACATTGTCAGCCATACAAGGTACCAATCATGTACTACTACTCAATTTACAGCACTGTCTGCCAAATAGAAGGTTGAGTGGGCCTTTTGGAGGGTAGAGGGAAGCGATTCCGCATCCGTGCACTCTTCGTGCCAGCGTTGCCATAGCCCTAAACCAATCTCCATGATATAACTTTAAAGTTGCTAGACTTGTCCTGAGTATAATCACAAGGAAGAATTAATGTTTTCCTAATCAATGATGACAATTGGAGTGGACATCACTAATGGGTTTAAATCTTGTAATCTCTACATTGTCACGCACTGTTTTGGCTTGACAGCTTTTACAACTTCTGTTGAACGATATAATTAATTTTTTTGGACTTGGCTGAAAAAAGCATAATTGCAGAGAAATGTTGTAGTATGACTTTAAGGGTGATGAAGATGATGCCAATGGTCGATATTTTGTGATCTTCAAATGACTAAATTGTGTGTTGTAGCTTGACGAAGCAGTGTCCATCTATCGTGGTCTGGCAAAGATTCCGAAAGTAAAGCTTGGCAGGATATGCAGTGAAGAGACCCCTGGCCATCTTCAGATCTATTCTGAATGGCTTCAGAGAGATCTAGAACGCAATGAGCAGATCAAATTTGCCAGAGGTCACATTGTACAGCTTGATGTCATTATCCCCACACCACCTTATGAATTATCCAATGAGTAAGCTTTACATTTCATGCATGTGCATGTTATTAACATTGCCAATCTTTCTTATGCTTACTTCTGCTTCCTACTTTCACCTGAAACACCTTAGAACAATGAACGATCCAAAGCTCTGTCTCATTCTCTATCTTTACCTCAATGATCCCTGCCTTCCTCTGCTCCCGAATTGATTACTGCAACAATGATTCAGTTATGGGACATACTTATCATATTAGTGCCAATTGTTTCTGCTGATTTCTCAATTATACTGATTGTTCTAATGATAACTGGATGGAGACTGTACAAGAGGATTTGCAAGATCTTGAGATGACGTAGAATGATGCTGTCGAGGTGGCAATGAACAGAGTGGAGTGGAGAAACTGTATTGCCCGATGTGCAGAGCTGCACGGGAAGGACTAAGGTCTAAGGTAAGGTTCTAATGATTGCATGAGTTTATTCTTCTTGATAGTACCTGTGCCCCTAAAGAATGACTTCTGGTGCCATAGTTGCAGTGTTTAAAATATCATCTTATGCTTTGTTTTCGTAGGCAGTGGAACAAGGAATCTCCATCAGGCAAATTTAGAGCAATTGTCAGAAAACTAAAGGACAAGAAAGGAGATGAGAAACAGTTCTTAGAGGTAATAAATAAGTTCTATGTTAATTATCAACTCTTGTTAACCCTTTCCATATTAGATTTTAAGGCCATTGTTCTGGCATTGATGAGATGTGTTTGTGGCTTGTTCCTCCATTTCTCCTCTTTTAGGGTACAAATTTTATTTCTTATCAACCATTGAAGAAATGATTGCAGAGTAAATTCGGTTTAAAATTCTTCATCTTCATACCTATAAGATGCGTTTAGGTTAAGCTCCTTGCTACCTCTGTGATCTTATTAGGCGGCCAATCTCCGCTGCCACTGGATGACCTCTCTGCTCCTTAGATCATCATTATCTTCTTGTACCACAATCTACGACTGCCAGCACCATCTGTTGGCCACTTCCTGTTGAATGACCTCCCTGCTAAAATGTGTGCTGAGATCTTATTTGGGGGCACTTCTGTTTCTGCCCATTATCTTAAGACTTTTCTTTTTTGAGAGTTTCTTCACACTGGGAGCACCTCTGATTAGGTATAGTGTGATGAGTATTGATAGAATATTATCTCTGTAAAAGATCTGCTCAGAGTTGTGGTGCGCACTATACATAGGGAAAAAGTTCTTAGATGTCTTAGGCGAACACTGATCAATTAAGAAGACCAATGTTGCTACTTTACTCTGACAGAAGAAGTTTACATTGGCTGAGTTATATTTTATTAGTTTTTTTATTTAACCTTCATTTATTAGGTTAATTTTATAACATTAGCTTTTAATAGATTTTATGATTTTATTTTAAAGTGCATAGTTAAAAGTTTAAAAGAAAAAGATAAGAGCCGCATTTTCATCATCATGAAGCATGCCCTCCTGGGGCGTTGCATGATGCGGCAACAATTTCAATTGTTGCTCATCATTTTCGTAGGCTAAGTATTCCTCGGTTGAGTCGCCACTCCAACGCGAGTAGATCAGATCTGGGCAGGCTGATCATCCCGGCGTTGACTACCTCAGTCATCCATCTTCAATCCATGACCCTGAAGCAGAGGGGTTGATTTAGGCTAGCCCATAGCCGGATGTAGTTTAACGTCATACCCAGGACCACATTTTGCTGAAAGTTATTTTATTCCATTGATAAATACATGCTGATACTATTATACTGGGCTGGCATTAAGTACAATAATCCATCTTTCAAGGACCATGTTTATCTCCAAAATGATCTGAGAGACATGTTTTCAGTTTGGGTATGCATTGTAAAATTATACAGTAAGTAGCCCAGGACAATGAAGAGTTGAGAATGTCTGGGATAAGTTTTGAAAATTCACTGCTTTAGTCAGTATAAACTCCTAAACTGACATCAAGTTGTTTCTGTGAAGTAGCTCTTGGTGGCTGTTTGGTTCTTGCATGGCAGAGCAGGAGTTTTCAGGGCTATCTGACAAGTTATTTTTTATCTGCACTAAACACTAAACAGTAATGAATTTATTTTCGCTAATAAATGGGTGATGAGTCATCAGCGACAGAGGTTCATTGATTGATCTCATTTCTTCATCTATTTCTTCATCTATTTCTTCATCTATTTCATTTCTTTCATCTATTTCTTCATCTATTTCTTCATCTATTTCATTTCTTTCATCTAGATATGGTCAGACACTTGCAAACTGCACAACATTGATGTCTTGGCTGTGAACCGGCATGGAAAAATTTACGAAGATGGTAGGATGCATATTCTTTCTTTCAAGTTAAAGAACTTTGTTGGAAGAATGACTTGCATTGTGGTAAAATTTTGGATTGACACACTTCCCCAAGGTCACTGTGTCATATGTCGGTCAAAACTGTATGGCTATGTAGAGGCTCTATGAAGAAATTCATGTTATGTTCGACGTGATGGACAGTTTTTTGATTGAAATATGGTGACCTCGTTTTACTTATCGTTATAAGCGCCGATGCCATATCTTCTAGTGGGAGTAATGTAAGATAATGTTTGGACAAAATTTATTAATTTTTAACCCTTCACTAGTTGCTACAAGTTTGTCACACAAGAAGCTAGATTCAGCAGTGTTTATATCACTTTTTTATTCATAGATTTGCATGACTTTCTAATATAAATTTAATTTTAATTTTAAGATATCATTCATGTATGATCTTTAAGGCAAACACGTTAATTGATCAGCTTTTTCAAGACAGAATATAGTTGAAGAATAAAAGTAAATAAAGACGTGGCTATATTTCAAAAGATTTTAAGTTATTTTTTTTAAATGAACAAATTATGGCTACGTTTATGAAAAACAGCTTTGAACCACCAAAGAGTTAAAAGCATACCTCACTTCCAGTAAGTTGCTAGTTTCTTTCTAAAAAACAGTCAAATACTGACATCTTGGAAATTTCAATTAGGCCTAAAAAAAAATGTTGTGTTTCCGGTAACATAGCTAAAAAAAATTGGGTAGGTAGGTCGGAAAATATTTTTATTTTGTAAAATATTTTTATGCAGTGACCATCCGAAAAAGTATACCCCACTAGTCTTTTTTGCACGCTGAAACAAAGTACGTGTTCTAAGCAAGTATAAACTGCCTATTTCCCGACTGTCTGCACCTAAAACTGCTCTAGAAACAGTACTATTAATTTCATTTTGTTGATGTCTCTTATGTTATGTCAATACAAATGTTAAAAAAATATTTTTTGAATAAAAAATTTAAAAAAATTTGAAAAAAAATTTTTTTTGAATTTTTTTTTTTTTAATAAAATTTTTTTACAAAAATATTTGGGTCGCGGCCATAAAAATGGGTCGGTCGGGTTACCGGAAACACAACAATTTTTTTACGCCTTATTGCTCTTCTAGTGATATGCTATGCTTTGAAATGTAACTTATTGATTTTTTTTTTTCTGAAAGACCAGTTTGGTAGTTTGGAGTGGTCGCATTCAGAGACACATCTTTTATATGTGGCTGAACGCAAAGTGCCAAAGACGAAGTCGTACTTTGATGAGAAACCGGAGACAGGAGGGAGTGGCAGTGGGGCTTCAGAGATAGAAAAGGTGACATCTACGACTGATTTGTGTTTTTTATATTAATTCTCATTTCTTTTATAGCTCAAGTTTCCTTTATTTTTGAGGCAGTGTGATGTTGAAGTATACCATATTTTTCTGAATTGTGTGTCACTCCTGTGCTTAAGATGCAGTGATGCAAAATCAGTAATTTTGTGTTAAATCAACATATATGTCGCAGTGACAGAGAAAGACTGTAACACAGTGTGCATCCATACTTAGATAGTCAAACTGTGCATTGGCACATGTATCGCTGATAGCCGTTAATAAATGTAAATGTTTTGCAAGTATTTGCTGAAGATGGCCGTGGTATTTTGTCATTGTTTTTTTAAAGTGACATTTTCTGCACTGTTTAAATAAATTTGTTCAACATTTGGAATGTTCTGCTTTTTGGTACTTTTTAACTATTTTTATATTGAAGATCTATATAATTGGCCGATAGAGCTGCAGGTAGCTATTAAATTATTAAATACATTAATCAGTTCATTACTTTATATATATACATGTTATCTGCAGCCCTCATGTAGAAGCCACAACCTGTTGTCCGAAAAAATATGGTATGCGTCCAGTTTGTTGCAATCTTGAGTTATCGGTATATTGAATGAAACTAATATATAGCAATGCAATTTATAAATACCATGTACATTGTCGACTCTTTAATGTGCTTCCGGATAGTGTACGGTTCTGCATAGCACAAACTGGTGTTGTGTCTCCAATGCTATTAAATTAACATACCATATTGGTTAATACTAGTTGGATAATATACAGAGACTGAATGGCCAAATGGATGGGCTGATGATCAGTCTGACAAATGGGTTTTGGTCAGATAGGATGGAATGTCAGATGGACATAGCAGGTTATTTCTACATCAGCTTGTTTTACATTTTTTCTTTTACACGTTGTGTCACAGTGACTTATTCCTCCTTCGACTTCATGTCACTGTCATTGCCTTATTTGATGTCATGAGGCAAGGCGGTGGTATAGCCGGAAGAGACCTGTGGGAAAATAGAATTTGGTTCGAAACTTGATTTGCAGTCATGTTCTAGAGAACAAATCAGTGGCAGACTCTTAAGTTTCACATCAGTGGTTTGCTGGCTATTGTTACATTTTGAGACTAAAAATTTCCATCTTTTTAATTGATTGGGTATAGTTTTTAGATTTTAACAGGCTTTCTGGTGTGTTAAAAGTTCTATGTTGTTGTATTTAGGGCAATGAATTTGTTTATAAAGACAATTGGGGTGAGCAGTTGAGTGAGAAGATTCACCCAGTTCTATGTGTCCTTGACATTGAAGGAGGTTGCATTAGTCTCTTGGAAAATATACCTGATCATATTTCGCCTGGACAGGTTGGTGAAATTTAAATTGATCAGTCTGTTTATCATGGTCATTGTTGTCAGAATTTTTCAATTAAATGTCATCTTCATCCTGTGGCAGTAAATAGTAGAGTGATAAAATAAATAGCATAGAATACAGTTGTGATGGTTAGGTAAATTATTCAACAACAAAAAATTGCTAAATGTTGGTTTATGGAGAGCTTCTACTTGATAGAGAGTCACTTTACGATCTGCGATTGGTGTTTGCGGTGATCTAACCAACTATTAAGAAATCACTTCAGGTGTGACTCTGTTTGTTTTAAGGTTACTCTATATCTGACTCGCTTTTTTGCTATTCTGCCTGTCTTTAAGAAGTAGTGCTGACATATTTTGTTTCTAGGCTGTTTGGTGTCCTGATGATTTGGGAGTTGTGTGTGTTGGTTGGTGGCATAACTCTCCTCGCCTTGGTCTGATTTATTGTCCTATGCGGAGGTGAGTAACACGGATTCATCTAATTTTATATGGATCTTTCTCGGATCTGGCAAATTTTATGGACTCTGAGAGGTGCTGTGAGAGTTCATAGCATTATAGATAGCATTATGAGACTTTGTGATGTATTGGTGATTTATTGAGTTAGTTCTTAGCAAATAGAGAAAAAGAGTCACTCAATGGTTTTGCTCAGCTTGGTGCTGAAACAAATAACTTCTTTATGATTTTTTTTATTATAAGCTGAACATTTATTATGATAAACAGCAAGCGTCAGCCTCTGTTGTTTGAGCCGGTTGTTTTTAAGTCTTCCACTGTATTTAAATCCCTGGCAGGCCACACTGCCACCACCCATATTCTCTGCTGGCTTCATTTACTGATTACTAACATAAAATTTGTGAGGTGCTCTATCAAAACCAGGTGCATGTCGAACAATAAATTTTCAAGATTACGGCCAAAAATGACCGATCGAATCAATATTGTGTGTTTTGAATTTGAATCAGATATGTGTAATTATTATGTTAATATATGCGAGCTCTACTTTCAGAATGTCGTCATTGTCCTTGGTTTTAGCCAATACAGTCTTGAACCCTGATATACTAAACTTCTGAACAGAGTTTTTATCTACTGGAATGCTTATATGTAGACAGTTGTGTATGATACATTTACATTTACAGTAGAATGTGCCATGGACTTGTACAGATAAATGCATATGCCTGACTCACTGTGCAACCAAGATTATCACTTCAAAAATGTTCTGCTGCTTAGAAACTGGAATATGTGAAGAGTTTGCAAACTGTTGGAAACTCACTTCCTAGTTGTATTGGAATTGTAAACTCGGAACTTCTACCAGCTTATTCACCTGTGCTCAATCAAAACAAAGTCGATAGAGGTTAAGATCCGGAGAGTCTGGCAGGCAGTTAGTCAGCTAGGATGGATGATGTTTAGAGTTGAAACGGCATTTGAAACTTGCTTAGAGTTGAAACGGCAGTTGAAACTCGTGGACTTTTAGAATGCCATTTTTCAAGATGTCAATTATGTTTTGTTTTCTAGGAGTGCACTTTTCCACATTGATCTGAAGACATTCACTTGTAGTAAGTTCAGTGTTTTAATCGTAAATCTGTTTGTTTTCAGTATTTCATGAATGCGTGAGAGCTTTCTTATATCACACATCATATAAAACATACGAAACAATGATGATTGAAAATTCATCCTTGTGACATCATCGTTATTTGTTCCTTGATGTAACTTGCAAAGTCAGTGAAGACATGGTTTAGAGAGATTCAATGCACCACAACTCATAATGCTATCTATATCCATGTTACGGTGCCATTATAAATTGTTACAATTATTATTATTATTGTTATTATTATTAACTGTGACTCTGAATGTCTCACGTGATTGGATATGGACATGCACCTCTGAGTAGTCCCCCTTGAAGAAGCTCTATGCAAATTCTCATAGTGAGTGAATAAAAATGAATATGATGATCATTGGTCAGTTTGATAGTAGTCTACATTCTTGTGAATTTTGGAAACATGCCAATTTTTACTGTGAAAGTTTTGCAAAATTTTAATGCATTATAATTCCTTAGTTAAATTCCGTTTACAACATTTCATTTTTTCATGTTACATGTTTTCATTTGTGTGGAGGTTGTCGTACAAGTGATGTAGTTTTGTTTAATTTAGTAATTAATGTGATTTATTGTGTGTTATCACCAGGGCCGGCCTTAGCTATAGGCAAAGCAGGCAGTTGCCTAGGGCGCCGCAGTCGTGGAGGGGCGCCGCAGCACCGGAGAATTAATTTTTTTTACACTATATTCTTTTAAACTCAAGACTTTCGCTAATGGAAAGAATTTAAACTAATTATTGATTCATTGCACATTTGCACCTGTTCAGGCTGCAGGCCTGATTCAATTTCAAGGACGGCATAAATGAAGAAAGGGCAGTAGCTGAGGCAGGGCCGACCTTAGAGGCATAGGCAAAGCAGGCAGTTGCATGTGCACCAAGTTCTAGGGGGGGTGTGGCATTTCCATCCAAGAGGGCGCCATTTCCACAAGAGTGTATTTTAAGATTTTTTTACTTATACCATTCTCTACAAAATTTAATATTATCCAGCCTTCAGTGAAGGCTACTAATAAAGAAAATTTAATTATAATGAATTACTCAGTTGAGCGTACAAGGCCATAGTTAGAGGGATGTTTTGGGTGTTTGAACACACACACCCAATGAAATGATGTAAAAAATGAGATAATTATGCATTTGTCAGCACATGACAGTGTGTAATGTAACTTTTGAGTAGAAAATAGTCGAAAATCGCGGAAAATAGTGTTTTATGAACGTCAGAAAATTCGATGACTAACAAAAGTCGTCAGAAATTTCGCCCAAAAAGTCGACCGCAGCGCGTAGGCACCTCAAAATTCACGATCAAGAAAACATCCCCCGAAATAAAATCCTGGATACGGCCTTTTGAGCAGGTATACACCGGCTCTGGCTATTTCATCTTTAGATTCTGACGTGAGCTGAACAATTGCGTGGGAAACTAAGGGCGCCAAATGCAGGCATAATATTATGCCTGTGGGCGCCAAATGAATGCCTTGCCTAGGGCGCCATTTGGGCTAAGGCCGGCCCTGGTTATCACATGCAGCAATAATTTAGTAATTAATGTGATTTATTATGTGTTATCACATGCAGCAATAATTTAGTAATTAATGTGATTTATTATGTGTTATCACATGCAGCAATAATTTAGTAATTAATGTGATTTATTATGTGTTATCACATGCAGCAATAATTTAGTAATTAATGTGATTTATTATGTGTTATCACATGCAACAATAATTTAGTAATTAATGTGATTTATTATGTGTTATCACATGCAGCAATAATTTAGTAATTAATGTGATTTATTATGTGTTATCACATGCAGCAATAATTTAGTAATTAAAGGGATTTATTATGTGTTATCACATGCAGCAATAATTTAGTAATTAATGTGATTTATTATGTGTTATCACATGCAGCAATAATTTAGTAGTTAAAGGGATTTATTTTGTGTCATCACATGCAGCAATAATTTAGTAGTTAAAGGGATTTATTATGTGTTATCACATGCAGCAATAATTTAGTAATTAAAGGGATTTATTATGTGTCATCACATGCAGCAATAATTTAGTAATTAATGTGATTTATTGTGTGTTATCACATGCAGCAATAATTTAGTAATTAATGTGATTTATTGTGTGTTATCACATGCAGCAATCTTAGGTGCTGACGATCGTTCCGTGCGAAGTCCCGTCTTCAGTCCAGACCATTCAAAGCTGATCTATCTGGACAATCAGAGCGGCGGTCCTCATGCGCAGTGCAGCAGACTTGTTCTTGTACGACATTCATTTACTCTGTCTGGCTGAGCTTTCCTTAAATTCATTACCAATTGTAGACAACAGAATTATCAGTTGAAAATCAACTAATTTTCTAATGGTTTGTTTGACTTAGTGATATGATTTACTTTGTCTTCACTAGTCTCTCCAATGGGATTTTTCAGGCTAGTACCTTCTGCCTTTGTGACACATTCCATGTCTTTTGCACTGGTTTTAGTTTTTCCTCTGAATCTGTGTCAAATTATGACAATGTTTAAATATTTGTCATTAAGGTGTATTATGCATGTATAATTGTATAATGTATGTACAATTTGTACATGTATATCGTTTATTAAATCTATTTCAAATCCACACTCTGATGTACATATGTTCTAATTATGACAAAATGCAATATGAGCTCTACATTCTGACTTCCGGGGGTATAAACATTTTAATTAATTCTATTATTATTTGTCTTGCAGCTTTACTGTTCTCGGTTTTTGTTTGGTCAAATGGTTTAAATATTTTATAAATTGCACAATTTTATGCCTGTTTTTCAGTGTGATTTTATGTAACATTTTAATTTCCTTTTTAATAATAGTGTGATTGGCCAACGAAAGGCATCGTACCTGTTGTGGAGATTGTCAGACATGCCACAGGTATGGGAACAAACACCTGATTGTTTTAACTCTTTTCCCTGTTTAAGATTAAAAAACTTGATATTTTATAATTTATTGTGATTAGCAGTGTGATACACAACCCATCTGTGTTCATACGCTGTCTGCAGCACTAAAATCTGAATGTACTGTTCATAGTCTTTCCTGCTTTTACGTGACTTGTTTTTTCTTATGGTTCCTTGTCTATGGGAAAAGGCTGAACATTAAAAATAGTCTGTTGACCTAACAAATGAGTCTCGTTGCTGTACACAACAAAGCCACACAAAATTAAGAAAGCCAGCGGCCAGGTTTTTTAACACTTTGACAATGGACTTCATTGGTTCATTGCTCATTATAATTATTGTTAAACAAATGAACAATAATGGAGACACACGTGGAAGAGTTATACATGGGAAACAGTAGTCTAGAGAATGAGGAGGAGGAACAGGCACAGAATGGAAATGACAGAGGACTGGAGGTGCTCAAAGAGGAGGTCATGGCTGCAATCAGTGATATGAAAAACAACAAGGCAGAGGGTATAGATAACATACCAATTGAGATACTGAGGAACCTAGGAGAGAAGGCAATGGGGGAACTGGTACGGCTGTGCCAGGACATCTACAATACTGGAGAGTGGCCGGAAGATTTCATGCAAACGATAATGATCCCAATCAAGAAAAAGCCAAACGCAACAACATGCGAGGACCACCGCACTATAAGTCTCCTTACCCATGCATCGAAAATTCTACTAAGAGTGATCACGAAAAGATTGCAGACAAAAGCAGAAAATGATAAAATCATTGGAGAGGATCAATTTGGCTTCAGAAAGGGAAGAGGAACAAGAGACGCGATTGCAGCACTGAGAATTCTAACAGAAAGAAGCATCCAGCATGGACAGGACATATACATATGCTACGTTGACTATGAAAAAGCGTTTGACAGGGTCGATTGGAAGAAGCTGATGACTGCGCTAAGAAGAATAGGAGTGGAATGGCAGGAAAGGCGATTGATAGGTAATCTATATATGGGGCAGAAGGTGAAAATTAGAATTGATGGAGAATACTCGGAACCAGGAAAGATAGGAAGAGGTGTGAGGCAAGGATGCCCACTATCCCCAATACTGTTTAATATCTATATAGAAGAAATTGTAAGAGAAACACTGGAAGAAGTGAATGAGGGGATAAAGGTAGGAGGGAGACTGATAAAAGCTCTGAGGTTTGCGGACGATCAGGCAATGTTGGCAGGCACTCAAGAAGGATTACAAAGAATGATGGATCGATTGAACATGATATCATCAGAATACGACATGAAAATAAACATCAAAAAGACAAAGGCTATGAGGATAAGCAAAGGAGGAAAGAAAGCAATTCTTAAGATCACATTAAACGGAGAGGAAATAGAGCACGTGGAGAAATTCTGTTACCTAGGAAGTATGATCACAGATGATGCAAGATGTCATGTAGAAATAAAAAGACGAATAGCCATGGGAAAAGATGCATTCAACAAAAGAGGGGAACTCCTCAGAGGAAAACTAAATATGAATCTAAAGAAGAGAATGGTCAAGACGCTGGTGTGGAGTGTGGTACGGTATGGGTCAGAAACATGGACAATGAGAAAGGATGACATAAGAAGATTGGAGGCTTTCGAAATGTGGATTTGGCGAAGAATGAAGCGTGTCAGCTGGAAGGAGCACAAGACGAACGAAGAAATACTGCAAATGGTGGAAGAGGAAAGATCAATGCTGGAGACAATACGGAGGCGACAGAGGAACTGGATTGGCCACATCATGAGGAGCGACACTATAGTACGAGATATCATCGAAGGAAGAATGGAAGGGAAAAAGACAAGAGGAAGACCAAGAACAATGCTACTGGATTGGATGATGACAAAGGACGGTTACAGAGGGCTAAAGATGGATGCACAGAACAGATATGCGTGGCGTCATTGGACATATGAACCTGCCTGACGGCAGAGAACCAAAGAAGAAGAAGGAGACACACAAGAAGCTGACGGAAATGTTTGATAAATGACAGGCATTCATGCTTCTTTGATCCTAGCCTTGACAGAGTCTTCATGTGCCATGGCTTTGCCGACATTGCTACTTCTCATATTGTTGATATTCAGGCAATGATTAAATCAGTGAATATGATGGGGGGAGGGAGTGGCTTGATGTTAAGTTGGTGACATCATTTGTCATTGTAGCCAATGAGTTTCAAGGAATCTTCACATCCAAACTTAACTCAAAGTGCTGGTCATTGGACAGTAAGAGGATTGTCATCAGTACACACTGGAGAAGTAAAGTGGTTAGTTGTGATTTATTTATATTTGTTTGTTCGTTTAATAGATTATCCTGCTGTCAACTGTTGATGATAACAGTGAGTTATTAGACAGTAAGCAAACAGCTGCCAAACCGAACCATATCAGCACTTACCAGGATTATTATTTGTGTTATTGCTGCTAGTTGTGGACCATAAGTATTCTGTTAAATTTTGGTGTTTCAACCATATTTAATTAATCTAACCAAATCTGACATCTAAAGGGAAAATGAATTAGAAGGGATGTGCTATGTAGGGCTTTGAATTTTGACAATTAATTAAATTATTTTAAATCGTTAAAAATGTTAATCGATTAATTTTGTCTTGTTCTTTTAAGTTTCTTTTGAAAAGAATGTAGTAAGTGACTACATGTTCGGCAGGTTCATGTTTTGCCTAGCATATAGCAAATTAATTGGATTGAATCGATTAATCGAATTTAAATTTAAGAGAAAAGTTTTATAATGCCGGTTTGATGTATTTTTAGGAGTTGGTGGTTGTTTACATTGAGACGGGTGCTGTCATTAGACTTACTGCTGGTGAGTAGCATCACTCCTAGTATGACAATTTATGGTTTCATTTGATGTATTCCTAGCAGTGTGATATGTTTAAGGCAGTGATCCAATGCCATGACCATGGGTTGTAGAAACAAACATGGATTTTTAAGAACTGGTTTAACAAAACAAAGGTTTGTTTATGTTGCTCTAGATAATGTCTTACTTTTTTTATTAATCAGATATTTAATCAGATTTTCGTAAGACCTCTCAACCAGGTAAATTCAGAGGTATTTCAGCCTGTTTTTGTTGTTGTAATGTTAGGCGCATCTTTGCCAGGAAATGCATGAACAACATGCAATGAGGAATTAGGACTTCTATTTGTATGTTGGATCTGAAGTTTACATTGAAATAATAAGTGTTGTTTATGTTTTGTTTTTACTGAAGATCCTAAGATTGGTGATTGGACACTTTTGGAAGTGCATAATGATCTGATTCTTGCTGCCTGCTCCAGTATCTGCCAGCCACAATACTTGGTAAGCTGTTTCAATATTAGCCAAATCATATCTGATTGAATTGTGGATGATGTTAAGTTCTTTAGTTTGGTTCTGTCATATAGGACAGGTGTTTAAAAGAATTTGCATGCAGGTCATTTCTGACCTGCCTACCATGTTTTTCTGGTCCGTGAAGCCTTGCCTATGTAGACAATAGTGTGATGTTTGTGGCTGATTATAAGCCCAATTTGACTGTATATTAGGAATGCACCATATACAATTTGGTTTTGCAGGCAGACATTTTCTGGAGATGGACTTGCCATACCCCATCCCAGACCCCCTACTCCACTTTGCTTTTGACGATCTAGCCTGCCACTTGCTGGAAAATATTGTCACTTTGTCACTAGCTCACCATTAAGAAGATTCAATACCCCCACGGTGTAAGGACCATAGTTTAGGTAACACATATGCACATTGGAAATAACTTTTATCTTAATTTTAGACAAACACAATTTTCATCAATTCATTCCTCATATTGTTTATTAAGACAAACACAATTTCCATCAGTTCATTCCTCGTATTATTTCTTGTACTTTAATGTTTCTTGTGTGTCAAGCCTTTACAGCTTTTTGTTGTGATCCTGCATTTTATTAAAATTTCATGAGATGATTTTAAAAGGCCAGAAAGTTTGTAAGTTTCTGAGTTTTACAATCATAGTTCAGCAGTATAATTACAAAGGATTTACTGCAGCACGTGGTTGTGTCAGTTCTACGCTTTTCTCACCGATTCTAAATCTTATTTCACCTTCCAATGATGCATATCTTTCAAATGATGCATATCTCTCAAACGACGCATGTTCTGATGATGATTGATGTTTCATCTGCAAAGGTGATTGGTCATCTGCCGTCGTCTGGTTCGGAGACGTCAATCACTTGGACGCGTCTCGATTCAGAACCAATCGCTCTTCCAGAAATCGCCTGGAAGATCCGTTCCGTCAGCGTTCCTCCAGAACGAGTTCATCCAAAATATAGTGAGAAGCGACTCCATGTTAAACTACATAAATTATGGTCTGCATATATATATAATATATATATATATATAATATATATATATATATATATCCATTTATCCAATATATTATTGGCATTGCATTTCCATTTAGTTGGTGTGATGGGGTTTGGACCATGTTTGCAACTCCTATCAGAAATGCTAATTCTACTTCTAATTACATACATTACATTACATTACATACATTACATAATTATGAAATTCAAAAGTAATACTAATTCAAATTAATTAGTTAAAAATATTCATTATCCATCACTGACTGTGAAGAGAATACCATTTGATTATCACATGGCAGAAAAGCAGTGCACTGATCTGTCATGCTGTACAGTCTCCACCCTTGTTCACAACCTCAATGTCTGGCATGATCAGCATCTGACACATGGTGATCCAGCCACCAATCCTCACATTGATGTGCTCCTCCAAACCCTTAGCATCATGGCCCTCGGAAACCTAACTAATGCCCCTGCAGAAGTCTAGACCAATCCTCAGCATTGTATTGTATTGTATCTATAGATTTATGTAGCGCTTCTCGCAGAATGACTACTCAGAGGTGCTCTCAGCGTGAAAACTTTAGGGAAAAAGATTAGAAGAGGCATGAACTTCGACTCAGGAGGTAAGATGGGTCAGCTTTGCAAAGCCAACCGTGATTGTTGTCAATCGGAACAAAACAAAGGTGTGCATAGTTCTTCAGTTAGAATGATTGTTTTTATTGATCTGTTGGTTATTGTCAGTTAATGAGCACTGTGCTGAGGCTAAGTTGCCATGTTATGTAGCAGCTGTTCGAAATGACTGCACTTGCACCTTTTGATTCCATCCCTACAAACATTCGTTTCAGAAAAATATAATTTCTTTGAGTTTATTTGTTGTTTGATTAATGTCCAACAATACGGCAGCCAAGGAATGTGGCATGATTTTTTAACTAGTGAATGCTGACAATTTGATTCATAGTTTTTTTCTATTATTATTTATGACATCTGGGGCTGGTCCTGTGAATCTTTGCAGCCAACTTTGGTGCTTAGAGAATAAATTTCAACAATGGTCCTAAATATATTGACACTCAATATGAGGCTACCATTGGGATTCATTCTAAATGTCACACTACGTTAATGAGATTGTATTTTGAGGTCTGTATTATATATATAATTCTAGCTATGCCTATGTTTTAGATAAAGTGGACTATGAATATATATTCCTGGAGCCTGTTTCATCAAAAAGTAGCAAACCACCTCTGGTCGTTTACAACCATGGTTAGTTGATATTCTTAAGTGCTGTCATAATAATATCAATGAGAAAGATATGAGCTAATGCATGCACATACATGATGTGACTATAATGTATGTATTATGTATCTGTATATGTGCATATCTTATGCATGTGTCTGAACTTTTATAAAGTACATTTTATGAAGTCCAAAAAGAGCGTTATAAAGGGATGGGCTGTTAAAAGGATCTACCTGCCATACCAATGATCATATTATATATATATATCTATATATATATATTAGAGTGGTCCAAAAAGACAAAAGTCTGAAAATTGATTTGGGTCACATCTCGTCTTGTTCCACTTAGTTCAGTGAGTATCTGGACCAATTTTTGTGTCACTTGAAGGATATCTAGAGGCGGCTCAATTTTGAACGATAAATATTGTTTCTTCGAGATTTCGTCATAATGTAAGTACATTCGCATTTATGACCAAAAAGTCTTTTGAAACAAAACCAACAGAAAATCACTATTTAGTGCTAACTGTTTAGTAAGTCTGGGTACTGAGAACAACATTAACACAAGTCTTTGAACGGTATGTTCCTCTACAGAGACTTTTATGGCTCTGTAATGGCTTCACAAAAGGTATTGTCTTGATTCTTGACTCTTGCTACAGAAGGGTTGAATATCTGTATGGGTATCTTTCTCTGCGCAGTAGGCCTAATTTATTAATTTAATCTGCCTGGCTTTGTCTCTCAATAGGAGATAAATTGAATGCAACTGCCAAAGTCTGGTGTCGTCGAGAAGAAAGCCTAAGCCATCTCTGCCAGTCACATGCTGGCAATGATCATAGGTCGATGAGTCATGATCTTCGACTTGTCACATAAATTATGATTCCAGTGGATTTCCAAAGTTCAACATTTTGCATTCAATCCTGCTTGATGTTATATTCTTTTCAGAACATTTGAGATTTTTATCCAAAGTGGTATTTGCATTAATTCACATATCAATTCGGGGTCAAAGAGACCAGGCTAATCAATTGCTTGGAAAAACACAATGGATGTCTCTTGAAAGCTGCTGTGGCAGCTTTGTGCACAATAACGTTACAGATATTAAGTTCTTACTAGTTCAACAGTGTTGAGTAATAGTTTGGAGCTTTCTCTTCTTTAAGCAAGCTTCATGACCATATACTCCATAGACAAGAGAAACAAAAATGACGACATTAGAATCTGATCTGTTAAAAACTTTTTCACCCCAAATGCGGAGAGTCATTTGATTTTTGAGGATTTTGCAAGAAGTTGATGAGCCACCTTGCATGGTGTACTGCCCCAGAAGCTGGAAACGAAATTGCACTTCTTCTCTCAAACACCTATCAAGAAGGATGACACGCAATAATTGCAGAAGCTCGCCGTAACCTTCACGTTGGTTTTTCATATAAATCGTTTTGGTCCATTCGGAATTCCGAGGATTGTGGGAGTAAAAAACACTGGATTTCACAGATGCGAGCATACGGCGGTGGCTTCTCATTGAGTGTCTGTTAGATAAGAGTACAACTGTACATGTGCAAGTCGTTAAGCCCGCATGTGAGGCTGCAGTATCAAATGCAAGGCCATAATACATTATATCCTCTGCTTCCGCCTCCGATCATTCAACATTTGAAGACCAGCATTAACTTGATACTTTAGATTCTCTAAAAAACTTGGAAACTACAAGAAACTTGTCTCTCAAGCTCCAGAAGCACTTTAAGAATGGTCTGGATAAATTCTAGATAAGATTTGCCATCGCAGTGCAAAAGGAGAGGTACCTCGGCTGAATACAATTCCTGCTCAGCTGCAGCCTTAGCCTGCGTGCGGCAGTTCTAATGACAGAAAAAATGTTCAAGTTTGAGCCATCTCTAAATATCACTGAATCGTTTTAATTTTTGGCATGTAAGCTACTCTGGTGTATAGAAACAAGGACAACTGTGACCCAATTTGATATTTGAAATTTTATTTTTTCACATGGTAAGTTGGACCACTCTAATATATATATCTATATAAATAAAAATGCAAATGCGTTTGGCTCCTGACGAAGGATCTCCGAGCTTTCTTCGCCGATTGCTTTCAGAACTTCACCAAAACGTTTAGTTCCAACACGGCCGGGTTTGCAGAATGATTTTTCGCAAAAACCGCAATCTTTTCAACAAAAAAACAACTTTTAAAATTCCACCGTTTTCAACACATAGCCTACGCCTGTCAATGAGCCTTGCATACCAATTCGGGCATGTTTGTTCCGTAAATTTCTTTAGCGCATTTCATTACGGCCTTCGCATTTCATTACGGCCTTCTTGCTCAAGCGTTTTATGGCGTGATCCGCGTCGCCATCGCAAAGGGAGGGGGAGAAGGGGGAGGGGGAGAAGGGGGAGAGGGAGAGGAGGGGAGGGGGAGGGGAGGGGGAGGGGGAGGCTTTTTTCAGCCACAGCAACGCGTGGCCAGGTTCAGCTAGTATTTATTATATATTGTAAGAAACTGCCGATCTGATCGGTCAGGTTGCAGCTTTTCACAAGTAGAATGCAGAAGAGGATCAACTCATCAAGATATCAATGGCTGCTGTATTTCGAGGCGGTGCAGTGGCTTATGGCCATTGAGTTGGGATCTGGCCTTTGATGTAACATGTATGAAGGCTGATGTATGGTTTACATTGCGTTGCATGACACTCTCCTGACTCTATAGTGTTGTCTAGTGTGTGGCTGCTCTGTTTTAGGTGGACCGCATTCAGCCTTTGTTGCTGACTTTCAGGTTTACCTTGCTGGACTTTGTCGCTGTGGATTTGCGCTTCTCCTAGGTAATTGCTCATTTCTCATCATACACTCAACCTTTGCTATAGCAGTCGCGTCTTGTTATCATAACACGAACAGTTGCCATCATGGATCAGAATTTCTTATTGTGCATGTTGTTAGGAAGTGCTTGCTTAAACACTATAGTAGCTGCTTTTATCAGACAGTAATCTACAGCTGGGTGTTGCTATAGGAGTGTCGTAGGCGCCAGAACTTTCGTCGACTTTCTAGGCCTTTAAATACTGCTGTCGCTGTACGATGGTAGACACCGTTTGTTCGTTGCTTTGGTTTGACCTCGCTGGTCCGTTGGTGGTCTGCTCAGACACCGTTTGGTTCGACACCGTTTGTCTTTTGGCTTTGATGTTCGTGGTGTCTCTTTCGCCTGCTTGGTGTTCGTTTGCTGGTGTTTCTTCCTTCGACGTTTGGAAGTCTTTCTTAGACTTGTTGAAGTTTGGCTGTCGAGCCGTCGTCTTGTCGTGCTGTTTTGTAAAGGTATGCATTTAGATTAGAACTTAGTTAAGTATTTTCGCTTGTATATTGCTTGTCTACACATTAAATCAATTTTTTTGTTACAACCCGAGGATTTTTTACTTTCTCCCTAGACTAACGTGTAACAAATGGGGGCCCGTTCTTTCTTTCGATAACTTTCGATAAAATTGGTGAAATTTTCTTTCGGGGTCTACTGGACGCCCGCGGTTTCTGTCAAATTGTTTAAGGGGTCTAAATTTTCCCGTTTATAGCTAAATTCGTTCGTTGTGACATTTGGGTTTTGGAACCGTTGAAATTTCTGCTCGTGTGCGCAGTTTTGTGAAATTTTGAAATTGGGAGTGTTTTGGGTGGAGTGACGTTGGTGTGCTGCGCAATTAGTCATAATGGAGTCGCTAGGTGCGGGAAAGCCGATAGAGTTGGCCGATATATTGGAAATGTCCTTGGAAGATTTGAGAGTACATTGTGAAACTTTAGGTGAGGATGTGAAAGGTCTTTCTAAGCCGCAGTTACAAAAACTCGCGATAAAGGCACTGGCACCGACGAAAGGGAGTGTGCATTGGAAAGAGGCTGAGGAATTGGAAAGGATGAGACTCCGAGAAGATAGAGAATTTGAGTTACAAAAGTTGAAGATTGCGGCAGATGTCGAAGAGAAAAAGGCTTTAGCTTTGGCGGAAGAGAAAAAAGCGTTAGCTTTGTCAGAAGAGAAAAAGGCGGATTTGGAAACTAGAAGATTGGAGGCTAAACTGGAGGAATCGAAAATGAAGATGTTGGCGGACGAGAAAAGAGTTACGATGCAGTACGAAGAAAAAAGACTGGCGGATAGAGCTGCGGAGAGAAAATTGGAGGCACAACGACAAAGTGAGCAGAGCCAATTGGACGCACAAGAGCGTGCTGAGCAGTATAAGTGGAAGGCTGAGGAGGGAAAAAGAGATTTGGAAGCCCAGAAATTAGCCATTGAGATGAAAAAGGTTGAAAGTGGTGATTTTGGAGAGCGTACGAAGAGTGAGCGTGTTTCTTTTGGTTTTGGGTCGGCTTTGAAATTTGTGCCTAAATTTGAATCTGCGGATATTGAACATTATTTGTCTGCTTTTGAAAAAGCCATGGCCTTACATAAAATTCCTGTAGAGCAATGGACGACTCTCTTACATCCCCAGTTAAGTGGCAAAGGTGCGAAAGTGTTTTCTGCTTTATCTATTGATGAGTGTGTACAGTATGATGTGGTGAAAAAGGCTTTGTTGACTGCGTATGAACGAGTCCCTGAATTCTATCGTAAGAGATTTCGATCCATGGGGAAGGAGAAATTAGAAACGTACTCAAATTATGCGTATAGGCTACAGCTTCCATTTCAAAGATGGCTGGAAGGCGAAAATGCCATGGATGATGTTAAACGCATGCGTGAAGTTTTCATGTTGGAAAAATTTGTTGAGGTATTGCCTATGGAGATGCATAGATGGTTGGTGGATAAACACCCAGAGTCAGTTGCGGCTGCTGCGAAGTTGGCGGACGAATATTCTGTGTTGTATAAACATGTGCCGGTGGAAAATTTTTGGGGGTCCCCGAAAGAATTTGCTGATGGGAGATAAAGATCACCGCTTAGAGATGGTAAACCCAGAGAAAATTTTGATTGGGGAAAACGGTCGCCACAAAGGGTTAACACTGGTTTCAAGAAATTTGAGCCCAACAAGGTTGGTGATGAGGAAGCCTTTGGGGAGCAGGTCCATTGTAATTATTGTCGTGGGCGTGGGCACACAAAGGGCTCGTGTTGGAAATTGAAGGCCAAGGAACGGCAGGGGGATGAAAATTGGAGGGGTTCCAAACCTGTGGGGTTGGTTCAAAACATCATGGCACCTGTTGTAGGAGATGGTTTTATTGAGCCTATTCGTACGGTAGATAAGTTGTTCGCTCCGTTTTGTGTGAATGGTTCTATTTTCAATGATGAGAATGAGACACGTGAGGTCGTTTGTTTGCGTGATTCGGGTGCTTTGCAGAGTCTGGTTAGTCAGAAATGTTTGCTGTCGAATGAGTGGATTGATACGGGTGAATGTCGTTTGTTGAGAGGTATTAGTGGTGTGGTTTTGGAGCGACCATTGGTCAAGGTGC
This sequence comes from Lumbricus rubellus, assembly GCA_945859605.1. Taxonomy (NCBI): domain Eukaryota; kingdom Metazoa; phylum Annelida; class Clitellata; order Crassiclitellata; family Lumbricidae; genus Lumbricus; species Lumbricus rubellus. Next base: position 39,951,581 of record OX243813.1, read on the forward strand.
GTGTTGACTGTGCGTTTGTGCAAGGTGAGGTGTTGTGTTGTTTGATGGATGATTTGCCCGAAGGTGTGTCCGTGGTAGTGGGCAATGATCTGGCGATGGATGCACGTGTGGTTGATGTCGCTGTTACGACGCGGGCGCAGGCTAAGGTGTACGCTGCGAAGGTGGCTGATTGTGCACAGCAGGTGGGCAGTGATGCGTTGCCGCTGGAGGTGGATAATGTCGACCAAGGTGCACTGAGTGTGTCTGCTGTCTCGGATGATTGCGTTTTGAATTTCGATGCTGGTGATTTAGATCGACTGTATGCGAATGAGAATGAAGGTACGTTGAATGAAATGCATTTGTTTGAGTGTGTGTCGCGCAATGAATTTATTAAGCTCCAGCGTGAGTGTCTGGAATTGCAGCCTTTCTTTGCGTTAGCCGAGGTGAACGGAAATGTTGGAGCGAAGGAGTCGCCCTTTGAGATTGTCAATGAAATTTTAGTTCGCCATTGGGCTGATAAAATTACGCCGTATGGGATGGGCGTTACGCAGATTGTTGTACCTATTACACTGCGACAGAAATTGTTGACGGTTGCTCATGATATGCCGTTATCGGGGCATTTGGGGACTCAGAAAACTCTGGATAGGTTGCTTAAACATTTCTGGTGGCCTCATGTGAATAAGTCTGTGCGTGCTTACTGTCGTTCATGCGATGTGTGTCAGAGGTTAGGAAAAGGCAGTAAAACTTATCGAGCGCCTATGGTTCATGTGCCTGTTATGCAGGAAGTGTTTCAGCGAGTGGCGATAGATGTCGTTGGTCCGTTGAGTATGTGTGAAAAGTCTGGTAACAGATTTATTTTGACTGTGATTGATTTGGCTTCGCATTTTCCTTTTGCGTTTCCGCTTCGGAATCATACGGCTAAGGATGTTGCACGTTGTTTGTCTGAAGTCTTTACGCTTTTTGGTTTTCCGAAGGAATTGTTGTCGGATTGTGGATCTGAATTCATGGCTGATGTGATGCAGGTGTTTTTGCATGAATGTGGAGTGGTGCAAATGAAAACTAGTCCTTTTAGACCTCAGTCGAATGGATCTTGCGAACGGTTTCATAGGACTATGAAGGATATGTTGAAGGCGTTGGTGGAATCATATCCAGGGTCTTGGGACGAAATTTTGCCATGGATTTTGTTTGCGTACAGGGAGGTTCCGGTACAGGGACTTGGTTTTTCTGCATTTGAATTGATGTATGGCAGGGATGTCAGAGGTTTGTTGCAATTGATGAAAGAGGATTGGTTGAATAAAGATGTTGTGAATGAGGTGTCTGGATTGAATGTGATCGAGTATGTGTTGCAATTGCGTGAACGCATGCGAGTTGGTATGCAGATCGCAAATGATAACGCTGTGGTTGCTCGTGATAAATCCAAGAAGTGGTATGATAAACATACGAAAGAGATTTCGTTTGATGATGGTGAGAAGGTGTTGTTGCTTTTGCCTTTGATTGGTAAACCGTTGCAGACAAGGTATTGTGGCCCGTATGTTGTGATACGACGTTTGGGTTTAGTCGATTACTTGGTCAGTACGCCGGATAGAAGAAAGTCTGAACGAGTGGTGCATGTGAATTTGATGAAACGTTATAATGATCGGGATGAGGTTGTTGCATCCGTGAATCTGAATGAATCTGTGGCGCCTTTGTTGGTCGGTGATTCTGTGTCTTGTGTGAATGCGGTGACTTTGGAGGATAAGGTGATGGATTGTGATGTGTCTGTTGAACAACGGAATGAATTGCGTGAGGTGTTGTATGCTTTTGAGCATGTGTTTAGTGATGTCCCTGGTAAAACGACTATGGCTGTGCATCGTATTGACTTGGTCGAGGGTGCTAAACCTGTTAGACAGGCGCCGTACCGGTTGCATCCGGAGAAGATGGCTCGGGTAGATAAGGAGGTTGAAGAGTTGTTACGGACAGGTATCATAGAGGAATCGGATAGTCCCTGGGCTGCTCCTATTGTGGTGGTTCCTAAGCCAGATGGTTCAGATCGTCTGTGTTCGGATTTTCGCCGACTGAACAATTTGTGTGTTTCGGATCCATTTCCGATGCCACGGGTGGAAGCCATGATTGATAGAGTTGGGAAGGCTAAATTTATGACCAAATTGGACATGACTAAGGGGTATTGGCAAATTCCCATTCACAAGGATTCGATTCCTCTAACAGCTTTTGTGACACCGCATGGTCATTTTCAGTGGAGGTATATGGCTTTCGGTTTAAAGAATGCCCCTGCTTCGTTTTCTCGGTTGATGACCAAGGTGTTGAAAGGTTTGCATGACTTTTGCGATGCGTATCTGGATGATATCATTATTTTCAGTGTGTCTTGGTCTGATCATTTGATGCATTTGAAGCGTGTGTTGAACCGTATTGATGAGGCGCATTTGACTTTGAACTTGCGTAAGTGTGTATTTGGCAATGCGGAGATTGATTTTTTGGGTCATCATATCGGGATAGATGGTGTCCAGCCACGGTTGAAGAAAGTTGAGGCGTTGCTGAGGTTTCCCCAGCCTGGTAATAAGAAACAGGTCCAATCTTTTTTGGGGTTGGCTGGCTATTACCGTCGCTATTTGCCTCATTATTCTGAGATTGCGTTGCCTCTTACTGCATTAACCAAAAAAGGGATTCCTTTTAAATGGTCGCGTGAAGCTGACGATGCATTCATTGAATTGAAATCGCGATTGGCATCTCGTCCTATATTGGTTCCGCCAGATTTTACGAAGCAGTTTTGTGTCAGTGTTGATGCGTCTCAGTTTTGTGTGGGAGCGTGTTTGTTTCAGGTTGTCGATGAGTTGGAGAGGCCGATTTGTTTCCTGAGCCGGAAGCTGTTGCCGAACGAGATTCGTTATTCAACAATTGAGAAGGAGGCGTTGGCTTTGATGGTGGCGCTTCGTTCCTTCAGTGTCTACTTTGGTTCTTCGCTGGTGTTGGTTTATACCGACCATAAACCGTTGCAGTTTATCAATCAGATGGCCAATAAGAATATGAAGCTATTACGGTGGTCGTTGGAGCTGCAGCGTTTCAACCTGGATATCCGTCATCGTCCTGGCGCGATGAACTTAGTGCCGGACATTCTGAGTCGTCCGTCAGTTTAGCACATGGTTGCTGATGCTGACCTTCCTGAGCACATGGTTGCTGATGCTGACCTTCCTGAGCACATGGTTGCTGATGCTGATTTTCCTGGGCACTTGGTTGCTGAAGTTTCGAGGACCGGTGATGTGGCTGTGTGATGACGAACTTTTCGAAACGTTGTTGCTGAACGTTGTTGCTGAACGTGGTTTCTGAACGTTGTACTTCGGCGTAGAACTCTTTCTGTAGTTAAGTAATGCGCACTGTGCTGTTGTTATACTTCGCCGACCCTCCGGGTCGTCTCGTGTGTTAAGGGGGGGGAATTGTTAGGAAGTGCTTGCTTAAACACTATAGTAGCTGCTTTTATCAGACAGTAATCTACAGCTGGGTGTTGCTATAGGAGTGTCGTAGGCGCCAGAACTTTCGTCGACTTTCTAGGCCTTTAAATACTGCTGTCGCTGTACGATGGTAGACACCGTTTGTTCGTTGCTTTGGTTTGACCTCGCTGGTCCGTTGGTGGTCTGCTCAGACACCGTTTGGTTCGACACCGTTTGTCTTTTGGCTTTGATGTTCGTGGTGTCTCTTTCGCCTGCTTGGTGTTCGTTTGCTGGTGTTTCTTCCTTCGACGTTTGGAAGTCTTTCTTAGACTTGTTGAAGTTTGGCTGTCGAGCCGTCGTCTTGTCGTGCTGTTTTGTAAAGGTATGCATTTAGATTAGAACTTAGTTAAGTATTTTCGCTTGTATATTGCTTGTCTACACATTAAATCAATTTTTTTGTTACAACCCGAGGATTTTTTACTTTCTCCCTAGACTAACGTGTAACAATGTGTAAAATTGTTTGATCTTAGCAATGAAATATACAGCACATGTAGCAGCTACATTGCAGCTGCATATGATGTCTGATTGTCTGTGCTGATCTATTTTCTTGTAATTTGCTGAGCATGAATTTATTTGGTGCGTTCTCCAACTCAATGGTCTTTATTTATTTATTTATTCATTTATATGGGGCAAAGGGATTAGAGGTCTATTTTTATTGTGCCATTGATTGATTTCTCTTTGATTGACTCTTAGTTAACTATCGTGGTTCGTATGGTTTCGGTGCAGACAGCATTGACTCTCTTCCGGGTCGAATTGGGTCGCAGGATCTGCTTGATATTCAGGTATTTATGTTAAAACTGAAGGTTGAAAAGTCTGGTACAGCTGTTTTAAAAGTGTTTTTCAATGAGAATTTAGACAAACGATTCTTCTGAGAGTTTGGTAACATTTTAGCGACGCACATGTGCTCAAGACGACTGGGAAACTGGTGCAACTTGTTGTTAAGAGTGAGATATTTGTGCTTGAATAACAATGAATAATCATTGTTGAAAGTGCTGGCATTGTCTTTATTTGTTAGTCTTTTCGTTATACATTACAGAGCCCTACTACAATAGTTGGACGAATTTGAAATTCCGTTGTCCTTGCAATTGAAGCGAGTTAGCTGAAACTTAGCTGTGTGAGATGTGGAATGGAGAGTTTTGACTATGGATTAATTGATGGTATAACTGTCAGATAAGTTGATCATGAGCTTGTCATGGTTGTAGGCCAAGGCTGTAGTAGGCAACAGAGCCACTAGATATGTGGAGCTGTAGAGAGGCAAACTGAAGAGGGTTGTTTGGTAGTTGAGCACTGAAGAAGCTGCAGAGATATAAGTTGCTCTAAAAGTCTTTGAGAGAAAGAAAGGAAAGATTTGTGATAGAGCAATAGTTTTGGCAGATGCTATTATCGAGGTTGGACTTCGTTAGGGTAGGAGACGCAATAGCACGCTTCTCGAATGCTGGAAGGTGACCTTCTGAAAGAGATCTATTAAATAAGTGCAGCAGGAAGCGGACAATGTCTTGTAATACATCTACAGTAACAAATGGGGCAAAGGGATTAGACGTCATTCTACGGGCTTGTATGCTGCTTCTTTAAGAACCTACTCGGGAGTGGCTATAGACAAAAATATGCACAGCTCTAATGGGAGGTCATTCCAGATTTTGGGGTCTGCAACTAAGGAAGCTCGGCGTTGTGTAGATGCGAAATGATCGTGTAGTACTAGGAGTCCCCGCCCTATTGTCGAGTTTGCATGATTTTAAATTAGAAGTAGAAAGTAGATAATGCAGAACTTCTGATTAGAGGTTGAAGATGTTTCATAGTCCTGCATATTAGATTTGTCTTTAATTATCTTTATTTTTAAGATTCCATAAAGTGTGATTTATAAAATCCAGTCCAGATGTAAGTTTAATTCATTTTAAAATTGACAGAATTGCAAATACTGAATCATTAAAAACAAGAAAGTGCTTAATTTCTTTGTCAGGAACGTATGTTTTATGTGTTGAATGAATTTGAATGTATATAAATTTTGATTTTTATATGTGTATTTGTATATCTTTATTGTGTGTGCTAGTCTGATGTGTATTTTTAAAATAAATTTTGTGGACTATGTAAGAGTGTGGTGACCGAGATTTGTTCAAGTGGAAAAGTTGATGCAGACAAGGTGTTCGTGATTGGAGGATCTCACGGAGGATTTCTCACTGCTCACTTGATCGGACAATACCCGGTGAGATCTTCGTTTGCATCGTTTGGCCCATGATATTGCTTTGAAATTTTAAGTACTTAGTGATTGTCTGACTGCTTGTTACAGCTGATGGTGATGATGACTTGTGCACCCATATCTCATACCTGTGAATGATGATGATTGGCCAGGAGTGAGTTTCAATGGAGCCTGTGGATGACAATAGCATGTCTAATACTAGTGAAATCAGAGGCTATAGCTTTTTAGTGCCTTCCCTTCAATACGTGGTATAATATTCGCTATATCTTTTCCTAACAGCCACTGAATGCTGGTTGCATAACTGAATGAGTTTCTGTACATAGCTAGTCAATAGATTTAAGAAATGGCAGCAATGTAGAAGTTTACACTTTGCCCAGTCAGCACTTACTGGAAGATTTAGCCTGGAAATAGTTTTACATTTAGTAATAGCATTTTCTCATGTTGTAATTTGTTTTCTTTTTGTAATGAAATTGTATAATTTTGTTGTTGCAGGAATTCTACAAGGCAGCAATTGCCCGAAATCCTGTGATAAATATTGCATGTAAGTTACTGCTCTGTTTATTGCTTTAAAAAAATCAATGAATGACCAATATGATAATATAAAACAGTATCCTCCTAATAGACATACTGAAGAAGGTTTTTTTGTCATGAATACTTGTTGCAAATAACTGACAAAAACCTTGTTCTGATTTTCAATTATTATTTAAAATCTATTTGTAATATCTGTTTGCATGAGTAATTCTTTGACCATAATCGATGATAATTATATCTGTTGCACTGTTGAAAGTAATCAAACGACAAAGCAATTGCTTAACTATTCTCTCCATGCAGTTGGCTTCTTTAGGAATCTGTCAGCAGCTGTCTCATAAAAAGTCTTTGACAAAATATGCAGACTCGTTCACTAACTGAGGAATCACTCCACGTGAACTTCAATAGCAGGGATTCAATCCATATAGCCACACATTAGACAAGTTCAGACAATGGTTGTGTGTCACTTGTCATCCAGTTCAGAATTCAGATGCAGTCTCCAAATCGGATCACTGCCACTAGACATTTGGGATCGAGAGAAGACCCAAGATCTCATCTGTCTTGACTACAAAGTTTCTATCTCAGAAGAGACTGAGAGTTAGTTTTTTCAAAACAAGACTGAGACCTGTTGACTCCATAATGAAACTGAGGCATTCTCTCTCCAAGATTAGACAGAAACCGAGATGTCTTATTTTATCTAATTGTCTGCAATGCATTTGACCATTTGCATTCTCTTCATTTTCATTCAATATTTCAGGTATTTATTTAGAATTATCATTTTAATGAGTTGTGTGCTTCTTATTAGCATTATGTTATTTATTTCAGCGATGCTTGGTATCACTGACATACCTGACTGGTAAGAACATTTTCTTGGAGCAACAAAAGTCACTTTATTTGAGAATTTTGAGAAACATAATTGGCTAAGATTTTATAATAAAATTTGAAGAACAGAACTTTTTCAAAACTTGCTTCACGAAAGCAAATAAATATTGCAAATCATGCAAATTAATTTGTTACATTAATTAATTATATCATATATAGTTTAATTAATATTTCAGATTTGTATGCCTCCGTGGACTGGTATTTTTTAATTAGCTTGTCTTTGTAGTTTGCCTTTGTTCATATGAAATGTTTAGGATTTAAGTCATTTCTGTGGATCAATCATGCTTTTGGAGCTGAATGCTGCTTTTTTATTGACTGTTTTGATTCAGGAGTTTTGTGGAGACAGGTCTTCCATATGATCCTAAGTTCACGCCAACATCGGACATATACCGTGAGATGCTCAAGTGTTCGCCCATTGTCAACATTGACAAGGTAATCTACTTTCTCTACGTTTGAAACTTGCTGCACTAATTTATTTTGCTTTAAGCTATATGTTAGTTCAGTTTAAGTTCATGAATCGAAATTTAGCTTAACTTTTAAATAAGGCAAATCTTTAGTTAATTGTCATGTGCCATGATTTTTAGATCAAAACTCCTCTGATGTTGATGCTTGGTGGAAAAGATTTGCGGGTGCCTCCATCTCAAGGCCTGCAGATGAAGAATGCATTGGAGAGCCGTGGAAAAGCAGCTGTCAGGTTAATTGAGTTTGAATGATCTGCTCAATTTCTTTCTCTATCATGTGATTGATGCCTATTCAATAGAAATTGCTAATGCCTTTATGTATGTTTGTGTGACATGTGTTGTATATTTCTGGATGGTTAGTCGGTTACACGCATAATTTGCTCTGTTTAATGGTCTATTCAAAGACAGTGTTTGCTTTATGATGTTAGAGTTTTAGTGGCATACGTGCACTGGGTAGTCAAAATTTTATGAAAATTTCATACATGAGTTTTTTTCTTTTACTAATTGACATGCAAAGCATGACTTATAGTCTGAAGGATGTGATGTATGTAAAATGTATCTGTAGTGTTTCTAAAGTAACCGTCAGAATATATTTATCCCTTCCAGTGACTGTTGCGATGTTGACATTTCTGTGTTGATAGAACCCTGTGGTACCCTGACTGCAGCCATCCACTGTCCGATGTCCCTGCTGAGGCTGATGCATTTGTCAACATCGTCAAATGGTTTATTCAACACATGAAAGCTTGAATAATAATTGTCGACCTGCCAGACGACGACGACGGCTTATCTTCCTACGATTGCTCTGCTTCCTTTGAGACGACCCACTTACAGAGACGCTGCTTTTGTCCATCGATATGGGTCGTCCAAGACTGAAGCGGAGAAGCAGTCTCATTGGCTGCTTTGCTTTTCAACATGATCACCTCTGAACTTAGCTGTTTAATCTATTTCCTTTTCAAGGCACTGCAGCCGCTTTGGGTTGTCTGCCATTATTAAGAGATTAATGATTTTTAGAAAAGAATCTTGTGCTTGAGCTGATTCATAGTAAAGTCTGCAGTTAATTAGTTTTACATTTGGAAATAATATGCAATTGATAAAGTGCACTAAATAACACAATCCATTTATCCAAGAATAAAGTCTTGATAACATTATTCTTTAAAATATCTTAGATATCGCTGCTGTAAAGGAATACTTTCTAGAAGGATGCATTGATAACAATGCTGCTTATGTTGTCAGCAATGTTCAGTTTGGAATCACTAAATTACAGTTTTGCAGAAAATAGACGTTTAAGTGAAAATCGATTCCAGGTGAGGATGTAATCAGGCAGGACTGGTCTTTGGATGGTGTTCAGGATTGGAGTAGTGAGGTAAGATGGGGGGATAGAGGAGAAGGAGGAGCACTTGTAGTAGGTTAGGTGGAAAATGAGTTTTTTCAGTTAAATATTTATGCATAGATGGCATTAGGTAAGGTTTTGAGGTTACTGTCTGTCTTGTAATTTAAATACGAACAATAGAGCTGTGCCTTCCAATGTCATCTTTACCTGATTGCAGATTTCTCTTCTCCCTGGTTTATAATCTGGTTGTTCTCTGTCACTTAACCACCATAGTATGATATGGAAGCTTTGCAGTCGTTGGCCCCTCATTCTGCAACAGGCCCTCATGTAATCATATATGTATGACAACATACTTTTTATGTCTCTATTTGCAAGTGAAGGCCATTCTATTCAATCTTGGTATTGTGTAGTTAGGTCAGTCCTGAGCAATTGGATGAGCTGCTATATAAATAAGAAATTAGAATTATGATAATAAGTTTAAGAAAACAATGACCAATTGACCATATAATTATTAGCAATATTACAGTAACAGTACAATATTTCACCATTTCTAGGTAATAAAATAGAAAAGTCAATATCTTTCAGCTATGCTGTGCTGTTGATAATAATATATGGTAGTTTCTCTTTTGCAACAAATATAATAGACTTTCAATGCTTGAGATCATTATTTATTAGAGGTCAAGATGATAATAATTCAATTTCCCTCATCACGTGCTCTTAAAGCATAATAATGGTTTCTAAATTGCGGTGACTTCATCTTGAACCATTTTCCTTGCTCACTCTACACTTGTAATGACGTATACCCAATCTAGAATATGTTGATATTGTCAATTTGGTGATGCAACCCAGTTCCATATGTGATGCCGTTGATTTTTCTGCCTTAAAATGGCCGTGGGTTGCCTACTATGGTAAGAGTATAAAAATCCAGAAGGAATTTAAATTCCTGATTATTATATAACGGAGAAAGGTTGTTTAAATATTTCATATTAAGATGGCATACTGTTAATAGTATTGAGAATTAAAAGGTGCTACAAATTTTTGCCAAGATTCATGATGATAAAAATAGATGCTGTCATTTTTCAACAAAACACGACCCTTAATTGTGATTGGGAACATCTGCAACTGCCAGAAGTTTACATTATTAAAGTACTTGTAGACACTGGAGTCAATCTTCCAGTATTGGGAGATCAAGTATTCTATTATCTAATTCCAAACCATTCTGACTGCTATCCTACAACTCCTGTTTACATCATCAAGTTACATATCACTTGATCTAGACTTTGCATTATTGAGTTGAGTCACAACATCCGACAATTGGCCAACATCCGACAATTGGCCAACATCCCACAATTGGCCAACATCCCACAATTAGCCAACTTCCCACAATTAGCCAACATCCCACAATTAGCCAACATCCCACAATTAGCCAACTTCCCACAATTAGCCAACATCCCACAATTAGCCAACATCCTGTAATTGGCCAACATCCCGCAATTAGCCAACATCCCACAATTGGCCAACATCCTGTAATTGGCCAACTTCCCACAATTAGCCAACATCCCACAATTAGCCAACATCCTGTAATTAGCCAACATCCCACAATTAGCCAACTTCCCACAATTAGCCAACATCCCACAATTAGCCAACATCCTGTAATTGGCCAACATCCCGCAATTAGCCAACATCCCACAATTGGCCAACATCCTGTAATTGGCCAACTTCCCACAATTAGCCAACATCCCACAATTAGCCAACATCACGCAATTAGCCAACATCCTGTAATTGGCCAACTTCCCACAATTAGCCAACATCCCACAATTAGCCAACATCCCGCAATTAGCCAACATCCCACAATTAGCCAACATCCCACAATTAGCCAACATCCCGCAATTAGCCAACATCCGACAATTGGCCAACATCCCACAGTTGGCCAGTTAATCAGTAGTCAAAGCCATTGACGCTGTTTATATTGGCTTCTTTCTCAGCCAAGTTGAGGTTGTGCTGCCTTTCAGAAGAAGACAATTAAATTAAATCCATTCAAAGACTGCAGCAAAAGTGTTGACTGCAGTCGAGATCTGCATGCTGCTGTTAAACACTTCGACTGCTGCTGCTGCTGCTGCTGCTGGTGCTGCTGCTGCTGCTGCTGCTGCTGCTGTTCGATGCCTGCTCAGCATGCATAAGCATACCAGCATCCGTCCAATACAACCTCCATGTCTTAAACCGTGGAGAATAGGTCAGTTCAAAGATCATAGCTTGCTTGAGGCACTTACATATTAATATTAATATAAAGAACCAGCGACTGATGACAAGGTAATTCTGAATCTACGTGAATGGCCAGCAGTAGGTGTGTGTGTGTGGGTGCGTGTGTGTAAAGAAGAGTAGAAGAGACGATATTTCCCTGGGATTCGGAGGAGGCTGGTTTAGAAGTGCACACCTTCCAGTTCATTTGCACGTGAATGCTTCCACCTTCTCACTGCACAAATGACATGTGACAGAGCAGCACCAGTGGAATCTACAGTTGCACTTCCATGTCCGGTTGTCCTGGTGTGTATTATACCCTCTTCCGCAGCACATGGAATCGCAACTGTCCGACCCCCCACTCGTCCGATTGCAAGTCCTTCCCTTTGTCCCGAGAGACTCGACCGATCGATCGAACTCGCAATAGCTGGGAGAAGCATCGAGGTAGACGATGTCGCGAAGGGATGGCTTGCGTTGAGGCTTCTTGGAATGGACGAGCTTCAGGAAGATAGGTTTCATGGCACGCTGGCCACGAATCGGTTCCACCTGGCGAGCAGTGAAGTAACGACCGAGTAGACGTTCGCCGACGACACGAAACTTGGGCAGAGTGATCCAACATGTCCGCATTGTACACGACCCAGACACGCCGTGACACTTGCACTGTGGAGACACGCTGTCCTTCAATGCCTGCAAACAATAACATCTCATTATTATGTTGATCAGACCAACCAGAAAAAGGAATTCACTGTTATTATTAGCTGTATTTAGCTATAGGCTACAATCAATTGACATTTGCCGTCAAATTGTTACGCTAAGCTACACAACATGTAAACTTGCGATAATTACTAGATCTTGTGTTTTACCTCTGGTAACTTATTCCTTTAGAGGCAATTAACTCAACAACGACCAGAGGCGACAGCTGAATGTGGGGGGGGGTTGGACCGTTGGAACAATATATAGGCCTATACTGACAGATTTTTGACATGCATAAATGGGAATCTGTTATAGAGACACTTAGATTCGGTATAGTCAATAATTCTATTCGGGTCGAGTAGGCCTATTAGGCCTATATCCGTCTAACTATAGGTTACATTCACTGCTAATAACAAGATAGACCTAGTAAGATTGCGAGTTAGAAAACGATCGGAACCCAAGTCTCTTTCCACTGCCTTGCTACTGGTATGCTTGTAGGCCTAGCCTATACTTGTCAAAATTATGTTTAAATTTGTATAGGCCTAAGCAAGCCACAAGGTAAGCCATAGGCCGATGACACATGCCTACACTGGCTAGTAGTAGCCTACTTCATAGGCCTAGGCCTATATACTAGCTTTCTTTGAAATTCTTTCTGTGTCTTATTGAACTGTCGATGGCCAATATTAAACAAAATTTGAGTGAGAAACACAGAAGATTTAGTTTTGATGACTAGGCCTACACGGTTATGGAAGGGATCAGATATATTAAGCAAAAATATATGGTTATGGAAGGCTACACAACATGTGTAGATAAGATCTTCTTGTCCTTCCGGCTGGGGTCAGCCACTCGGATCCATTTTCTCCACAGAACTCTGTTTGCCGCATCTTCTCTTCTGAGGTTGAGAAGTTCGAAGTCCTGTTTGATCGCATCCATCCATCTCTTTTTCTGTCTTCCTCTGCTTCGTCGCCCCTCTACCCCTGCCCTCATCACTCTCTTGATGCTGTCATCTTCCAATGCCCTCTCCCCGTGACCATACCATCTTAGTCTGGGCTCCCGTAGGCCTACCTTGTTTGTAATACATGTAACTCCCAACGTCTTCCGGGTGTCGTCATTTCTGTTTCTGTCTCGCAGTGACACCCCAGAATCCACCGCAGCATTTCATCTCCGTCCTCTCCAACCGCTCCTCCTCCCTCCTCCTCAACGTCCATGCCTCTGCTCCATAAATCAGCACCGGTCTTATCATTGTCTTATACACCTTGCCCCTGAGCTGGACAGAGATCTTTCGGTCACACAGCACTCCCGTCAAATCTCTCCACTTCTGCCAGGCTGCTTTTATCCTGTTTCCAACATCCACTTCACATCCTCCCTTAGCGTTCAACCTTAGATAGATACGATAGGTAGATAAGATAATTATAAGCAAATATAAGGTTATGAGACGGATCAACTAGATCAAGACGTTATATGAATTGGCACCAGAACAGAGGACGAATTGGGCTCCCAAGAATTTGCCTTATAGGCCTAAGCCTATCATGACCAACAACAGTCTCATTTTAAGCTCTATGAAAGTTCTTAGATCAGTTTAGCTTATTATAGGTATGAAAATAGGCGAAAGATAGATAATTAAAAATAGGCCCATAATAGGTCTTCAGTTAAAAAGTTGTGAATTTCTGGAATTGTTTTCGATGGTGCTACTAGGCCTAGGGTCTACATCAGTGGATGCTTGGCTACTAGCTATAGCCTACTGCCCTACTCTCCGCTCTTTCTTGGAACGTGGCTCAAATTCACTTCCTTCATACTAATAATACATAATATTATGTAAATTAAATACATGATTATAACTTTAGAAGTTTAGATGATCTATAGACAGAATGATTTCGATTGACCTTTCTTCCAACGCGGTTGTTGTGTAAGTTCATCAGCGATCGATCGTCTTCTTCGATTTCTCTCGAGTCGCAGAATATTCTGGAGAATCGAAGACCATAGTTGATGTCAGCACTGCACCCTCCCCACTTCCACCCTCCTCCTCCTCCCTCTCCTCCTCCTCCTCCTCCTCCGTCACTGTTCGTCCGTCCTTCCATCTTGCTCCGGTCGCATCCACATCCGATCAAGTTGCCGAGACCACAGGCTTGCGTCACTGTGTAGGCGATTCCAGCCGATCGAAATGCATAGAACGACCCAGCCTCACGACTACCTGCATGAGAATGATCAGCAGCAGCAGCTTGTTCATCAGTTGCACAACATATATAATTATATAAGCCAATAGTAAAATAGACAATTAAATGCATCAGCAGCAGCAGTAGCAGTAGTAACTTGAAATTAAGTTAGTAGCAAAACTTAATAGGCCTATATATAGAGGAAGACCACAAAACACTCATTTGTAGCAAGCACTCGATCGTTAGTGATATTGTTTTTTTATATATATTAATATTATTATTATTATTATTATTATTATTATTATTGTAGACCCATAATTATTGTAGATGTAATAGCAAATTATATGACACCACATCAGGGTTGATACTAACGACGGCGCTACATAAACTACCTAGAAGAATGCAGCCATAATTGAGTAGAATGGTCTTCAAACGTTTGCGGAAGATAAGATGGAAAGAGAGGCTGATGAGCTCATGATATAGCAGGTTGTTTCGCAATTTAAAAAAAATTAGGTTAGATTAGCAATAGGTTAGAATAACATTAGAAAAGCTTTTCTATTAGGCTATTGCTGTTTGTATTGTTGTCGTTTTAGTGGATGTTGTTGTTGTTGTTTACTACTGTAGTTGTTGTTGTTGTTGTTGTTGTTGTTGTTGTTGTTGTTGTTGTTGTTGTTGTTGTTGTTGTTGTTGTTGTTGTTGTTGTTGTTGTTGTTGTTGTTGTTGTTAGTAAAGTGTAGCACAAAATTTGAAAGTCTGTTTCTATAATGAGAGAGGTGATGAAGTTGTACGTTTCGCAATGTGGTCCCTAGAAGACTGTTGGACGCCAATGCGAATTGAAGTTATTATGCACATTTGTTATGCACTGCGTGGTTTGGTGGTGGTGGATGGGTGGGTGGGTGGCAAGGAGGGGGCCTACGCTGTTAATTAAATGATGACGATGTAACTTAATTGAGAGGTCAAAATGCACTTTTGACCGACAAAAAGCCATCACTGACCTCTACCGGACCCCATGGATCTAGACCCTCCTAGCCTATCTGTAGACCAGTTGTGTCTGGCCACCCCACACCCCCCCCCACCCTCCCGGGGACGAGGGGTGAGGGAGCGGCGGCGTTTCTCTATATATGACGTGGTAGGCTACGTAATGAGATGGACATCATCACGTAGTGAATACGCTGAATCCAAATTCTAATTCACTAAACCTATTTAATATACTATTCGCGCTAACGACGACGACGACGACAGTGGTGGCGGCTGAATAGATTTTGTCAGTGACGTCGATATTAATACTAATTAATTGTCTGCATTCGTCTGAGACTGAAATAATTAGCCGTCGGTCGTGGCATCATTAAACTTGTGAGCAGATTCGATTTTGGCTTCGATCATGAGCAGCTCCATCCTCCTCATCCTCATCCTCAATATAATGTATCTCATCTTCCGATCCATGCTCTTCTTCCCTCCTCTCAGACAGACAGATCGACACTCACACACACGTGCGCAGAATCAGTATATCCCTGTTGGAGGAAGGAGGCACGGAAGGAAGAAAGGCAGACGGCATAGGCCTATGTTAATAGAGGCACCGATCGAGAGGTCATCATCATTCACGATCCATCAGATGATTACGAAACATGAAAGATGCCTAATGAAGATTGAAGGCAGCACGGAGACTGGCTCCGAACGTATCTCGATAAACCATGGATCTACTTTTCTTCTCGCTTCAAAGTCTGCAAAGTGTTTGTCAAAGTCCTTCTTGATGACCAATAATTGTCATTTCCTGCCAGAATGTCTCGGCCTTTTCCACGAATAAACAATAATCATGAATAATGACACGTTTTCCCGTTTCTGCGTCTACTTCGATCGAAAATCTTTCTCCATGTTCCGTCTCAACGTCTCACAGAAGATAACTTAGATAAGTAGCTTTTCCTTTCTTAAAGGCGGTGTTTAATCTAGTCCCTCTGCATGGGGTGGGGGACACTGGGGGTGGAGGTAAATCCAGGTTTCCTGGGAGGGGAGGTGGAAGACAATCCACCGTTTTGCTGACGGCCAACCGCTGAGACTCATGGCGCTGACCAGTGGAAGTTTTACTCTTGTCGTTTCTCTTTTTCAGACGGCCTTTTTAGTCTTTTAATAATTATTACGCTAGTAGGCTACAAAGCGTAGTTAGCAAACTAACAATTTGATTTTTCTGATAATCCGATTAATTTTTTCTAGTAGGCTATATAATCTAATTTCATCTTGTAGCCTATTTCTTAATTCTGCAGTGGATAACTCTTGGATAGCTCTTTTCTTTAGCCTACATGTCAAAAGCAGCTGTTCAATTTTCTGGGGATGTCGTTCCTGGGAAGGACTTTCCTCTCAAGAGACGTCTAGATCAAACACTGCCTTAGAGGCCAAGGTCTGGACTATGGACCATAAAATCCTCCTTTAGTTCATAATATCCAGGGCCGTAGCAACAAAGACCATGGCCCCTCCGAACATAACTCAACATATGTCCGGGCCCCTCCGTGGGCCGGGGCGGCAGGGCCCTTACGTTGCCTTGGAGAAGGAAGGTTCGAGGTTCGAATCCTCCTCGCCGCGTAAGGACCTTGGGCAAGTCCTTCACTCACAATTGCTCAGCGCTTCGGCGTGAAACTCCAATGCAGTGTCCGCTCTGCATTCGGGAGCGCCTCTGAGTAGAGAGAGCTTGAAGGGTCGCTATAACAAGTGCACATACAATGATACAAAACATAAACAGAAGCCACACCGGTGAAACAGCGCCAAACCAAGAAAGAGATCCGGTAGGCTAATTGATCCTCTGTGGGATAGGTAGCCTAGCATATGCAAGAGCAGCAAGACATCTCGCATTATTTTAATTGTTTTTATTCCCGCATATGCTATTGCTATAGCACTCCTTCAAGCTCTTACTCAGAGGAGCTCCCGACCACAGCGTGGAACTGCATCGGAGTTTCACGCCGAAGCGCACTATATATAGCAACTGCAAGTGAAGGACTTGCTCAAGGTCCCTATACGCGGCGGATTGAGGTTGACTCAAACCCTCCGGCTCCAATTAAGGCAGCGAACCCGCCACTACACAACCGCGGCCCGCAGGAGATAGCCGAAACTTGGGATGCGGCTATAATAAGACGTGCGTGCCGCTGTGCGCAAGGCTCGATCCCATAACCAAACCATAGTCGCCGGGAGACTCACATAGAGGGCGCTGCAGTAGTCAAGACGAGAGACAACAAACGCGATCTCTCCTAACGGGAACCTTCCTATAATTTTATAGCACTTCCACGTTCCAAGCAGCTACAGAATTTCTCATCGGGAATGATAACCGTCATGTATTATGAAATTCCGTGTCACTTTCTGGATTTACTATACTTGAACACTTGACTTATTATTAGACATGAGCCGTGTGAACAAAAGTTAAAATTAATTCAAGTGCATATGACAGTTATTATTGTCTGTTGGTTCGTATGCGATATACATGCAGCCTATTATATAGGCCTGCTTAGGCTATGTGACCTATAGCAATGACACGAGAGGTCTTCGTCCAATTGGTCTGTTTTGTTAGTTCTTGATAGGACGAGGGTCTAGACTCTCTAGAGCCATTCATTTTACCGCTGCATTGAATGTGTATATCAATAATAAAGCAGACATGTTACTGTAGAGTATACCCATTGGTACTCAGTCAGCCGTATAAGCAGGTGCGCGTACGGTCTACTGACCATAAAAAGTGCAACTCCAGCCATTGATTGACAGTCGCGATCTGCACAGTAGGTCTATATTTTGGCACAGAGTTTTTTTTAATTTCATCAATCGGAACTAGAAATGCAATGTTTCGCAACGACCTGCAGCGGAATGCAATGGACACCTGGAAGATCTTGTCTTGAGTCTTTGCTATAATGGTTCTTCTTCAGTGTTTAATCTACGCACCTCTAGGGAATGTTCTCCCCAGAATTTACCTCCCCAGGAAATTTGACTTAATGATAATAGTTTTGAATTGCTGCTTATAACATACACTTTACATTATAATATTAAACTATCTGTCGTAAATTAATTAATATACTGTTATGTTATTTGATATTAGCCTTATGATATACGGTAATGATATTATTTACTATTATTTATGACAGTATTATAATACAATAAGTATATAATATATTATAGGCCTATATATATAGGACTACTACTCAATGTAATAGAATAGGTAGTAGACTATCATAACTGCTGTAAATGTGATATTTCTAATACAGATTATATTGCACAACCAAATCGAAATCAAGACTCGTCTAGCAAGAGCATAGGCCTACACAGCTCTCAAAGCAGTGGATAAACTATGGAGGAGCAAGCAGAACAAGCAGGGCCGGATTAAGCAATGTGGAGGCCCTGTTCGAAAATTTTTTGTGGGGGCCCTGTCCTAAAAATTTCGGGAAAATCATACCATTTCATCCGCCAAAAAAGTTGATGACCTTTTTTTTAGTCGTCTGGCGAAATTTCGCGGAAATTAGTCGTTTCGTCGAAATTTCCTAAAAAAAAATTTCCCACATTTTGTGGGGGCCCCTTAAAGTGTGGAAAGTGTGGGGGCCCCTGTTCGGCCGAACATGTTGAACATGCCTAAATCCGGCCCTGAGAACAAGATATGAATGAAGAGACTCAGAGAGAAGACAAAGCTGACACTAATAATAATAATAATAATAATAATAATAATAATAATAATAATAATAATAATAATAATAATAATAATAATAATAATAAGACAATTTATTTAGCGCCATAGCTCAGTCGAGGCCGAAGGAAAGGGCGCTGTACATGAGATCACAGGCAATTATACGATTGTTTACAACACACCGCCTTGACAAAGACAAGCACACATTCAGAGACAAGCGATCCACGGACTCTATAGAACTAGACACCTACGAGCACACTGCGAGCAATGCATGATGATGAATCGATGATAATGACGACGACGACGACGACGATGACGATGATGATGATGAGGATGATGATG
Source organism: Lumbricus rubellus (assembly GCA_945859605.1). Classification (NCBI taxonomy): domain Eukaryota; kingdom Metazoa; phylum Annelida; class Clitellata; order Crassiclitellata; family Lumbricidae; genus Lumbricus; species Lumbricus rubellus. The sequence goes on from OX243813.1 coordinate 39,970,508, forward strand.
ATGATGATGATGATGATGATGATGATGATGATGATGATGATGATGATGATGATGATGATGATGATGATGACGACGACGATGATGACGACGACGATGATGATCATGATGACGACGACGAAGATGATGATGATGACGAAGACGACGATGATGATGACGACGATGATGATGACAATTAAATTGCTTCTCGCCAATATCTATATAAATAAAAATCTAACCGCGTTTGGCACCTCTTCAAAGATCTCCGAACTTTCTGCATTGATTGCTTTCGAAACTTCACCAAAACGTTTAGTTCCAACACGGCCGGGTTTGCAGAATGCTTTTTGGGAAAAAGCGCAATGTTTTAAACAAAAAAGCAACTTTGCAAATTCTACCGTTTTCAACACATACGCCCGTTGATAAGTGTGTTCCGTTTATGTAGCGCATTTCAACACATTCGATTGCAGCCTAAAAAAAGCAAATTTTCAAATTCTACCGTTTTCAACACATACGCCCGTTGAAAAGTGTGTTCCGTTTATGTAGCGCATTTCAACACATTCGATTGCGGCCGAAAAAAAAGCAAATTTTCAAATTCTACCTTTTTCAACACATACGCCCGTCGATAAGCCTTGCCTTTCAATTCGTGAGCGTTTCAAATGGTGGTTCAATTGTGTTACGTTTATGTAGCGCATTTCAACACATTTGAATGCGGCCTTTTTTACTAACACGCTTTAGGGCGCTATCCGCGTCGCTGTCCGGGTATGGGGAGGGGGGAGGGGGAGGGGGAGGGGGAGGGGGAGGGGGAGGACGGTCTTTTCTGCCACAGCAACGCGTGGCCGGGTTCAGCTAGTTATCTTTAAAATCTCAAAATGTCAAAACCTTTGTTCCTTGAACACTAGCACTTAGTAGGCCTAAAGCCCTAAACCAATGTCGGCACTACTTAGCTTCCCAATTTGGTAGTTTTGTCCTTGCTTGTTTTTTGTACCATTTTCAACAATTTCTGCCAATTTTTCCTAGTCAGCAATACGGGACCATCTGGAGCAACACTGCTGCCAGACTAATAGCCCGACTTCCTCGCTATTCACACATCTCTGCTTTTATGTTTGACCATCTTCATTAATTGGCTTCCCCTTACTGCTCGGATACAACTCAAGGTTCTGACATTAATTTGCCGGTCCTATACTGGCCGAGCTCCCAAGTACCTTTGTGACCTCATCCATCTGCCGACCTCGGCCACTTAATTCTCTTCGCCCGATATACGCTCCTTTGATCGGCATGATCTCTTCGTCCCACGAGCTAGGACTGCCTTGGCTAAAATGCGTGCCTTTGCTGTCATTGGCCCGGCATTGTGGAACCAGCTTCCTCCTTCAACGCGTTCGTCCATATTAACTGGTGGGCCAAATGCCTCTTTTCGGTGTCTCAAGACTATTTTTCTCTTTTGGTGTAACGTACTGGGAGCGCCTCTGATTGGTGTGCACTGTGAGAGGCGCTTTATAAATTTATAGATACAATACAATACAATATACTGATTCAAGTGCAACAAAGTAAGCTTATAAAAATTATGATCATATTCCAGTCTGCAGTATTAATTAAAATGGTTCATCAGACCTCAAACCCGTGCCAATAGGCCTACTGTAACAGTTTATGTATAAAAAAATAGATAACCTCTACTTCCTATGTAGTTCAGAACACAACTCATAAAACACTATAGCATTTAAAGTATAGGCCTACCTTGAACATTTATTGGTTTAACGTAATGAGCAAATGACAGTAGACTACGTTCTGCTTCACCTTCAAATGGAGTGTTTTGAACTTTTGACGTCAAAGCAATTTGTTTACCTATAATTGCATTTGTTGGAACATGTATAGTAGGCCTTTAATATAAGTCTGCCCTATAGTGCGTGATGGCATGCTGGCAAATTGCATAAGCGTACTGCACATGACATTATGAGAATACATTTTATCACTGCTGACCGGTTAAAAAGTAGCCCTCACGAAAAAGTGTCATAACTCGGTCAAAACTTTTATTATTTGTCTGAAATTTTAAACACAGCAACAGTGACCATATTTACACGAGAATCTAAAGTCGTATGACTTTATAAATTTATGAGCGTTTGCGTTGGAGCACCGAAAAATTAAAGTTTCCAACATAGGCCTTTACATAAGAAAGTTAAGCTCAGCTACAGCTGGTGTTCAAAATGTCCTCATCGTTCACGGACACAAAACCGTAGACGTAGACGCTGCTGTTTGATGGTTCGGTCGATGATCATGGTGGTCAAACAGCTGCCACTCTTCAATCAGACGCGCCCTACGGTTATCGATGTCATTAATACGCGTGAACGAAAAACGCGCTCCTCCAAAAGAATAAACATGTAGGCTACTCCGGATCAAGGTCTGGACTGCTGGACGGCCACAGCTGCGGGATATGAAGCAGAGTGTCTCCCGGGACAGCTATTAATCTAGGCTACTACGTCTACGGTCGTGTGTCCGTGAACAAAGGGGGCATTTTAAGCACCAGTATAGCTAAATTTCAGTTCTTTTCCGGTTTTCCATGTTGGAAACTTTAATTTTTCGGTGCTCCAACGCGAACGCTCATAAATTTGACAAATATTTGCAAACGACTTTGGAATCTCGTGTAAATAATTATGGTCACTGTTGCTGTGTTTAAATTTTCAGACAAATCCTAAACGTTTTGACCGAGTTATGACACTTTTTCGTGAGGGCTACTTTTTAACCGGACACAGTGTAGGCCTATAGCAGCTTCTACATCTTTTGGCTTGTACTCCAGCAGAGGCATTAGTTAATCTAGGCACCTCTAAAAGGTTATAGGCCCTATTATAGGCAGTAAGTTCTTATCGTGAATTTGAATTTCGACATTGTGATGGCAGCAAAATAATATTATTATATTCTGCTGTCTTCTTAACAAAATTGCTCTCTTATAATTATCAGTGCTGATAATAATGGTTTCAACAGATAGGCCTATTATACTTATAATTACACTAATTATTTTCTTCTTCTTTGAATCCTAAAGTTCTGCTGCTGCTGGGGTGCAAAGCCATTGCAAGATAAATTAGATAATACTCGTGTCGTGTGCATCCTCGTCACATCAGAGTTCTCTGATGATGACGACGACGACGAAGATGATGATGATGATGATGATGATGATGATGATGATGATGATGATGATGATGATGATGATGATGATGATGATGATGATGATGATGATGATGATGATGATGATGATGATGATGATGATGATGATCATGATGATGATGATTATGATGATGATGATCATGATCATGATCATGATGATCATGATGATGATCATGATCATCACGACGACGACGATGATGATCATGATCATGATCATGACGATGATGATGACGACGACGACGATGATCATGATGACGATGGTGGTGATGATGATGATGATGACGATGATCATATTTATTGAACATTCACATGTGTAGAGCTGTGACTATGTGAATGCAGTGCTGTATGATCAGGCCCGCCGACAGAAATTCTATTACGGTATATATATATATATATATATATATATATATATATATATATATATATATATAGGGCCTATGGTGTATGGGGTGCACATGGAATGAAGGCATGGCACTCTGAACTGCAGCCCTCAATCCAATCGTCGTATCAGCTGCTACATTAAATATTATTTTAAATAATATTATGACATGAGAAGGTTGCCATGGCTTTAGATTCTGCCGTCATTTGCCCATGCATCTAGATTCTAGAAGCCCGCAGTGACTTTTCTTCGGCCACCCCAAAGCAGTGCATGATCGACTGTAATTGTATTATAACAGGTGTTCATGAGTATGGTCCGTAGATAAATCTATGATACGAGCAGCTTGTTTTTGTTGTTGAAAGTCAGACAATGTCTTTTTAAACGACACTACAGTCACTTATGTCTCCAGACATTACGTTTGAGCAAGCATATAGGTCATATCTTTCTGCGTACGGTACGTATAGTGACAAATAATATTTGCACCTAGTTCAAAGAAGGTTAGGCCTGTCGTCTAAACTCTATAGGCTACTCTGTCTCTATTGCTCTGTTACCTATTCTCTAAAACGTTGTTAGGTGATCAGCCATTAAAAAAAATAATAGGCTATAAAGTGCACAAAAGTGCACAAAATGAGGTTACTAAAGAATCTGTTACAGTAAATTAGGATAACGGTTTGAACTGCAAAGAAAACGAACTGCTGGACCGATGAACTGTTCTAATGTAATTCAGGTCTAATTATTATACTTTTGTTTAAAAACGTCAACGGCCGTTGCAATATGCATACTTTGAGAGTGAGAACAAGTGTGGCCACTGGTGATGGACACATTGAATAAAAGCTGCGAAGCATTCTCAAGTTCATTTGATAACAATTATTTGAAATGTGACTTATTAAAATGGTTTTTTGCTACTTTTTGCTGCGTTACGTTTTGGATTGTTAAAAATCAGTGGATAGGCTCACTAACAGTGCTATAACTTTTGTTCTGTTGCAAATATTTTGTTGGAATTTGACTATTGTACGTAGCCTAGATATAACTTAGGCCTACCCTTAAGCCCATAAAACTTGATTCGAATTTTTTTGGGCCAGGATATTGACAAAAAGCCATAGGGGATTATTTTTCTATGGCCCACCCTGTAGAATAATTCGTCGTGCTTATTATTATAGGGAGCGCCGTGTTACAAATGATATAGGCCCCTAATTATGATTAACTGTACAGGCCTAACAGGGCTACCGAAGCAGAAGAAGAAGAAGAAGAAGAAGAAGAAGAAGAAGAAGAAGAAGAAGAAGAAGAAAAGGAGGAGGAGGAGGAGGAGGAGGAGGAGAGGAAGATGATGAAGAAGAGGAGGATGAAAAGAAGGAGGAGGAGATTAAGGGGAAAAGGAAGAGGAGGAGAAGAAGATGAAGAAGAAGAGGAGGATGAGAAGAAAGAGGAGGAAGGGAATAAGGAGGAAAAGGAGGAGGAAGAGAAGGGAAGAAGAGGGGAAGAAGAGGAAAGAAGATGAGGAATAAAGAGCAAGAGAGGGAGTAAGACTGTAAGAGGAAGAAGAGGAGGAAGAGGAAGAAGAGGAGCGTGAGAGGCAGCGTCTTCTCTCTCCATCGATCGACAGAAAAGACTTTATAAAGACATTCCACGACCATACGTGAGTGCATGCGCTACCGCTTGACCATCCTTCCCATGCGAAGCTATAGAAGATAAGATACAAATGAAAGATGCATATACAGGGTGCGCCAAAAAAGTAATCCCCTAGGGCTTTCAGCCCATATTTTGGCCAAACATACGAATTTTTTAATGAAACTTTACAGTCTTAAAGGCAATTCATAGGCTATTTACGTACAATGGTTCAAATTTCAACAAAATATTTCAAACAGAACAAAAGTTACATCACTTTCAGTGAGGCTGCGTTTCGTTTTTGACGATTCAAAAACTCGACGCAACAAAAAGTAGCAAAAAACCAATCTAATTATTCTGGCAAATATCTTGGCCAAAAGTAAGAATATCGAAATTAAATTTTACAGGCCTAAAGACAATTCATATCTGCACATGGTGGTAAAATTTGATCAAAATATTTCGCACAGAACAAAAGTTATACCACTTTTAGAAAGGCCACCCACCGTTTTTTGACGATTCGAAAACGAAACGCAACAAAAACAGTTACAAAACACGATTTTTTTCCCCATCTCAAATAATAATTCGTATCAAATAGCCTTGACATTGCCGTATGATCATTATTACTACTATTTAAAAAAGAAACAGGGTACCAGCGTAGCTGCACGTCACTGAGAAGCCACTTAGCAAGATGACATTCAAATTGGTAAATAAGGAATCTGTCAGATTAATCAACAGGTCCATCAAGAACTTTGCAAAGAGACTCAAAAGAAGTGTTGGCACTGCTGGTGAGCGTATTGAACACAAGTTGTGAAGCACTACCAAGTTCATTTGACAACAGTTATTTGAGATGAGACTGAATAAAATCACGTTTTCGTTACTTTTTGCTGCGTTTCGTTTTTGAATCGTCAAAAACGGTGGGTGGCCTCACTAAAAGTAGTATAACTTTTGTTGCGTTTGAAATATTTCGATGAAATCGGGCCATCATGTGTAGGTATGAATTGTCTTTAAGCCTGTCAAATTTTATTTCAAAATTCTTACTTCCGGCCAAGATATTAGCAAAAAACCTAAATTTTTGGCGTTTCGTTTTTGAATCGTCAAAAAACGGTGGCTAGCCTCACTAAACATGGTATAACTTTTGTTCTGTTTGAAATATTTTTTGTAATTTGACCATTGTAGGCCTACGTAAATATGAATTGCCTTTAAGACTGTAAAGTTTCATTTAAAAATTCTTATGTTTGGCCAAGATATGGACTAAAAACCGTAGGGATTACTTTTTTTGGCGCACCCTGTAGATCATTAAAACTTCAATTGAATGAGAATGAGAATAATATGACGAGTACAATTAGTTACCTAGAGCATAGACGTGTCCAAGCGGTGAGTCATTAACTAAAGTGCAATTCCAGCGGTTCTTGCTGAACTGATGTCGACACTCATTGAATCCTACCTTGGCTCCCTCGCCCACCGCCACCATTGCATCCGGGTGACTCTGGCAGATCGTTCGCTGCTTGGGAGCCAAGCCAGGAATCTTGCTGCAGATAATACTCGCTCCAAGAGCAACGACCGACGAGAAGGCCCTGTGAAACAGTAAGAACAGATGCAGGTAGACGATCATCAGAGATGCTAACCGCACTCTCCGTCCCCCTCCGCCGCCGCCGCCCCCTCCGCCCCCCACTCCGCCGCCGCCGCCGCCCCCTCCACTGCCCCCTCCGCCGCCCCAAAGGACCGTCACTCGTCGCCCGGGGGCCATTGCGTGGAGCACGTGCGGGGGCAAACAGAAGATAGCACTGATAACAACTTCCATGAATGGCACCAGATTAGCTGAGAAGAAGAAGAAGACTCGCAGGTTGCAGTTGGTCGAGTAGGAACTGTTGCAGGTGAATTGCGACATGCAATCATATTGTCAATCATATTGTCAATCATGTTGTCAATCATGTTGTCAATCATATTCTCAATCATGTTGTCAATCATATTGTCAGGAAGGCGACGGACAAAATACGTGATCTCTACTTTCCGACGACCACTCAATTGTTGCTTGCAATCGACTCAGATAATTGTTGTTGTTGTTCAACTGTTTTTGCTCTTCAGCTGCAGACGCAAGTTCAATGACGTCAGTCAAATCCTCTGTAATTGTAGGGTTAATACACGAATGAAGGTTGAGACATCAGACGATGTAGGGTTAATACACGAATGAAGGTTCAGACATGAGACGATAAAATATCCTGAAGTGTTGGTCCAATGCAGCAGCGACAGTGCTGCAGCTAAGAATCGATCAAACTCTCTTCGCTTGACTGATCGTCCTTTTTCATTCTCAATCCCTGTCTGTATGTCGGTATATCTGTATGTATGTATGTCTGTATGCATGACTTCTATGTATGTTTGCATGTCAGTCTGCCTGTCCGTCTACGTGTCTGTCTATCATCGCAGCAATTAATCCGGAATAATTCTTAAACATGAATCATTGAAACACGCAGCAGCAGCGGGGAACATGGCCATTTACATGAATATTCATCATTGTCCTCCTCCTCCTTCTCCTCCTCCTCCTCCTCCTTCCTCCTCCTTCTCCTCACCCTTCTCTGATCTTCTGGTGTCCGTCCTTTCGTTTGTGCGCATGTCAGTTCATTCAAACGAACGCCATGACATGCAGTGTATATAGGCGAAATTAAATTGACTTTCACCTTCAATAAGACGACGACGAGGACATTAAGGCATCTAAACAAACTGTCGGACAGACAAACAGACACATAACCAGACAGACTTTTTCTTAAACGAAGTCTCTTTCATACGACTATGATGAACATCGTGTTGTAACAATGCTGCTATAAATCTGATTTGTCGCTCTGCTTTGCGTCTAGGCCTACATCCACATCTAGATGCACCTTTATATCGGCGCCTTTGTATAGGCCTCTGTATAAATCTATGTAGGCCTATCTGTTACACACAGGGCCTATTTTAACGTGCCGACAGGCACGTCCGTGCTTTGAGATTACAAAAACGTGCCTGAGGAATTGACGGTCCGTGCTTGATCGCTCAGGCACGCCTGGCACGGCACTTACTGAACTTGTTTAAAGTTGTTTTAAAAAACACCGCCAATATATTTAATTTCTTTAGGAAAGTTCGAACGGCGTTCCATACATCTATTTGGGCTCATGACGTCATGCAGCGCGTTAAACTTGTTTACAAACAGCACCGAGAGAACGGGACGCGCAATTTTGTGACTGATGTAAAAATAATATTTAGGCTACAGTTGAGTTTTCGTTATAATTCATAATTGTTTATTGACATTTATTATTACGATATTAGGACTATTAGGCCTTTCGGTCAGTTCAGTTGTTTTAGTTCATTCATTTGCGAATTTCACGATGAGTAAAAAACGGGTTGCGTCGTCACCTGGAAACGACATACAGGCCATGTTTAAACGAATGACGAAGAGGAACGCGCACGCAGGTTAGTTGCTTTGGTCCTCAACACAGCTGTAAAATTATAAATTGTTGCAGTATGTTAACTTAAAAAGTTAAGAAACGATTACATTGATAAATGTAGCTAAGTAAATGATGAACTGTACCAAGTGACCTGTCAAACAGTCTATATCATTATTGTCATATAGTATTATATTAAAGGTAAAGGTCTCCCTCAGTCTCCCTCAGCACTTCCGTGACTCTGTGTCATCATTGAAGATATGTAATTATGAATAGATATAAGCTACTAGCATCTGATATATAGCCTACAATAATAGTAGTTTAGTAAGAGTTATAGCATAAGCAAGTTCTTTAAAGTGGGTGTCATTTTTTCGACCATCTAACATTCTTTGGCATACTTGTGTACTTTGCAATTTCAGATTCGTTTGAGCCGAGACAGTTGACGGAAATGGATAAGTTGAAATCATTAGCTGCACAGAGGAATATGATGGTTGTCAATGTGGCTGCAGATGGAAACTGTTTATTTAGTTCACTCGCCAGACAGTTGACTCAGCTTGGACGCGGAAGCTCAGCGACAGCGACAACTGCTCATGATGTACGCATGGAACTGGTTGAATGTCTGCAGTCGCACTCACAGTCGCAGATGATCTTGGACAGTGGAGCTATGACAGAGCAGGAATTGCAAGTATATATCGACAACATGAAGAAATGTGGCACATGGGGTGATGGTGTAATTCTTTCTGTAGCAGTCAATCTGTATCGACGACCTATCATCATTTTAACTGTGGAGGGGGAACAGCGTATTGATATGGCAACATTACCTACCTCATCTCAAGCATCGTCATGTGAGACTGAGTCTTACGCTATATATCTGGGGTTGGTTGGCACAAATCACTATGTAAGTATTGAAAAACAGAATAGTCAACACACAGCGGAATCAGACACAAACATTTCTGATGACGAATGTGGCACTGGTCATCCATTCTGGACAGGCAGACAGGCAGACAGGCAGACAGGCAGGCAGACAGACAGGCAGGCAGACAGACAGGCAGGCAGACAGGCAGACAGGCAGGCAGGCAGACAGGCAGACAGGCAGGCAGACAGGCAGACAGGCAGACAGGCAGGCAGGCAGACAGGCAGGCAGACAGACAGACAGGCAGGCAGACAGACAGGCAGGCAGACAGGCAGGCAGGCAGACAGGCAGACAGGCAGGCAGACAGGCAGGCAGACAGGCAGGCAGACAGACAGACAGGCAGACAGGCAGACAGACAGGCAGACAGACAGGCAGACAGACAGACAGGCAGACAGGCAGGCAGACAGGCAGGCAGGCAGGCAAACAGGCAGGCAGACAGACAGACAGGCAGACAGGCAGGCAGACAGACAGGCAGGCAGGCAGACAGGCAGGCAGACAGGCAGGCAGGCAGACAGGCAGACAGGCAGGCAGACAGGCAGACAGGCAGACAGGCAGACAGGCAGGCAGGCAGACAGGCAGGCAGACAGACAGGCAGACAGGCAGACAGGCAGACAGGCAGGCAGGCAGACAGGCAGACAGGCAGGCAGGCAGACAGGCAGGCAGGCAGACAGGCAGGCAGACAGACAGACAGGCAGACAGGCAGGCAGACAGACAGGCAGACAGGCAGACAGGCAGACAGGCAGGCAGGCAGACAGGCAGGCAGGCAGGCAGACAGGCAGGCAGGCAGGCAGACAGGCAGGCAGACAGGCAGACAGACAGGCAGGCAGGCAGACAGGCAGGCAGGCAGGCAGACAGGCAGGCAGACAGGCAGACAGACAGGCAGGCAGGCAGACAGACAGGCAGGCAGGCAGACAGGCAGGCAGGCAGGCAGGCAGGCCTTACTGCAGTTAACTGTTGAATGGAGATAGTGAACGCTAACGTCGTCGTCGTCGGCATAATTAATTATTAAGTATTTTTGAGGCAGTTTTTATGAGAATAAATCGCAACTCCTGCTGCTGCTCTACCCGTCTATATTCAACGTCATAGCAGCGTGCAGCGTTTCCTCTCTCCTCTCTTACTCCCCCCCTTTCCATGTCACCTAACATGACTAGGCCTACTTCCTTCCTTCTTCAGTCATAGAATCATATCGCGTCATCAATGATCAGCCTATTAGTGTAGTCGAATAAAGTGGATTTTTTCGAAACCCGAACAAAATTGTAACAAGCATCGTTTTGCGATAGAACTGTGACAAAGGTGATTTTGTATTGTTTGTTGAAAATCCCCATCTTAATCTTTGATATTTACGAAGTTATTTTATAAAATGCTAAAAGTGAGCGATAATGCAGGTCGTTATCCTTTGCGCGAGTACGTTTTTCCACTCAAATGATGCCAATACATAACGTAACTTGTCGCTTGTTGGCAAAACTGAATAGAAATCACATAATATTCGTTAATTTAACCGAAGAGAGTCTGAAAATGTTTTACACAGCTTATGAGCACAAAGACCTATGATGGTCCTGCTCGTAGATAGGCCTATAGTGTGCAAGGGTGCGGCCCGGATCGCCGAAACTCGATCGAATGAAACGTATTTCGGCCGAATCACTGAAACGCGTTTCGACCGGATCACCAAAATCGATTTTCACAAGCCTAACGATTTTTGGACATTACACTGTGTAGCAGCAACACTTAATGGGTCGATTGTGCCATGTATTCATTCAACTCTGAACAATTTTCTGGGGTTTGGCCGCTTTCTATTATAAAACAGTATTCCGGGAGCCGGGCGTTTGTGTATTCGGCGTATTCGATGATTCGGGTTTCGATGATTCGAGTTGACACCCTCTGCAATGAGTGTAGGGTATTAACCCTTGGAAATCCCCCCCGGACGTAAGGCAGCATAGCTCTCGGAGGTAAATTGGAGCGAAGTCTGAGAACATCACCATACCAATGCAGCTACCTAAAAGTCTGGCAGTAGAGAACCAGTGAAGCACCTCCAGCATGTAGTTTGATACGTGACCATATTTAAGGAGTTTCCCAATTAGGCGCGCAGCAGAGCGCAACACCCGGTCAGGGCAAATCATTCTGCTGGATGGGAGGCCAATAAGTAGAGCAAAGAGCAATAGTCGATGCGAGATGTAATGAAGGTATGCACTATTAATGTAAGAGTAGCAGCAGACGTAAGAGAACGGATGGCAATGCGAAGCTGGTGCAGCTGATAGTAGCAGTCTCTAGCAAGACGGTGAAGTGGGTTCTTGGTCAAGTTGGACACCAAGGTCATGAACCGTGGTTGTCAAGACAAAGCCAGGAAACTCAGATGCAAGATAAAAGATATCAGGCTTGGCAAGCTGCTGCCGGGTGCCCAACCAAATAAATCTTGTCTTAAATGGGTTCAAGTATAGTCTGTTGGACGACATCCATGCTTCTAGAGCATCCAAAGTCCCGCTCATCCGAACCGCTGAGATAGCATTAGAAGGGAAGCAATGGGTGTAAGCCTGGACGTTGTCAGCATACTGCTGACCAGAAAACCTGTTAGGAGTGTGGCAAGACCTGAGGTGTAGACAATATAAAGTATGGGACCAAAGACTGAGCCCTGGGTAGACCATATTGTGCTAGCACCCATGAGGACCTAGTAAAGCCAAGGACCACATGGAGAGAACCCTCATGAAGGAAAGAATCTATCCATTTGTAAAATGTACAAGACATACCGAAGAAAACACTCAGCTATGAATTGACAAAGTGCTTCTAACAGTGCACACTAATAGACCGAAGAAAACACTCAGCTATGAATTGACAAAGTGCTTCTAACAGTGCACACTAATAGAAGAGTTCCTTCAGCGCAAAGAGCCAGAGAAAAAAAAGTGGTTTTCAGACAGTGCTCAGCAAAGTTGCACTTCTGTCACAAGTTAATTGCAAAGAACATGTCAATAGAAAGAGCTGTATCCAAAGTGCAATACTGACGAATTCAAAAGCTCAGTTTTGGCCATAGCAATGCTTGCTCGAAGGACAATGAGACCTTGCGTGTCACATGGGCTTAGTGGAAAAAGAGAGGAAGCTGGGTTGGCAAGCGGATGAGATCATGAAGATACTTTTGGTTTGCTTCAATACGTTTCCAGCCCTGTCCTTGACTTTTAGTGTCTCATAGGTTTAGAGCAGACCATGGTTTCGTTGGTATTAATGTCTATTTTAAGGTTCCCTGCTCTCCAGTGCCACTTGCTAATCAGTTAATTGTATTTACACCCATGCCACCTATTTGTCTGTTACAATAAGATCATCTGGGTAGGCTACTACATATCTCATGCATCTCCGGTATTACATGGCTGATATAGTAGGTAGTCATAATAGTCACTTCAAGTGTTCAAAGTCTAGTAACAGGAGCTGGTCAGGAGAGATAGGTGTTCAGTAAACGTCAAATCACTATCGAGTGTGACACATAGTTCACATTCACTGGAGGAAAAGGTTAAATCAGGGAATAATGAAGCCAATAATTAGATTTCAAGCTTTTGCAACTGTTGCTTGGGTCCAAACCAGATCAATTGACTCTTTGATGGATTAAGGCTAAGTCTGCTTGTTGTCATCCAAAGGTGGAGGCCTTGCAATACCAACTTCCATCTTTCATTTTCATTGTTTAAATACCGGTAATAAAGTCAGTTATCGAAATGTACTATAGGTCTCTATGGGTCCATGCTCCTTTTGTCTTAACTCATGGTTACCTTTCAAACCACTACTCCAGTTTAATTGTGATTTACTTGTTATCAAACGAACTTAATATTGCAACTTCAAAACTTGTGTTCAATGTGTCAATCACCAGTATCCACAATGCTCTGAGTCTCTTTGTTAAGTTTGGGGCTTGTTGATGGGTTCCACAGGAAAAATTTTCCACATCAACTCCAAGATGACTCTCAATTCTCTTGTTGTTTTGGCATTGTTCCAAGATTGTGGTATTCTTAAGCTTAGTTCCCCACATGTGATAATCTATCTGGCTAAAATCTGGAGAGGTTGGGGCCATTGGTCCTCAGTGAAACCAGGGCAAATATTATTGCACTGAGCTGATATCCGATATTCTTTCTTCAACGTGGCCGACTGTTTTTAAACGGTTCTCAGTTTCCACCATTAGCACAAAGTTTTGTTATAGCTCCAAGATCTTGCTCAAAAAGAATCTGCATGGGTATTTTATCTGTCCTTGACACCTTATCCATTTTCATTTGTGATGTGACTGAAAAAAATCGTTTTTTTAACTTTTTGTTGCGTTTCACGTATTTGGACCATAAAAAGACAGTGGGTGGACCCACTAAAAGTGATATAAGTTTTGTTAGGTTTGAAATTTTTTGGTGAAATTTGGCAGTTTTGTGTAGATATGAATTACCTTTGATTCTATGCAAACTGATTAAGAATGTCTTACGTTTGGCCGAAATATTATCAAAAAACCGTTTGGGGGTTAATTTTTCCTCCACCCTGTAAATCCCTGACATGGGATTTATGGGGATTTTCAATCAAATGATCAGCTTTAAATTCTGAATCCAATGATTCCAAACGGATTAAGAATGTCTTACGTTTGGGCGAAATATTAGCAAAAAACCGTTTTGGGGCTACTTTTTTGGTCCACCCTGTAACTCCCTGACATGAGATTTATGGGGATTTTCACTCAAATGATCAGCTTTAAATTCTGAATCCAATGATACCAAACTGATTAAGAATGTCTTGCGTTTGGGCGAAATATTAGCAAAAAACCGTTTTGGGGTTACTTTTTGGTCCACCCTGTAAATCCCTGACATGAGATTTATGGGGATTTTTACTCAAATGATCAGCTTTAAATCCTGAATCCAATGATACCAAACTGATTAAGAATGTGTTACGTTTGAGTGAAATATTAGCAAAAAACCGTTTTGGGGTTACTTTTTTGGCCCACCCTGTAAATCCCTGACACGGGATTTATGGGGATTTTCACTCAAATGATCAGCTTTAAATTCTGAATCCAATGATACCAAATTTATGCTTGTTACAATTTTGTTCCGGTTTTTTTCTCGTCTACCCGACTATATAGGCTGCCGCTATATGCAGTTGCGTTATGTAAAATTGTAAAGCCGTAACTACAACCGTCGGCCGATGAATAAGCTGGTCTCCCTGACGTGGTTTAATCAGGGTGAGAATTGCCGGGGGGTTGGGGGGTTCAACCCCCCCAGTCATTTTTAGAGCCCCATGTTAAAGTATGTTTTTCATACCCCAATTTCAAGTTTATCATAGGCCAACCCCCCCAGTTATTTTTCCACAATTCTCATACTGGGTTTAATCAGAGTTGTTTTTAAGAATTTTTAGAACTGCACAACCCCTTCTTTTCCTTTCCATACTCCATGGTAAATAACTTCTAATCGGAGGACAATTACCATTTTTGCTGTACACAGAAGTGCTTCTACAACTGCAAAAAATCATTTAGAACTGCACATTTTGTGTACAACTGCACGTTAAAAAAGCCCTGGTGGTTTTTGTGGGCGCTGAGAAATTCTCGAAGATTTACATTGCATTAGCCTACTCACGAACAAGGGGATTCTATGGTTAAGTGCATTTGTAATTTTGACATCGCAACAAGGATTTCAAATTAGTGACCGAAGAAATAATAATATATTCCCAATGCGAAGTTACTGTAGGTCAAACGTTGTTATTAAATTTACTATTGAAAGCATAGACCTACATGTAGCATGCACTTTAAGGCAAGTGAGACTTAATTATAGGAAAACCGTGTACGTGGAAGCAAGTACATTCGTACATGATCCTAAAATGGTAATAATATGATATGTGACTAGCTATCAACCAAAAAAAATGCACGACCATTCTGAGCATTACACATTTTGCCCAAAAAAATTATATAGGAACGCCCTATTAATATCAACTTTAACGTCTTGATTATGAAAATGCAGACGACAAGGCAAATTGCAGCGAAGAATAAATACCCTATAGTACAATTAGCGTCAGTAACTCAAGGTGCGGCGGGCCGGTGGCTGTATAATAGGAGTGTAGGCCTATATGTAGGTTGGTCAGAAAAGTAGCATTGTTTTCAAAAGCGTCTGTAGTAGAGCCATGCGCCGACTTGAGAGTGACGGCGGCGGCGCGCCGGTCGTTTTTGGTCGGCGGCGGCGGCGCGCCGATCACCAAAAATCGGCGGCGGCGGCGCCCTCGAAATGTCGGCGTCGGCGGCGCGGCGTCGTGGGATTAGTGTTCAAGCGTCGCATATATTTATTTCAAAAGTTGTTGCACAAGAACATATGATAAACTTTTTTGCGTGTTCAGCCTTTATTTTGGCAGTTATCTGGTCTTTAATCAAAATCCGTGAGAAAACAATAATTTTCAGAACAGACGTTCATAGAGAAAATTATACAAAGACTCAATTAAAAACAACTTGACGTTTTCAAATTCAGGTCTCCAGCTCCATGCCATACCATGCCTTGCCATGCCATGCCTTGTCATGCCATGCCTTGCCTTGCCATGCCTTGCCATGCCATACCATGACATGCCATGCCTTGCCGTGCCATTACCATGCCATGCATGCCATGCCTTGCCATTCCATGCCTTACCTTGCCATGCCATGCTTTACCATGCCATGCCATATGATTTTCTCAGTCCTTTGATTGCATAAAATAAGTGCGAAATGTGAAAATAACTGGGTTTTTAGCCTTGACCATAATATGGCCACTACTGTATATATATACATACATACATACATGCATGCATATATACATACATACATACATACATACATACATACATACATACATACATACATACATACGTACGTACGTGCGTACGTACATACATACATACATACATACATACATACATACATACATACATACATGCATGCATGCATGTATGTATGCATGTATGCATGCATGCATGTATACATGCATACATACATACATACATACATACATACATACATACATACACACATAGATACATACATACATACATACATACATACATACATACATACATACATACATACATACATATATACATACATACATACAGTTCTATTTATCATTGTTGGTGCCGTAAGTCAAATCAAATCACAAGGTGAACAAAAGTTTAAACGTTAGGCACATTGTTCTAAAAGTCAAAACGAGGAGGTAACATCATAGGTTTCATTGCATGGACGCAAAATCGCCAGTAAAAATCGAAGTACACGAGAAAAAGAATCTACTTTGCATTGACGCAACAATGTTTTAGCGAAATCATGCAAGAGTTGAAAAATTGAAGGCTAAGAAATGGACGAATCAACGTGGCATCGGCGGCGCGCCGACAAATTTTCGGCGGCGGCGACGCCGGCGCGCCGACCCAAAAAAATCGGCGGCGGCGGCGCCCACAATTTGTCGGCGGCGGCGGCGCGGCCGGCGCAGAGCTCTGGTCTGTAGGCATTAAACCTAATCAAGTCCAGCAAACTGCTTGTTACCGGATAGTGGATGCCGTATAGTTCTGCCCCCTTGAAAGCAACTGAACTGACGTCCCTGTTTGGTGGAGTACTGGGGCGTCACAGGTAGCCTAATTCAATCGCTAACACTCATTTCTTCACGAAACAAATGCAATTTCAATATATTCACCAGAATAGTTTTGGCTTTAGAGTTTAGAAAAGCTGTGAAAATAACCCGTTTATTACTTTGTATTATAAGCGTTGACGGTAGGCCTATAGGGCCTACGCTTCAGCTATTGGCCGAAAAATGTGGTCAGTAAGCGTATATACAATGATTGATTCAGGAACATAATAGCGTGTACTGGACCAGATACTGGACTAATGAGAGTTCGGAAAGATGCGTGCACGGAAGCAATGCCAGAATTAGGACTATAGCTAGCATTGATCACTGATGATTGTCACGAATGAAAGTGAAAGAAGAATGGTGGGATGAGCATGCATGTGCTGTCTTAAACGACCTTCAAATATGCAGCATGCGTTAATGGAGCTGTGTTAATTGTGTAAGCTAGTGACTTGTCTTGGTCATCAGAGCAAGTTAATCACCCTCCGGCGTCGTTCATTAAGACACTTGGTCAGCTGTACATATCATATGCTACTCAATGAGTAATTTGGAATGAGAAGTATACTTGAAGAACTGACTGACAGCAAACGTAGGTGCAGATGGCGGCTGGTGTTAGCCGTGATGCTAGGAAAGTAAACAGAGAAGGGAAAATGGTAGAGAATAAACAACTCGACCACGACGATCTCTTTGTAACAACTAGAGCTTGTATACGGATCAAAATAAAATGACAGAGATAATGTGCAAAAGAAACGACAAGACTATAGTTCTGCCGAAGACACATCTCCAATACATTCAGTCCATAGATGAAAATGAAGAAGATGACGACAATGACGACAACGACAACTACGACGTGTAACCTAATCGTGCGTGATGCAGACTATAGTTATTATCAGTAATAGAAGGCTCTGATGTAGGCTATATGCTACGTAGGCCTATGCTAAGTTAAATAAGGCCATACTTACACAAGAATTTGACAGTGTCGCCAGTAGACTTTGGAAGCATCCATGTCATGTAGCAGGTGAAGGCGAAAAGAGAAGGAGGTGGCAAAGAAAAAAGGAGAAGAGGAGGAGGAGGAGCAGGCCGAGGAGGAGGAGGAGGAGGAAGTAGATATCGAGGTCCAAGACACGGATGGGTAGGGCGAATTGGATGTCGTTAGTGAGCAGTCTTTCGTGAGAGCAGACTCACCTGGGGATGGGGGGAGGAGGAGGATGAGAAGAAGAAGCTGCTCCTCTATATATTCCTCTCCCTTCCGCCTTCTCCCTCTTTTCCTCCTCCTCCTCCTCCTCCTCCTCCTCCTCCTCCTCCTCCTCCTCCTCCTCCTCCTCCTCCTCCTCCTCCTCCTCCTTCTGCTCCTTCTCCTCCCAGTTGAGTTCTTACGAACCGAAAGTTCTCAATTCTGGTTGTTGTGAGGGATTGACTGCAATCGACGTCTTTCGGCACCAGGCCTGGCTTCAAGGCGGTGGCGGAGGTGGCAGAAGTGGCGGAGGTGACGGAGGTGGCAGAAGTGGCGGAGGTGACGGAGGTGGCGGAGGCGGCGGAGGCGGTGGAGGTCTTTGAAGTTTTTAATCAAGCAGCGCTGCTGTTGCAAGGTGTCTCACGGTAAACCCGAAGGCCTATCGGTCGGTTTAGCCAAAGTCACGTTCATGACATTCTTGCGATCATTCTGTCGACGGCTCGTCCAACAATAGAATTCTGACAGATTTCGTCGCTTAATCCTCGTGTTTATCCAATTTCGAAAAGACTCACAAAGTGCCCCACACCCATTTATACACGGACCAACAATATTTATAAGCAGCTGCAGCCAGTGGCATGTGCTGCAGGCTACGGGTCCGTGCATGCACTCCTCCCTCTCTTCTCCTCTTCGTCCCTCTCCCCTGTCTATCGCTTCTCATGGACCGTATCACTGGCTGAGGACAGACGGACGGACGCACGGATGGACGGACGGACGGACGAATGAATGAATGGTCGGCGATGATCAGTTAGTGTAACGGGCGGCACAGGTCGACAAAGTCAATGCAGTTGACGGCATTAGGTGCACGAAGATTAGACTTCTGTTATTATACTTAGCTAAGGTCCAGTTTGACGTATCTGCCTCTTTTAATAAATATTCCATAAGTCTGTAGGTCTGTGTGTATTTATATACACGTAGGCCTATGTATGTATCTATGTATGTGTGTAACTATGTATGCATGGCATAACGGCATAGCCTATAGCCTATATATAGGCCCTATGTCTGTCTGTCTGTCTGTCTGTATGTCTGTCTGTCTGTCTGTCTGTCTGTCTGTGTCTCTATCTGCTCATACATAAATTTACTATCGAATGAAAAACTCATCTATGAAAACAACGTTACTAACGATGTCAACAGTGAGTAGATTGCTTAAATTCTCTGTTGGTGCTCACAAACAATCCATCTGTCTGACAGGCAGCTTTTAATTAGTGACTCGGCGATTACGATAACCAAGGAGAGAAGAGAGATAGGAAGAAAGAAATAAAGGAAGAGAAAGAAGGGAGGGAGGGAGGGAAGAAAGGAATGAAGGACGAGAGAAAGGAAGAAAATAAGGAGGGAAGAAAGGAAGAAAGGAAGAAAGAAAGAAAGGAAAGAAATAAGGAAGGAAGGAAGGAAGAAAGGAAGAAAGAAAGGAATAAAGGAAGGAAGGAAGAAAGAAAGGAAGAAAATAAGGAGGGAAGAAAAGAAGGAGGGAAGAAAAGAAGGAAGGAAGGAAGAAAGAAAGAAAGAAAGGAAATAAGGAAGGAAGAAAGAAAGGAAGGAAGGAAGGAATGAAGGAAGAAATGAAGGAAGAAATGAAAGGAAGAGAAAGAAGGGAGGGAGGGAAGGAAGGAAGGACGGAGAAAGGAAGAAGGGAGGTAGAGGGGGAGTGAGGGAAGGAAGGAGGGAGGGAACGAACGAACGAAAGAGGATGGAATGAATGAATGAATGAATGAATGAATGTGGCTGAGAGAAAAGAAAACAGGGATGGAAGAAAAGAAGGCGAGTAGTCTCCACGTGACGACCTCCATTCGGAGACAATCCCTTCGTACAGAGAAGAATAGCATGAAGGAACAAGAGGAGGAGGAGGAGGAGGAGGAGGAGGAGGAGGAGGAGGACGAGGAGGAGGACGAGGAGGAGGACGAGGAGGAGGACGAGGAGGAGGACGAGGAGGAGGACGAGGAGGAGGACGAGGAGGAGGACGAGGAGGAGGACGAGGAGGAGGACGAGGAGGACGAGGAGGACAAGGAGGAGGAGAAGAAGGAGAGGGAGCAGGAGAGAGGGGCCAGACAGACGGAGAATTGGATCTGCATTTCGATGAAGTCATTCTTTGACTTATGTCTTCGGTTCTTGTCTATGACATCTGAATCCGTTTTATCGCAGCGGGTCTCATTAAAACGCAGAACGAGTCTCTCTGACCGACAGATAAACCAAGCAGTCACTGTCGCCACCTCAACCTCACTGAAGACGAAGACGACGATGACGACGACGAGGAGAAGGAGGAGGAGAAGGAGGAGGAGGAGGAGGAGGAAGAGGAATAGGAGGAAGAGGAGGAGACAATCGACTTATTTTTTGTTCATTCGCTATGTGTCCACGCTATAGACAGTCGATGTATGCCCTGCGCATCATGACAGCACATGGCCTCGCAGGATCCAATCTTCATGATGTTGTGAGAATGACAACTGTTGCTAGTTTGCTACATGCATCTCACTGGCATCGTGAGGTTTTGCGGGACAGCAGCAGCGCAATAGACTACAGTCCGCGATGTCCCATCTAGTTAGACATCGCTACATTCCAGAGGATAACCCAACATTGGAACAACTTTGTGAAAAGGCGGGTAGTAGCATCTTCACCGCTGCCGGACATGGGACATGTTAACTCTTAACCCGCTCCTCCCTGCTATAAGGACATTTCCCTATTCCATGCGCCCCAGACACATGACCGAATTGTTCCAGGGCTATTTTAAGGAATTTTTCTTTCCTTTCCCATCTTCCATGGTAAATTGCTTCCAATCGGAGGACAATGACCTTTTTGCTAGTTTTAACTGTACAGAAGTGCTTCTACAACTGCACATTTTGTGTACAACTGCACGTTAAAAAGCCCTGAATTGTTCCACGAGCAGACAACTTAATGAGAAAAACGTTTTAAATAAAAATGCTTTACGATGCCTAATTTCATGTTAACCGAAGTGCGTTTAAACAATTGGATTAATAAAGAATGTACTTGGGCTATACTTACTTAACTACATACTCGGTATCTGCATGGACACTGTTGAAAGTTAGCATGTAGCCTACGAGGCTTACATAATAAATTATAGCATACTCCAAAGTCTCCAACATCTCATATTGCCTATTCAATCTCGGTGCAGATGAACGCATACGACTGTGAGGGACATAATCTATGGGCATAATAAATAAATAAATAAATAAATAAATAAATAAATAAATAGATAGATAGATAGATAGATAGATAGATAGATAGATAGATAGATAGATAGATAGATAGATAGATAGATAGATAGATAGATAGATAGATAGATAGATAGATAGATAGATAGATAGATAGATAGATAGATAGATAGATAGATAGATAAATAAATAAATAAATAAATCCTCTGGACAAAATCCCTCTCCACAAAAGGTCCCTGCATGGTTTCTGCATGATATAGCCTAAACTTATAAAGGCTGAATGCGGTCGCTGCTGTATCCGGGCGCTTAATTGCTAGTACTGATCTATTATTGACATATTGTACACCGTGAGGCATAAAAAAGGAAGCCCCTAGAAAAATCGTTATTATTTTAACAATTTTCAAACTATGTCAATGAAATTCAGGAAAATTATAGCTGAGTAGCAAGCAATGTAAACAAATAAAGTTTTTACATTTTACTGTACGCCTTTATCTTCTACGCATGCGCGAAGTCGCTTGCGCCATTCACGCACCGCCCAGTCAATAATTCGCTGATCAAGATCTTTCCAAGCTTGCATGATTCGCCTACGAAGATCATCAACATCACGGACCTTTGCTTTGTACACCATTTCCTGCATGCATCCCCATATTTTATAATCTACAGGATTCAGGTCTGTGCTGTTAGGGGCCGTAATGTAGGAATTATGAAGTCAGGAGTTTCATTCGTCAGAAGTGCAACCGTTTCTCGAACTCTGTGTGCAGGAAACCATCTTGCAGGAAAATGTAAAATTCAGAGAGTTCTCGAATTTCAGGTAGGATTTCCATGAATAAAACGTATTGGCCGTTGATTTTGACCTCCGGTTCAACAAAGTGAATTGACGTGCGCCCCAGAGAAGAAACACCGACCGACACCATCAGAGATTTGCTAAACGTCGGACGAGTGCGTAAAAGGCGATCGGCTGCAATAGGCTATCTCTATTTCGAGTTCCAACTGCTACATTTTGAGTATTGCTACGAGAAGCAACTGTGGATAAACGAGATGAAATGCACTAGGCAGGCTGGGTAGCGACGCAAAAAAGGCGACTGCAAGCGTGGAACGATCTTGATCAGCGAATTATTGACTCGGTGGTGCGTGAATGGCGCAAGCAACTTCGCGCATGCGTAGAAGATAAAGGCGTACAGTAAAATGTAAAAACTTTAATTTTTTTACATTGCTTGCTACTTAGCCATAATTTCCCTGAATTTCATTGACATTGTTTGAAAATTGTTAAAATAATAACGATTTTTCTTGGGGATTTCTTTTTTATGCCTCACGGTGTATACAGGCCTATGCAGAATTGGTGGCCCGTCAAAACAGCCCGTCATAATCGCCCACCGACAAAGTAACCCCGTCAAAATCGCCCACCAACTACTTCCGAATTGTCTGGGAATCATTCTAGTACTGCTATGATTGGTGTTCGATCTTTAATGTCAAAACTCGTCTTTCTTATAGTGATTATATATAGGCCTGCAGCATCTTTTGAACTATTGTTCTAATAGCAGTAGGTCTAATGCTAAAGATCTCGGTCAAAAACTTCCCTATTCAGGTTAGGCTCTGTCTACATTCTACAACGTTCAGGTTTATTTGCGACCAATAGGGCCTATATATGTACATAATATTACTTGTAGGGCCTGTCATGACCGTCATTGTTCACAATAAAAAAATCGTTCAAAGATTGTGACATGACTTTTGTGTCTAGCCTAAATAGGCCTAATAGTTAATTCACCTTCTATGGTCTAATAATTTTGAGGGAAAAAAATGAAAACCTCCGCTCGTTTGTCCACCCCAAAATCATGATCTCTTCAGAGGAGGAGCTATAGATATTAACACTGCCTGCAGGTGGTTTTCAAAAGTGTGAGGCTTGCAGTAGTTCTAATGCAATCCGATTTAAGCTGATCCGTAGACTTGCCACATGTCCCTGGCGTGAAAAAGACAATTTGCGTGTGTTAGTTCTAGTATAAGCTTAAAGGCTCACATCACCCTTTCAGCAGCGTGGAGGCACTTATCCATGATCACAATGATCAGTTTAAACTTCAAATGAACAAATGAATAAATTCATAATTAAATATTGTATTGTATCTAATTATTTATAGAGCGCCTGCAGTAGGCCTATCGTTCAGAGGTGCTCCCAGCGCAAGGTCTCGCGAGACGAAGCAGGTCTTGAGAAGAGAGGAGGAAGAAGAGAGACTGTCAGATAGATGTATAGGCTATATATAATATAGCGAACACGGAGAGGAGGAAGTCAATGAAGCTATTCAAATATAATGGTAGAGATGTGATGAGAGTATCTTGGAGGGTGGGCAAACAGTCTAACAGCTGAGTTGAGCACCGACTCAAGCGATGATAATTATACGAACCACTGATATGTACTATATAGCTACTGGATTGCCTGATAGCCTATGAAAGTTAGGATTATCGCTCACTCAGGGAAAGACAATGATTCATTAGAGCAAATCCCACAATTCTCTGGGGCAAATCCCAGAATTCGCTGGGCCAAATCCCAGGATTTCTAGAGGCAAACCATAGCAAAGGATATATGCGTCACAACACTTCGCTTTGAGACACAAATTTCTCAGCAATGATACAAAATTGTTTAAAACCAGCCTAGGGTTTTTGAGTTGAGTGTCATACAAAACGATCAACTTAACTGTATTTAGCGGCCACTGACCAGATTTCTTGAAAATTGCCTTCAAAGTTGATGAATTTAACATGGGTTTACATAGGAACAAGAACACGCTGCCCATAGCGGAAGTCGCGACTGATTCGCCGTCGGCTATGGACCACTATACGAAGCCTTATCAATCCAGTAAACCTAATACATATCAATGATACGAACCTAATTAGGAATACCACGCATTGAGAAGAGAACTGCAGTGCAGTGAATTCGAGAACATAATTATAAAATCATGAACTAAGATGGAGACAGAATGGCGAATGACCATGAGACGCCTTAAATGACAAGAGGAGCATGTGAGATTGAAAATTTGCTCAGTAAAGGTACTCGCGTAACTGAGCTATCAATTAAGTACAAGTATCCAGCATACTTGACGAGAATGAAAAGAGCGGTTTGTTTCCGCATAAAATGTAAGTGTCCTATCACGAATCAAGAACAATTTAACCATAGCCTGTTCTCTGATTACTTCACTTTGATTTTTTCCTTACCTATTGTACTTAACAGTGGGGGTGCTCGATAGTACAGTGGTTAGCACGCTGGACTGTCGACCAAGAGGGCGGGGGTTCAATTCCCCGCCGGATCAGAAATTTGCAACGAGATTTCTGTTCCACGAGCACCCCCTAGCCGACTCAGCTATGATGAGTACACTGACCGACGGCCAGTGTATAATGAGACGGTGACGGAGAGCATTGCCGAGGCCTTGAAAATGAAGTCACTAACACTTCATCCCCATTGGCTAGCCCTACGGGCCTTTCATAAGTTAAGATCCTTTCATAAGTTAAGTACAATGATTGTACTTAACTTATGAATTAGGGCAAGGCTCACATTACTCATCCAGATTGAAACACAATGAGACTCTGCATAAACGTGCCGTACGTGTGACTTGATTGCTAGGATGGTGTGATATAATTACTAAATTAATACTCAAGGAGCACAATATTTCGAGAATGAGTGATATTACAAATTATCATATTGGACCATTCATGTATTGCATGCTATCATTGTGGACTTCTTCCATTGTTGTTTAATTCATATTATTTTCATTAATGGTCAATTCGTCATGATACCCGAACATCACGCTTGTAAATATTGAACCCAGGTACACGAATTAGGGCAAGGCAATTTTCAATAAAGTGCCCAGGCCAACACTTTGGAACTCCCTTCTGATATAAATAATACAATGCACGTACATGACTCAGTTCAAAAGCCAAATTGAAGAAGATTATCTGTTGCTCATACAATAAAACCTTATTTAATTCTTGCTCGTTTAGGATTATTTAGACTTCAGATACAAATGTTTTAATTTGCTCGCACTTTTGCATTAAAAATTTCTACACAGGATTCTACAGTACTGTTGCTTGACTATGTTTGTCTAGACAGTGTTAGTTAGGTTCATGTAGCCTATATGTTTATAAATCACATTGACATTTCTAATCACGTTGACTGTAACAAATTGTTTAGCCATCTATAACGACATGAAATGAAATACGGAAAGCTCTGCATTCGCGGATTTTCTTATCCTTTAGGGCTGTCCTGTTGACGAATTCTGCAGATTATCCTGAAGACTTGAACTTTCTGTTTCTGTCACATGTCTAAATTTGCCTGAGATTTATGTTGCTGTTGAACTTAAATCAATAAACGGCTGATTGCGCAAAATAGTCTGAGCGTTATAAATATTCTCACATATAACACCCCGCAAAAACTGATGACAAGCTACATTTTACTTTTTCATGTACATATTTGTGCGTAGATGTTGCACAAAGAGATGCCCAACTCAAGATCAATTAGCATCTTTTTAGGAAGCAATTTAGTAGTGAACTATATTTTTTGCGTTATCGTACTAATCAATCACCGCTTTATGAATATTCAGTAGAGAGCGCACCATTTTATCATTAGTAAATCGCCGGTCTATGAATATTCAACAGGAAACGTCATGATACGTCATTAATTAAATCACCGCCTTATGAATATTCAGCAGCAAGCGTGCTGTTTTGCGGTTGTAAGAAGACGTCGATCTTACTATAATTATTATTCCATTACACGTTTCAAGAGTTTAAAAACAATTTCAATATATCATAGTTATTAGTTATTATCCGAAAAATCATTACTAAATCGGTAAGTTTATTTTTTTCAGAATACGGCGGTCCAATTGATTTTTTTAACGTTTTCACGGGCGCGTACTGTGGCTTGATGTAGGCCAGCGGTTCCCAACCTGTGGGTCGCGACCTCATGACACGGGGTCGACTGACATAATTTTTCCAGGGGTCGCCTGAACCTTCAGAAATTCCTAAAGATGTACACGCGTAACCGCAGTTTAAGCGCTGGCCTGTTTAGGCTACTACACTACGGCATTTCAAATGAATTTTACTTATACGTTTGTAATGAACCACTATAGGCCTATACATATATAGGCCTATTGCGGCAGCTACATAAATTTTTCCATTTTAAAACTATTAATTCCACTTTTCCATTAAATTCCACTCACAGCAGTTACCATTCAGTAGCACTTCCAGTGTGAGTACGACGAGAGAAGAAATTTGGTTTGAGGAGAGATAGAAATAGATCTAGGAAGAACACGTGAAGAGGAAGGGAGGGAATTCCAGAGGGAAAGGGAAATAGTGGAAAATGATATAGTTTGGGCCAAAGTGGTCCTTGATTATGGGACAAAAGGATCATTGCAGTTCGAAGAGGCCAGAGGGAAGTTGTAGATGAAGAGAGTGAATGAGACCTCTGAGATCTTTCGGAGTAAAACCCAGTTGGAAATATGAAGAGCAAGTAACGTTGGTAATAATCATTATGTTCAGAGAAAATGAGAAGTGACCACTGAGAAAGAGTGTTTGGAAATAATTTGCCATGTACAAAATGAATAGAAGTGGCCCTAAGACAGAGAGCTCGGGCACACACACAAAAACAGGGACCCAAACAGACCTGAAGTTTCCAGATAATTGTGATCATCTGAGAGTTGTCAAATAAGTGAGATCGACACCAAGGGACAGGAGTTCCCTTCAGACCATAGGAGTATTCAAGGCTTAAAGTGTGGCAGGACGGTCATGAACGGCGTTCTGTCACTTATTTTCAAATCTCTGCCGTCCTGCCACTTATTTGGCCAATAAATGCATCTGAAAATGAATGGGGCGTCCTGGCACTTCTTTTGGAAGGTAAGGGGTGTCCATGCAGGCACTTATTTTTTACACTTTAGCACTAGGAGCATTTAAGACATTGATCTTAACCAATGACAGTGTTGAAGCTGGGTTAAATATATGATTACCATGCCACTTACGATATCTTTCATATATGCATTGAGCAAGTTAGAAATAAGATGCCTCCAAATAGCAACTCCATCCTAGTGATAATGCGGCACAGTACCACTTCTTACGTATTCACCTGCAAGTCATTCAATGGAAGTGCTTAATGGCTGTGCAGATGATGCCAGAAGATTGGGGTTGGAAGAATGAGAAAATGCTTATGTTTTGAAACCTGCCCCAGATGACATATTAAATGTCATTACTTGCAACTACAAAATGTTATTAAAAATTCCATGCACCACCCCGTTGAGTTCATGTGGGGAAATGTATGAGATGTGTTCCTGCTTGCAAGCATAGTTGTGGCATGGTCTGTGACAACGCTGAAGTGCTTAACAAAAAATGACATTGAGGCTGATAAAGATCATTTTTAGATAGCTATATCTATAGATGACCTGAAAACAATGGATGGGCTTGAAATTTATGATGATGCAGTGGAAACAGACAAGAACTTGAATTGAACAATGAAAACATCTGTTGAAGGAGTAGGCTAAAGCAATTATTTCTAATTTTATAGATTTATGTTTACATCTATTTGTTTGCACTGAATATTATACAGTGTCTACTCATTTAGCCGTGTAGGTGAGTTTCTTACCAGCTGTGTCAGGCCCACACAATATTATTACTAGATTATGGTTCACACTGTCGAGTCTTACGTTCTGCTGATTAATTTGTAGGCCTACTCGTTTGTTTAAATCTAGACTACATTACTATAATGCATTTCAATTTTCTCTTTCATTAGTTCTGCTTATCTTTTTAGTGTTCTGATCTATTATATGCAAACAATTGGCAGGCAAGGCCTCTGGTGAATTAAGAATAATTTGTCCATGTAACCACAGTATTATACTTTGATGTAACCTCGATTTAATCTTAACGTGCGTTACTAATTCTTAATTTCAAGCTTTTTCATTTATAACTTTATATTCTTGTGTGATGTTTTCAAGGTGATTGATGTGAATGCTATTGAAAGAGTTGAAGAAGACCCCAAAAATTAATAAAATAGAAATAAAATATGTGTACTTTAGTAAACCGTATGCATTCGTATAGACATTAACTCGATAGTGCTTCACAACTTGTATTCAATGTGTTCACCACCAGTTCTCACACTTGTTATGAGTCTTTGCAAAGTTCTTGGTACCCTGTTTCTTTTCTAAATTAAAACAGCAAAGATTCTCTGACAATTTTAAGTCTATATAATAGCAATTATTTGATATGTGTCTTAATAAAATCGCTTTTTGTTACTTTTATTGCGTTATGTTTTGGGAATCGTCAAAAGACATTGGGTGGACTCACTCAAAGTTAAATAACTTTTTTCCTGTTGGAAATATTTTGATAAAATTTGGCAGTTGTACGTAGATATGAATTTCCCGTAAGCTGGTGAAATCTGATCGAAAAATTCTTACTTCTAGCCAAGATATTGACAAAATACCTTCAAAAAACCTCAGAGTCGTCTTTTTTTGGTCCACCCTGTATATTAATTGTCGTCCGATCTGTGGGCATCTTCATCAGGACTTACTAGACAATGTATGGATTAAGTTCATGTAGAGATTTGCTTGTCATCAGTTTTTCCTGGGTGACTCTGCTTGTCTGCCCGTCTAAAAGGATAAGTAGGCCTATAAGTATAAAAGGATTGGTGTAAAAGAAAAGGTGTAAAAGGATCAATCTAAAAGCACAAGTGTAAAAGGATTGGTGTAAAAGAATAAGCGTAAAAGGATCAATGTAAAAGAATAAGTGTAAAAGAATAAGTGTAAAAGAATCAATGTAAAAGAATAAGTGTAAAAGAATAAATGTAAAAGAATAAATGTAAAAGAATAAGTGTAAAAGAATCAATGTAAAAGAATAAATGTAAAAGAATAAATGTAAAAGAATAAGTGTAAAAGAATCAATGTAAAAGAATAAGTGTAAAAGAATAAGTGTAAAAGAATAAGTGTAAAAGAATAAATGTAAAAGAATAAGTGTAAAAGAATAAATGTAAAAGAATAAGTGCAAAAGAATCAATGTAAAAGAATAAGTGTAAAAGGATCAGTGTAAAAGAATAGATACAAAAGAATTCAATGTAAAAGAAAGGGATCAGTGTAAAAGAATAAGTGTAAAGGAATCAATGCAGAAAAGGCGTAAGAAGATTAATGTAAAAGAATAAGTGTAAAAGAATCGATGTAAAAATAACTGCAAAAAGAATCAATGTAAAAGAGTAAGTGTAAAAGAATCAATGTAAAAGAATAAGTGTAAAGGAATAAATGTAAAAGAATAAGTGTAAAAGAATAAGTGTAAAAGAATAAGTGTAAAAGAATAAGTGTAAAAGGATCAATGTAAAAGAATAAATGTAAAAGAATACGTGTAAAAGAATCAATGTAAAAGAATAAATGTAAAAGAATAAGTGTAAAAGAATACGTGTAAAAGAATAAGTGTAAAAGAATAAGTGTAAAAGATTAGGTGTAAAAGAATAAGTGTAAAAGAATAAGTGTAAAAGATTAGGTGTAAAAGAATAAGTGTAAAAGGATCAGTGTAAAAGAATAAATGTAAAAGAATACGTGTAAAAGAATCAATGTAAAAGAATAAGTGTAAAAGAATAAGTGTAAAAGATTAGGTGTAAAAGAATAAGTGTAAATAGATAAGTGTAAAAGAATAAGTGTAAAAGAATTGGTGTAAAAGGATCAATGTAAAAGGATCAATGTAAAAGAAAAAGTGTAAAAGATTAGGTGTAAAAGAATAAGTGTAAAAGATTAGGTGTAAAAGAATAAGTGCAAAAGGATCAATGTAAAAGGATAAGTGCAAAGGATCGGTGCAAAGGATCTAGTCGGCACTCGATCAGCAGTTCTTTGAGTGGATACAAAGGGCAATTGTTTTTGTTTGTATATTAGATACAGCAGGGTTTTTGCGCTGTCAATTAATTGTTCTTTGCCAGCAGTAGGCAGGTCTTCTGTGTTTCGCTCTTTTTCTGATGGGTTCTTTGCGCAGTCAGTTGTTCTTGTTCACCAGACAACATGCACGCAGGTTCTTTGTGCAGTTAATCGTTCATCTTGTATCGAATGGCTGGTTCTTTTGAGCTGACGATCGTTCGCTTTCATCAACGCAAATCGCATTGATCGATGCAGCCTGAAACAAATTCGAACAGAGTGAATTTCTCTCGCGTTGCTGACATAATAATCTGAAACTGAGTTTGATTACTGATGTAGGTGATCAAGACACACAGCGTTGTCCAAGCTGAAGTTAGAAGCAGGCTAAGCTGAGGATATTTTAATATTAAATTTTAGAGAGCTTATAGCAACAGCAGCTGCAGAGGACTTTCAAAACTTGAGCAATATCATTGTACGATGTAGCGTTTGGGCTTTCTGTTACCCGACAATTATTATATCACTGATGAGCGTTGAGGCTCTCATACACTGAAGGCATGTTGTTGCGAGCTGTGATATGTGAATCATGTAACCTTACTTATTCAGACTGTTTCGCGACCAATAGGGTCCACAGGGCACACAGTCTGCGTTATCGACCTCATAATTTCGAACTCACGTATCAAACTACAAAATAGTTCAATTAATTATTACAGGCCCTCGGTAATTTCATAAAGACTTATCTTTAAGTGAAAGAAACTCACAGAATGGTTAATATAAAATGTTTTCTCACCACTCGTCTGTACACCCATGTCAATTTTTGTGGCGGTTCATGTTCAAGTTCTCAAGAACCCGGATGAAGGGAAACCGAAGGAACCGGCGAATGACATCTACAGCAAGCTCGTCATCGTCACCGTCGTCTGCCTCCATGGCAACCGCACGTCACGGGGGGGGGGGAAGAAGCTGAGGCGGGAATCATCTTGGTGAAGGTGTCGATCGTCGTTGACAGAAGTCTCGTCCGCCTAGCTGTCGGTCATCCTCTTCCTCGTCATCATTTCCGGCGTCCAACACCGGCAACTCAGGCAACTCAGCTTCTCGAACATCGACGACGGCAGATTCAGCTTCAGCAAATCACTCGGTGATGAATGTCTCGGTCATTGCCTGCAGCTGCTCCTCCGTCTCTGCACGATCGTTCCTCAGCTGCTGTCTCCCTGTGCGCTCGATCCACGACCTCGGTCTTTATGCAGCGCCCGATGAGGTACATGCAGTCGATCCTCTCTGAAACTTCGAAATATTAGCACAAGAGTCTATAGAGAATCTAAGAAATTTGCTTTCGAAAATATCAATCAACTCTCGCTCTCTCTCTCTCTCTCTTTAGCAATAATGTAACGTAACAGCGCGAGCAAGACAAGCTAGGACGATGACGTCACTCGCAATAATGGAAATATATATTATATCGGATTATAACGTCTTAATGATGAGACCTCATTAAAAGTTGGTTATATTGATCAGAAACGTCCCGCCATCTATTGCATCGCCTATTATCTGTTCCCTTAAGCCCGTGTTGGGTCACTTGGCTTAGAGCAATCGGATGGCAGAACGGACGGCAACCTGGACTAGGCCCTAAATGACGGTCTAAGAGTTGGCCTGCCGCCTGCATATAACATAGGCCTAATATTTATCTATAAACCATATTTAGCTGCAAACCGTCAATTTATTTTAGCCTGTCGTTTTTCAAAAACAACAAAACAACAATAATCTATATAAATAAAAATGAAACTTTGCGATCCTGCGGTCACGATCACGCCGAAACTGACGCATCAATTGTTTTGAAAATTTACCAAAACCTTCCATTCCGATACCGCAAGGTCACGACATTTCTTTTCCAGAAAAAAACCGAATCGTTTCCACAAAAAGTGAACTTTGCAATCCGTTCGCCCGCCATTTGCAATTTGAACGAAACGGCACGCTTCCAAAATTTCAGAATCGTCTTTACCCGAAACAAAGTGAGTAAACATTAATGAGTGCGCGTCCCCTGACGTCATAAGCGACTCGATAAATAATTACGTTACGGCCTTCAAAAATTCTTGGGCTCTATCCGCTGTCAGTAAAGGACGGTCTGAGGGACGAAACGAGCGGAGTGGGAGGTGGACGGAGCGGAGGGGAGGGGGGGGGGGGATGGGGAAGGGGAGGAGGAGGGGAGGGGAGGGGAATGGGGAGGGGGAGTGGAGGGGAGGGGAGGAGAGGGGAGGGGAGGGGAGGGGAGGGGAGGGGAGGGGAGGGGAGGGGAGGGGAGGGGAGGGGAGGGGAGGGGAGGGGAGGGGAGGGGAGGGGAGGGGAGGGGAGGGGAGGAGAGGAGAGGGGAGGGGAGGGGAGGGGAGGGGGAGGCGGAGGGGAGGCGGAGGTGGAGGGGATAATGGAGAGGGAGGGGAGGGGGAGGGGAGGGGGAGGGAGAGGGGAGGGGGGTCTTTTCTGCCACAGCAACGCGTGGCTGGGTACAGCTAGTAGCAATATATAATGATGATGATAATAATAATAATAATAATAATAATAATAATAATAATAATAATAATAATAATAATAATAATAATAATAATAATAATAATAATAATAATAATAATAATAATGATAATACGTGTAAAAATACGTGTAAATGTGGTGCAATAGGCTAGAACCCTTAAGGCTTAGGCCATCATGGATTCTCTTGTTCAAAAGGGACTGGCAGACAACAGCAACATGCTATGAGAAACGACGTGATTTGGCGGGTGTTCACGAGAGCCAAAATCCCAGCCATCAAAGAACCGAATGGCCTTCCCAGAACCGATGGCAAAAGACCAGACAGAGTAGGCCTAACTACAGGGTGCGCCAAAAAATACCCCCCTAGGTTTTTCCCCAATATCTTGGCCAAAAGTAAAGATTTTCAAATGAAATTTTACAGGCTTATAAACAATTCATATTTACATACGATGGCCAGATTTCATCAAAATATTTCAAACGGAACAAAAGTTATGCCACTTTTAGGGAGGTCACCCCCCGTTTTTTGACGCTTCAAAAACAAAACGCAAATTTTTGAAGGTTTTTGCCAATATTTTGGCCAAAAATAAGAATATCGAAATTAAATTTCTCAGACTTATAGACAATTCATATCTACACATGGTGGCCAGATTTCATCACAATATCTCAAGCAGAACAAAAGCTATGCTACTTTTAGTGAGACCACCCACCGTTTTTTGACGATTCAAAGGCGAAACGCAACAAAAAGTAACAAAAACACAATTTTATTAAGTCTCATCTCAAATAACTTTGTCAAATGAACTTGGTAATGCTTCACAACTTGTGTTCAATGTGCCCACCACCAGTGCCAACACTTCTTTTGAGTCTCTGTGCAAAGTTCTTGATGGACCTGTTGATTACTCTGACAGATTCCTTATTTACCAATTTGATGTCATCTTGCTAAGTGACTTCTCAGTGATGTGCAGCTACGCTGGTGCCCTGTTTATTTTTTAAACAGTAATAATATTGATCCTCTGGCAATATGAAGGCTATTTGATAACAATTATATGAGATGAGACTTAATAAAATCGTGTTCTTGCTACTTTTTGTTGCGTTACGTCTTTGAAACGTCACAAAATTGGGGTGGCCTCACTAAAAGTGATATAACTTTTGTTGTGTTTGAAATATTTTGATGAAATCTGGCCATCATGTGTCGATATAAATTGTCTTTAAGCGTGTAAAATTTCATGTTGATATTCTTACTTCTGGCCAAGATATTGGCCAGAATAATTGAGTTGATTTTTTGTTACTTTTTGTTGCGTCAGGTTTTTGAATCGTCAAAAAACGGTGGGTGGCTTCACTAAAAGTGGTATAACTTTTGTTCTGTTTTAAATATCTTAATGAAATCTGGCCATCTGGTGTAAATATGAATTGTCTTTAAGTCTGTAAAATTTCATTTCGAAATTCTTACTTTTTGTCAAGATATTGGCAAAAATCTTAGGGGGGGTATTTTTTTGGCGCACCCTGTATAATAGAGTCTACCTTGGTCCAGAGGTCTAGCCTGGCTTGGGATGTCACCGTGCCGCATAATAGGCGTGTGGGAGATTTCAGCAGTGGGGGGGTCAAAGATTTTACTTATGCCCGAAAAATTAATCTCGTGGTGGGAAATACTATTTTTTCCAGAAAAAAAGTTGAAATATGTCGTGAAAAATACATTTTTAGTATTTTCCCGGGTTATCTTGCCCCAAGATAACGGGCCATCCATAAAGTACCATTTTTGACCCCCTCTCCCTGTCATAAACTGTCACAATTCTCGGACCCCCTAAAGCACGTCACACTTTCGAATTTATAAAAAATTAACACCGCAAGGCTATAGATAGCTAGGGCCTAAAAACAAGGTTTCGCAACAGCATTACTAGCGCTCCTAGCGAGAGGAATCGTGAACAACACATTCAGGGATGCGCATTTCATGCTATTTTGACATAAAACTAATTCAAATGTTTCACAAAATGTTTGAAAATTATTTTTAAAGCTATTAAATTCTACTAAAAAAATACAAAAAGAATTATAAATAAAATTTAAAAAAAATTAATGTGTGACGTCACACATGGTCTGACCCCCTCCCCCTGTCACAAACTGTCACACTTTCTTACACCCCTCCCCCTGGAGCGTGACGTCCTTTATGGACGGCCCCAAAACAGACTTGCCCAAAATTGGGGGGGGTGTGACATTTTCCCCCTCTGGACCCCGCCTCGTACGCCTATGCCGTGCCGGACACATTTACAGCCTCATACGAGCGTCTGACATCGCAAAACGAGCAATAGTAGAACCTTTAGGGCCTAGATGGTCATGATCGAACGGCGTCACAGGACTTTTTAATTTTAAGCATCATCTGAACACCGTCATATACCACTATAATTATTGGGCTTGCTCGGCATGGAACAGTAAGGAATGTCCAAGCGCTTCTTTTCCGCACTTTAGGAAGATCTCAGCACTGCCTGCAGTCTACTTCTAAATTGTTGTCGGCTACTATCAGCTGCACAGGACATCATCAAGAACTTTTCAAAAGTTTATATCGACCTGAAAGCGACCTCGAAAGTCTTGCATGACTTGGAGATCTGACTTAGACGCAGAATTGGGTGATTGGGACTGGATCTACTTTATATGTCTTGATTGAGTTAGGACGAGGCCTACTTATTGTTTTTGGGTGCCCTATCTTACCTGTCAGACATCGTGGGCGGTCCCATACATTCCCACAGCCGTCGCCCCACCGCCTCCGCCACCGCCTCCGCTTATAGCGTGCTCTCCTTAACTCCTATGGTCGTTCCTTTCCAACCATTTTGCACGACCTTCTGTCCGTATCCCGTCTGCAACTACGCCTCACGCTTTGTCTGCTTCTGTTCTACTTTGCCTGGCTTCTTCAGCACCTCCTTCTCCTCTTCCTCCTCCCCGTCCTCCTCCTCCTTCTCTTCCTCCTCTTTCTTCTCATGTTCCTCTCCTCCTCCTTCTTCTCCTTCTTCTCCTCCTCCCCGTCCTCCTCCTCCTCCTCCTCCTCTTCCTCCTCTTTCTTCTCATGTTCCTCTCCTCCTCCTTCTCCTTCTCCTTCTCCTTCTCCTTCTCCTCCTCCTCCTCCTCCTCCTCCTCCTCCTCCTCCTCCTCCTCCTCCTCCTCCTCCTCCTCCTCCTCCTCCTCCTCCTCCTCCTTTCCAGGTCGGCACTTGCCTCCTATCAACGGCGGAGGCGGAGGAGGAGGCGGTGGCTCCGTTGGATGGAACAGCTGCTGCTGCTGTTGCCGTCTATTATTAGGATGCATCGTTTTTGGCCATTGATTACCATCCGGACAATGTTCAGTGTTTCGAGAATAAGGCCATCCAGGTAAATCATTACTAATTATTATTCGATAAAAATATGCAAATAATCGTTACGACGAAGTAATGCAATGCAATGCAGTCGTTACAGTCTAAATAATGGAAGCATTAAAATATACATGATTGGCACACACTTGATAAATGCAACTTGTAAAAGTCGCCTCGCTGTTAATAGCCCTACGGTCATGATTACAAGCTATGGAAAGTGGCTTAATGGTTATTGCAATTATTGAGGATTTCGAGGTTACAGTGATAAAATTATAACAGTAGCGGTTGTAGTAGTGGTAGGGGTAGGCCTACTAGTACCCATAGTAGTACTATTTGCAATGATAATAATAATAATAATAATAATAATAATAATAATAATAATAATAATAATAATAATAATAATAATAAGCCTAATAATAATGAGAGCCTCAGACTTCATAAATGAAATTGGCAGCCGCATCTCTTCTATCACTGGTGACAGACGTGAAGCTTTCTTTCTTTTTCAACGTCTGTCCACTTGCATTCAACGCTACAACTTGGTCGCTTTCAAAGGCACTTTTGCCTCACACCCTGAAGACGAGGCCTGACCCACCAGACATACACTCTTCATATAATAATAGTCCATAAGTCCCTGGGGGAATGAAGTACCTCAGGGCAAAAAAAAATAAAAAAATAAAAAAATAATAATGATAATTAATAATAATAATGATGATGATAATGATAATGATAATAATAATGATAATGATAATAATAGTAAAATGATTATAATAATGATATATTTATAGTGATAGCAATAATAACATAATAATAAAATGAGCAGATAATAATGAGGGATCATGACTGTAGGCCTATAGACTACTTTGTGTAAAAATAATATGATATTATATAATGACAATAATAATAACAATCACATAACTATAAATACTATTAGGCTAGTTTTGGTATTATGGCGATATATTAATAGCATTATAGTTTTTATATTATGTAATATCATATTTGAGAATTTTGTTTACTCTATTATAACACCAGTTTTTTCATTTGCCTGCCCCAACATTTCTGTCTTGAGTGGACCTCACTGGAGCGGTGTAGGCGATGCAATTGTTTTCTTTGATAGGTTATATTTACTGCACATATTTCAGGTTAACTTTACCTATTTTTATCTTTACTTGATCTGTTGCACATATTTCAGGTTAACTTTACCTATTTTATCTTTACTTGATCTATTTCAGGCTCACTTTCACCTATTTCAGGTTTACTTTGCCTATTTCTGATTGACCTACTTCATGGTCATTTGATGTCTGACCAGTATGAGAATTCAAGAAAAATAACGGTTGAGGGGAGTGTGAGGTTAGCCTCTGATCAATGAGGAGTTGGAAAGGTCAAAGAAGACGACCTTACAGTGGGATCCTGAGAAGGACCAAGATGTTGAAAGTCCAACCCATTCTGCTACTCTTGTTTCTGCTAACAGCCAAATGATGCCATTGAGCTTTATCACCTGCCTTCCTTCTACTGATTGAGTGAATTCAGTCACTGCTGGAATATTTGATTTCCATTCTTCTGACATAGTTATTATGTAGAATTGGTTTTGATATCAATGTAGCCAATCATTGCCATTAAGCATTTTTCAATATGCTGGTAGTGTGTTCAATATGCAGCAAATAATTGCCCCTCCCTCATTTTAAGTTGCAGAATTTTTTTTAATTTAGCAGTGAGCTTAGAATTGATTTAAGTGCATGGAAGGCAAATTATATTAGAACTAAGTTTTGCAATCAATATGTTCATTTCATACACAGTAGTCAGATTCACAGCTGACTGTAAAATTGATTGATTGATTGATTGACTCTGCTGTTCCATTCTACATTGAATAACTTTTTGACAGGAAAATTCTTCTAGAGAGACAGACAGACAGATAGACAGACACAGATAGACAGACACAGACAGACAGATACGGAGACAGACAGAGACAGACAGACAGACACAGAGACAAAGAGACAGAGAAAGAGGGAGTAGTAGTGGTAGTGATAGTAATAGTGGTAACAAGTGGTAGGGGCAGTAGTAGTGGTAGTAATAGTGATACTAGAAAGAGCAGTAGTAATAGTAGCATCAATAGCAGTAGTAGTGATAGTAGCAGGTGCATTAGCAGCAACAGCAGTGACAGCAGCAGCAGTATAGTATTGCATGCACCACAGCCTTTGTTCTAGGAATCTGGGTGTTGCACAGTTGGAGTATTGGAGGCATCACTCTTGCCTTCATTCAAAAGCTCACTTGCTCTAAGCCTGTTGTTGCTGTTGTTGTTGTTGCTGTTGCTTCTGTTGGAGGTGGTGGTGGTTATGCATGATGATGATGATGATGCATGATGATGATGATGCATGATGATGATTATGATAACGACTATGACGATGATTGTCTCAGTGTATGCTATCACAGCTTTCAGGAAGAGGCTGGGCTATGGATTCATTTTAATTTTCAGTGGCTTTAAACTGAGATTTCATGGCTTTTGATCCATTGAATCATCTGCTATGTTGTTTTATGTTTGCTAAATCAACCCACTTCTGTTCAGCATTGAGACTGTTCAGAGGCATTCATCAAATGTTTATGCTTTTATCAGATACAAACAAGACATATAATCATCTTAACGGCCTATCATCATCGTCTGCTGCATCTCCACTCACATCCAATAAAAGATGGAGTGGGACTCTGAGTTGTGCTGCATGGAAGGTCACCGATACAACTCTTAATGTCGACTGATTTAATGTCTTCCAGCATCATGTTCATAAAGCAAGTGGCCACCCGTGTTGCTGCTGCCGCCGTCATTTCATTCTGTTGGTCACAAAAAGGTCTTTCTGCTGTCTGTGCTAAATGTGTGCTGCTCGCTCATGTGAGAGACATAGACATGTGATAGACATAGACATGTGATAGACATAGACATGTGATAGACATAGACATGTGATAGACATAGACATGTGATAGACATAGACATGTGATAGACATAGACATGTGATAGACAGTTGCTGGTGTAGAAGTGTATCTGAACGGCTCTAGGACCATTGCTCATAGGCTGATTGCTCATAGGCTGATTGCTCATAGGCTTATTGCTCATATGGCTCATTGCTCATAGGGTCTATTGCTCATAGGCTCATCGGTCATATGCCTAAAATCAATGAACTTTGGCCTATGTTTAAAACAACATCTGTCTGCTCATGTTAACTATTTTTACTTACCTTTCAATTTCTTTTATCAATTTTGATTCATTTTATTATTCTGCCATATTGAACGGGTGATCATTTATCAAATTTTATGTCAATGCTCATCAATAGAATTCCAGCTGAAGCCAACACCCGATCTACAGAGCTGTGGATTGATGAGAGCAAGTAATTCATACAGATTGAACAAAGATACCTCGTCACAGAACTGCGTTAGAGCGCTCACCCACCTTTGACAGAGGTTTCAATGTCTGTTGAATTGGAGACAGGACTTAAGCAGTTGGCATTAGAAGAGGAATGCAGCCAGAGATGATTTAGAATCAGCTTATTCAAAGTGGTTGGTTCCATAGTTATATTTGCCTCAGTTTCCGAGAACCTTTGATTTATTTAGAGCCAGAACAAGTTTGCTATGTATTTCCACTAGTTGAATCGACATCCTGCCAGGCTTTGGATATACAGTGCTTGAACTATATTTCAACTGGCCATTAGGACATGTGGTAGACTGAAAATAGAAAGAGTGGAAGACTGAAAGTAGTTCTAAACAGATGTTGTGGTTTTGCTTTGCGCTGCTGTGTCGAACTGACGCTTCACTCTAAGCGTTGTTTCAATTTACAAATGAGAAATGCTGTGCTGGCCTGTATTTCAAGGGGGGGAACGGACATTATCCCCCCTGGACATTATCCCCCCGGACATTATCCCCCCCGGACATTATCCCCCCCCCGGACACTATCCCCCCGGGGTAGGACATTATCCCCCCAGTCTATTATATCATTACCTAATAGACCTATGTTAAGCTAATATCTATACTTCACACATTAGTTTATCTTTGTAGGCCTGGCCTACTGACTGTATACGACTCCAATTCGATCATTCATCTACTGTGAAGCGACGCTAATTAGGCTACGAAGCTTAGACGTAGCCTAACTGACGTTAACAAACCTTTCTTGTAGACACTAAACAAATAGGTCCTATATACGATTCTCATTCGTTTATTTCAAATCTAATTCTATGCCTACTGACATTAATTGGACCTACGTCAATGACGTTAACAAACCTTCGTAGGCCTACCTACTGTACACCGTGGTTCAAAAAAAACTAAGCCAAATTGTTTTTCATATATCTCTGATGCCTGATAACATATCACGCTAAAATTTTCCAATTATTTAGAGAAGTGGACCAAGAATATAATTCCTAAATTTCAAGAGATAAAATTGAACGGATAAAAAGATATGAATCTTTCAACTTCATATGCCAAAATTGCAGTTTACAAGCAATTTTCTGCCAGATTCAGTAAAAAGTAAGCTAAACTGTTTTTCTTATATCTCCAATGCCTGATAATTAATCATGCCAAAATTTTTCAGATATTTAGAGGATTGAACCAAGAATAGGATTCCAAAATATCATGTCATAAATTTGAACGGATAGAAAGATATGAATATTTAAACTTGATCCCAGAAATGTCTGTTTTCAGCAAGTCTGTTATGGTGTTCGTTGCGGTTTCGAGGCTTGATAGTTCCAAATTTTGGTCTTCAGGGATGATGAAATAAAATTAATTAATAATAAAGTGTGGAGCGTGATGTAAGACAGAATCTACCAAACAACAATCCATGATCTAAACGATCTGAAGCAACCAGCGCTTGTTGGAAGTGTGGGAAGGCCTGGACCAGAGGATAATCGACGATGCTGTTGCGTAATGCATGGCGCCAGCGCTTCCAGGCTTGCGTGCAAGCAGGAGAACATTTTGAGCATCTTAATTAATTAAATAATAAAACCATACTGTTGTAATCATATTGTTAGTTCAATTCTCTACATATCTGGAAAATTTTAGAATGATTAATCGTCAGGCATTAGAGATATAAGAGAACATTTTATTGAACCTGACAGAAAATTGCTTGTAAACTGAAATTTCGGCATATAAAGTTTAAAAATTCATATCTTTTTAACCGTTCAACTTTGTCTCATGAAATTTTGGAATCATATTCTTGGTCCACTTCTCTAAATATTTGGAAAATATTAGCTTGATATGTCATCAGGTGTTTGAGATATATGCAAAACAATTTGGCTTAGTTTTTTTTGAACCACGGTGTATATAGACGACTTCCATTCGTTCATTTCTCTACTGTATTGAATTTAATTTTGAATGGAAAGGTCAGATGTAGTTACTAGTTAAATGGCATTATAAGAACTTTCGAAGTCTCATCGGTTACGGCACTGTTCTAGGATTTGTACATGAAGGGGGGGATTTTGTCCGGGGGGGATAATGTCCTACAAAAAATCGGGGGGGTTAGTGTCCGGGGGGGATAATGTCCGGGGGATAGTGTCCGGGGGGGATAATGTCCAGGGGGGATAATGTCCTACACCCATTTCAAGGAAGGCTGCTGAGTTCCATTATGTTGAGGATACTGATGCAACAAAACAGATGAAAAACAAAAGACAATTGTTTGCTAAAGGATGTTTGTCTTGACTGTCCAGATTTTGAATGGTAAATTATATGATTCCCTTCAGCTCTCTGCTTGTACGTAGTTAGAGGATTCTATGGGTGAAACACGCTGAAAAAATAATTTTAGAAATTTTAAGACTAATTCTGCCACCATGTCCATTGGAGAACCCCGCCCTTAAATTGAGATCCCTGAAATTGTATCCTGGCTGCACCTCTGCTTGTCTATAATCATGTTGTACTCACTCGCTCTCACACATAATTATTGTATAATTATTATTGGAGGTTTTAGATATGAATCCCTGTTTGACTATTATTGTATAGATATTATGTTCCTCTCTAGCACTAAATATGCTCAAGAAAAGTTTAATTCAGTGAGTATATTTTTCTATATTGATTTATTTTGCCAAAACATTTATTTAGTATAATGTTGTCTGAAAGACAATTATTAACACGTTCTGCTTTGACTGAAAGACAATTATTAACACGTTCTGCTTTGACTGAAAGACAATTATTAACACGTTCTGCTTTGACTGAAAGACAATTATTAACACGTTCTGCTTTGACTGAAAGACAATTATTAACACGTTCTGCTTTGACTGAAAGACAATTATTAACACGTTCTGCTTTGACTGAAAGACAATTATTAACACGTTCTGCTTTGACTGAAAGACAATTATTAACACGTTCTGCTTTGACTGAAAGACAATTATTAACACGTTCTGCTTTGACTGAAAGACAATTATTAACACGTTCTGCTTTGACTGAAAGACAATTATTAACACGTTCTGCTTTGACTGAAAGACAATTATTAACACGTTCTGCTTTGACTGAAAGACAATTATTAACACGTTCTGCTTTGACTGAAAGACAATTATTAACACGTTCTGCTTTGACTGAAAGACAATTATTAACACGTTCTGCTTTGACTGAAAGACAATTATTAACACGTTCTGCTTTGACTGAAAGACAATTATTAACACGTTCTGCTTTGACTGAAAGACAATTATTAACACGTTCTGCTTTGACTGAAAGACAATTATTAACACGTTCTGCTTTGACTGAAAGACAATTATTAACACGTTCTGCTTTGACTGAAAGACAATTATTAACACGTTCTGCTTTGACTGAAAGACAATTATTAACACGTTCTGCTTTGACTGAAAGACAATTATTAACACGTTCTGCTTTGACTGAAAGACAATTATTAACACGTTCTGCTTTGACTGAAAGACAATTATTAACACGTTCTGCTTTGACTGAAAGACAATTATTAACACGTTCTGCTTTGACTGAAAGACAATTATTAACACGTTCTGCTTTGACTGAAAGACAATTATTAACACGTTCTGCTTTGACTGAAAGACAATTATTAACACGTTCTGCTTTGACTGAAAGACAATTATTAACACGTTCTGCTTTGACTGAAAGACAATTATTAACACGTTCTGCTTTGACTGAAAGACAATTATTAACACGTTCTGCTTTGACTGAAAGACAATTATTAACACGTTCTGCTTTGACTGAAAGACAATTATTAACACGTTCTGCTTTGACTGAAAGACAATTATTAACACGTTCTGCTTTGACTGAAAGACAATTATTAACACGTTCTGCTTTGACTGAAAGACAATTATTAACACGTTCTGCTTTGACTG
Organism: Lumbricus rubellus; assembly: GCA_945859605.1. Taxonomy (NCBI): domain Eukaryota; kingdom Metazoa; phylum Annelida; class Clitellata; order Crassiclitellata; family Lumbricidae; genus Lumbricus; species Lumbricus rubellus. Next base: position 40,013,896 of record OX243813.1, read on the forward strand.
AAAGACAATTATTAACACGTTCTGCTTTGACTGAAAGACAATTATTAACACGTTCTGCTTTGACTGAAAGACAATTATTAACACGTTCTGCTTTGACTGAAAGACAATTATTAACACGTTCTGCTTTGACTGAAAGACAATTATTAACACGTTCTGCTTTGACTGAAAGACAATTATTAACACGTTCTGCTTTGACTGAAAGACAATTATTAACACGTTCTGCTTTGACTGAAAGACAATTATTAACACGTTCTGCTTTGACTGAAAGACAATTATTAACACGTTCTGCTTTGACTGAAAGACAATTATTAACACGTTCTGCTTGAAAGACAATTATTAACACGTTCTGCTTTGACTGAAAGACAATTATTAACACGTTCTGCTTTGACTGAAAGACAATTATTAACACGTTCTGCTTTGACTGAAAGACAATTATTAACACGTTCTGCTTTGACTGAAAGACAATTATTAACACGTTCTGCTTTGACTGAAAGACAATTATTAACACGTTCTGCTTTGACTGAAAGACAATTATTAACACGTTCTGCTTTGACTGAAAGACAATTATTAACACGTTCTGCTTTGACTGAAAGACAATTATTAACACGTTCTGCTTTGACTGAAAGACAATTATTAACACGTTCTGCTTTGACTGAAAGACAATTATTAACACGTTCTGCTTTGACTGAAAGACAATTATTAACACGTTCTGCTTTGACTGAAAGACAATTATTAACACGTTCTGCTTTGACTGAAAGACAATTATTAACACGTTCTGCTTTGACTGAAAGACAATTATTAACACGTTCTGCTTTGACTGAAAGACAATTATTAACACGTTCTGCTTTGACTGAAAGACAATTATTAACACGTTCTGCTTTGACTGAAAGACAATTATTAACACGTTCTGCTTTGGTAACTCATGCAACTCAACTGCATCAGATTTAATGGAGTAGATCTTGCATATAGATTTTGCAGTTGTAAACTAACTCCTTGTTGTGAATATAACTGGCTTTGCATCATCACTGGGCGCCTCCTTGCCAATGACATGCAAATCTCAGGTTACTCAAAACTGTCTTCCTTTCACTTGCACATGCTCTGGTTTCTTGCCGACTTATCTACTGTATGGTAACTCGCTTTTCATTTGTATTGCTAAAGTAGATATTTGCACCAACTAAAAATGGCTGAAAATACTCTGGTCAGATGCATGGATGAAACCAGTGATATTACAACATATTAAACATCACCAGCATTGCATTCAGCATTCTGATTGCTCGTCGAGTGAAGAATAAGTTTATAGAATCTACCACATAATATCTGTCGTTTGCTTTTACAATTTACCTATATGCTACTTGCTCACTTTAATGTGATATCATAAACATTTTTTTTAAGAGACAAAGAGCAAAATACTCTTGCTGTGATCGCCATGATCATATTGAATGTGGAGCAATTATTATCTTGTGATGACTGAACCATGGATTTTAAATTCAATGCCCAATTCAGTTCATTTGAAATTCACTGTCCAGTTCAGTTCATTTGAAATTCACTGTCCAATTCAGTGCATTTGAAATTCAATGCCCAGTTCAGTGCATTTGAAAATTCAATACCCAGTTCTATGCATTTGAAATTCACTGTCCAGTTCTATGCATTTGAAATTCACTGTCCAGTTCTATGCATTTGAAATTCACTTCCCAGTTCTATGCATTTGAAATTCACTGACTAGTTCTATGCATTTGAAATTCACTTCCCAGTTCTATGCATTTGAAATTCACTGTCCAGTTCTATGCATTTGAAATTCACTGTCCAGTTCTATGCATTTGAAATTCACTTCCCAGTTCTATGCATTTGAAATTCACTGACTAGTTCTATGCATTTGAAATTCACTTCCCAGTTCTATGCATTTGAAATTCACTGTCCAGTTCTATGCATTTGAAATTCACTGTCCAGTTCTATGCATTTGAAATTCACTTCCCAGTTCTATGCATTTGAAATTCACTGACTAGTTCTATGCATTCCATCAGATCTTTAATTCCATTCTGCATTGTCAAGATTTATCTCAGATTTCGCCTTTCTTACCTAGCTTGTCTAACTTATTAAATTTGAAGTAGTCTTCTCACAGATATTTATGATCTGAAGATGTAGGCTACTTCATTTAACAGACTATCTATTGATGCTCAATCTGTTAGTGTGATTACTGCTACTACCAGACATTACATTTCAGCAGGTCTATTAATATTAGCCTACTGTCAAGATCTTATGTTGATGGAGCATATCATGTTTCTTTGGGTCTACATGTATCTAAGTTGTTAAACGTTGTTCTAGTTGTTGTTTTAGTTGTATTGATCATTCAGTTTGTTTGCAGCACAATGGGTTTGTGAGCAACTGACCTTTACAGGGGTTCAGAGGAGGGGAGGAGCAGAAGGAGGAGGAGGAGCAGGAGGAAGAGGAGGAGGAGGAGGAGGAGGAGGAAGATGAAAAGGAGGAGGAGGGGGTTTCTTGCATGGCATGGTCTGTTACTGGCGTCGTGGTTCTGGAATGTCTTTCAGCAACTGCAAATTACTAGAGACTTTCTAGTCACCTTCAAAGTGGATGCAGGTGTTTCCACCGGTTACTGGTCTGGTCTTGGCCTAAATGCAACTGATGTTCAGAACATATGCTGTGTAGTTTTGTTTTGCTTGCGATTGTTTACACAGTTGTCTCATTGAGACCATACCATGTGCATAAACCAACAATAAACATTAACTCTCCAGTTTTGAAGATGGTTGATTGAAGTATAAGATTAAAGTTATCCATATCCGTCGTCATCATCATCATTGTTGTCGGTATCAGCATCATCACTAAAGTAATAATAATAATAATAAATAGGCCTAATAATAATAATTGTGACAATATATACAGTACTGTAACAAAAGGACACATTATGAGGCAGCTAACAGGCAGGATAAGCCCTAGAGAGCAGGTATGACGTTAGCATAGATTTGAAAGAGTCCACTAAGCTGACCGATAAAAAACCCCAAAATACCAATTGGTCAACGTCGAATCAATCCATAAATATCAAAATGTTGGTGAACTGAACAGTTTGATTCCACATGCTAAATAAGTGATTCTCAGTTAATGCAAATGATGTTTAAGAAAAACAGGTTCAATGTGACTTCAGATGATCAATGTGACTTCAGATGATCCATTTGACTTCAGATGATCAATTTGACTTCAGATGATCAATGTGACTTCAGATGATCAATGTGACTTCAGATGATCAATGTGACTTCAGATGATCAATGTGACTTCAGATGATCAATGTGACTTCAGATGATCAATGTGACTTCAGATGATCAACGTGACTTAAAATATGTGAAAAGATGCAGCATCTGGATATCTTTCAGATCTGAACAGAAAAAAGTACACAGTTATTCAGTAGATATTCTGTCAATTCCACTCCATTCTGCCTTGTTTGTTGTTGTTTGACCAACATGTACCGGTTGCATGTACATGTTAAGTCTCTGTAGAAGCTTTGTAGTTACGAATGAGTGACTATGATGCAACAGTACATTTGCACATGTAGACTGAAATTTCCTTTAGCTAATTCATCAACAGTAATAATGTAGCGATCCATGGGCTCCACATGTTCCCCGTGTTCGCTAGGGCAGCTTGGCATTTTCTGATCCTCTGTTTGAGGCATGTTCGCTTAAGTGTGCTGCCTGTGTTCCCAGGACTCGATGGTGATGTATGTACCCTTGCTGCCTGCCTCCACTAGCCGACTGTTCTGTCGCCATCGCCCCTTGTTCCTCGCCCGTGTTTCCTTGCCTACCCCATGCGGTTCTTGTAAGGTATAAATAGAGAAGAGAGAGTGCATGCATGGATACACTCATGGAGAGGACACACTCAAATCGAACTGTTGGTCACCATGCAGGGCTCCCATCATGTTCTGCTGCTCAGTTTACCAACACCATTTGCCGAATGGAAGGTTGAGTGGATCTTTTGGGAGGGTAGCCGGAAGTGATCCTGTGTCATGTGCTCTTCATCCCACAATGCTAACTATCACCCTCAGCACCTTCCTCAAGCACCAGTGCCATTTAAAAAAGCTTTCCAAACTTTGTGATGATCATCATATGCCACAAGTCAGGTTTGAAGAGTATGCATTGAATGTTTATATCTTGTAGTACAACCTCATGAGCTTTGGATGATTATCAGATGCTTTGTGCTCCAGACCACATGACTTTGAACCGCCTATAAAAGATGACTTTCAGTTCATTTCTCGAGTGATGTCTAGGACTGTGTGCTGTGCCATCTCTAGGAACCAGTAAAAACTCAATTTCCCAGACTCCCAACCTAGAATTTTGCAGAAACAGATAGACTTGCCAATTTTAATTTTTCTTTCATTTTTCAAGTAATAAGTTGCGGTCTGTCAACTTAATTTTCTTGAATAAAAAACCGAAATAGACCTATATATAGTCCTTTGCTTCAGATATTGGGAATAACATCAGGTCAATACATCTAAATGTTCAAACATGTGTCTCTTTTAACCAGTTCTAATCTAATCTGATCTTATCTAATCTTATCTGATATAATCTAATCTTATCTGATATAATCTAATCTAATCTTATGTCTTCTGTTTCACCCTTATCATATTATCAAAGATGCCATTCTGAGTAAGATTGGAATGAAATCGATTGGGAAAAGCCACTGCATTGAAATTTTTAAAGATCAGAGAAAACAGAGGCCCAGCTACGAGGGTGTTGAAAGAGTTAAGACCAGAATGAGCATCAAAGAGGAGACTAGAATGGGCTGTAAGGCTTCAAAGCTTTAGACCAGAAACCAAAGAAGCCTAAGGTTCCAACACCTTGTGTGTGGGCACATCAAGAGTCACAGCAGCATCTATTGATCAGCTACTGACTGCTAGAAGTTGTGTAAATAATTGTTTTGTAAATGTCTCCTCATCCCACGCTGGAGGGCAGTTATGCCAGTGTTAAGAACGTGTATAATGTATATGCTCAAGTATAGGAAATAACATGCTTGCAATCAAAACCAACCTTGACCAATAGAGGTGTGATCATGTTGGGCATTACAGTACTTTTCAGTCGAGGTTGGTTCGGGAGTGCTCCTGAGTAGTAACCTTGAAGGGGCGCTATATAAATCTCTATAATGAATGAATGGATTGTAGGACATTATCCCCCCCGGACATTACCCCCGCCCCGGACAAAAGTTGACAGGGTTGATATCTATAGCTTAGTCACCCTTATATGAAGAAAGCCAATAGTTCAGAAGTTTTAGGCACGTTGTCTGATATAATGTGCTTGAGTAAATTGGAATTGACACAGATTCTAATTTTTGCCAAATTAACAAACGAATAAATGACATCAGCTAAAATGCCACATGTGCTTCTTGTTGATGTGTGCTGAGTAACTGGTTTTAAAATCACTCTAGTGTGTATGTAACGCTATATGTAACAGACTGTTTTGTTTTGTTTTATCTTTCAGCGTAAGAAAATGATGGAAAGAGATGCTGCAGTCTTGAGATGAAGTCGTTTGGTTTCTTGATTCACTGTCTCTTTGCCAAACGATCTCCCATTCGGAGACCAATCAAACAATCAGATTTCAATGCCAGGACAAACCAAAGAGGGTCTCTCAATCACCATGCCATTCCAAGTAAGTCAGTCTTCCTCTCTCTTTTCTGACCAACAGTACTGATAGCAGTGATTACCCTCTTCATACTGACCAGACTTTTGCCTGACTCTTTGCTAGCCACTAGCAAGCACATATTGCTGAGTGACTGTTATGTGCTCTAAATAAATGAATAAACAAATGAATAAATAAATGAAAAACAATTTCAGATGTGTTATTTTGACCGAGATGATCATTCTTTCATGTTTTTATTGCACTGTTATGGTGCTAAATATTTATGCACCAATGCAGTGGATAGCCATGACACAGATAAAATAAATACTGACATAGTAGAGACCTTTGATCATCATCATCATCATCATCATCATCATCATCATCATCATCATCATCATCATCATCATCATCATCATCATCATGTGGCTGAAGGTAGGATACACAGTGCTAAAGAAAACAACTTGTACTGGCAGCATCTATGAGTGCATAATATTTCTGCTCAGCTATGCATTTGCTCTTGCACTCAACTTTATCTGACTGATGATATCTGGCCTATAAGCTACTAATAATTCTTCTTATATTTCCATTCAATATGGCATGCTCTTGCTACATGTGTGTGTACTTGTAATTGCTGTTTCTATTTGACCATCTCACTGAGGTAAAAAAAAACTTTCTGATAAAGGTTTTCTCCAAGCAAGCGCTGTTCGTTCAGATTATCTGCGTTCGCAGGATATGAAAAGTCTACCTTTATATCCAGTTTTTTATGCTGACCATTGTGCATAGAATAGTTCTGAGGTGCTGGTCTTCATTTCTGTTGTTTTACCTGTGGCATCCAATATCCTGTTTTTCTTCTTATCACTCTTCTCTAAACTTTGAAAGGTTTTATATCATCGTTTGACAACTTCATACCAGAACTTGACTACTGCATGATCTCTCAAATAACAATTTAGTCATGTCACCACTGATGTCAGCATTTCATACCCACCATCTAGTCCTTCTAGTGGCTTCCTGTATAATTAGAAAAAAATCATTTCTGGCCAGCTCTGCTTATAGATTCTAGTCATGTCAATTGCTGTTAAATGTCTCAGGCATAATAAATTATATTTGCACACGCTACAAAAGTTTCAGAAACTCTTGTTTAAACACCAAAATCCTAGCACATGTTTACATACTATGAATAGTATGCATACTATGTGCTTCACAATATTATTACTAATTATTACTTTTGATTTGCCATTGTTTTCATTGCATAAGCAGAACACAAAGGAACATGGAGAAAATATTATTTCTTTAAGGTAGTAAGTAGAACGTAGAGTTTCTCTGTCTAAGTATTCTTCTTAATGTATTATATCTAATCTGATGTAATGACTTCTAATCTAAATTACCATTGTCATAATGTAGTGCCAGATATCTGCTGATGGTTGCTTCAAGTGATCTGCTGATCAGATGGATTAGCCAAGCGATGAGTTCCTCAAAATGGCAGAGGCTGAGGAGGGATGGTTTACTATGGCAACTAGTCATCTGAGTTGATAGGTTAAGTATGGTCTACAGCAGCCAAGATATAACAGAAAACAGATATAAGGGCTCGTGTGAATGATTTTATAGGTTCGACAGACCAGTTCAAATCTTGTCCTGAATATATGTATGTGCATTTGTTATAGTGTCCCTTCAAGAGTGTACTCAGAAGCGCTTCCAACTACAGCGCGGACACTGAATCGGAGTTTCACCTCGAAGCGCTGAGCAATTGTGAGTGAAGGACTTGCCCAAGGTCCCTACAAAGCGCTTAAGGTGGATTCGAACCTGCAACCCTCTGGCTGCATGGAAATGGACATATCCACCACACCACCGCGCCCCATGAATGTTGCAGGATGACAATGCAGCTCACAGTGTATTGTGGGATTGTGAAGGTGATGTTTTTTTTATGGGATGCAGGCAGACAGCACCATGTGTGTGGCTAGAGCAGTTTTGAGCTGATCTCAAAGCATTTGAGATCCTTACAAAAACTGAGTTGGCGCAATAGAGGAGAGAGAGAGAGAGCAGAGAAGTACACAGGTCTGACTTGTCTTTACTTAGATCTGAACTGATATGATTTACAACCATGATATGGTAGAAAACAGATTTGCTCTTTTTGTTGTGTGGATTCAAATGTGAAGTGACTATTCAAAGTGTTGTGGGAGATTAAATAACTCATATAATTTGTAGTTTTCTTTGTTATCCATAATGGATACAAAATATTAAAGTTGACATTGATTTGAATCCGTTTTACAGTCATATGTACACTTTTGTAACGATTTTAAGTCTATGGTCAATGCTAAATATTGAAGTAAGAATTATATTTCAGGTTGTATAATTGTATTATAATCATATCATATCTTTTAATTTATATTGTGTTTGCACTGGTCAAGCCTTATTTTTGCACTTTTTTGACATTGGCACTGTGTTATTGCATTGCATTATTGAATGGCCACATATTTTTTCCTTTATCACATGCTTAAGGTTAGCATAATTTTTGTTAAATCTAAAATATGCAATATTTCACTGTCCCCAGAGTGTTTTTTCAACATTGAATGAAACACGTGCAATGCGTGCATCCCATGATTAATTGCCATCAAAGTACATTTAGGTTGTACTTAATGAATATTTGCACATCTTAAGCTTTTCCGTTTTCATCCGACAAATTATGCTTCCTGAAGCATGTCAGCAAAGCTTATTTAAAATAATGATTGAGCAGCACAAAGTCAGTTAATGTTATTGCAAGGAATGATTTACCCTGTGGTGTCTGTAAATAAGGCTTGTGCTAATAAAATCGGAGGGGAACAGGGGAATGGATAGGCGGAAGAGCTGGAGGAAGGGAGGAAGAAGAGTTAGTGGCAGATGGCGGAATGTTGAAGATGAGCGGGGGGGGGGGGGGGGGGGGGGGGGGAAGGTTTCATGTTATTGCTGCCAACTGTGCAGTTTATTTACTGCTTGTCAACTGTATCATTCGAATGAGGTCAATCTGCGTGAATCGTCTTCGCAGCAGTTAACATGATATGGACTTATAGGATTTCTGTGAAGAGAGACTCCGAGAGAGCTATGTGTAAAGAAAGGTTATCCTTCACACATATATATATATGTATTGTATATATACATGCATGCACACACATATGTACTGATATATATGTATAATTATATATAATTATATATATATATATTATAAATACCCAGCTGAACCTTTCATTTTCTGGGCTTTTGGATGTTGTTTTTGTTAGTTTCGCTTGTATGGGTTATCAGTCTGTGCTGGAGTTCAGTGAATAAAGGGAGAAAACTATTATGATACATGCACGCATTGACATCATTCGGTTAGAGATATGTTTGTATTTTTATGCCTTTAACGAAACTTGGAGCAACTACTAAATGTTGACCAACACACATAGCAACCGTATCATGGATCTCACCGAGTTGTCCATATAAATAACAACGGAGAAGAGATGCTAAAATTTCTACAGGAAGAGCTAAGAGCTAGTAGCTATCAACAAAATGAAAAGGATCAGCACCAGGCACATGGATGGAATCACCATGCAGGAGAAGCGGTTGATAAGTTGATAACTGATAAGTTGCTCTTGTTACAATGATTCAACAGGAAGAAAAAAACCAGAAGATTGGGCATATAATAGACGAAAATTGTTGTTATGTGCAAAAGAAAAGACTGAAGCAAAACTTCCAGAGGCATAGGTCTGCAGAGTTTTCCAGGAAAATGCAAAATCAGTTGGAAAATACAAAAGCAGGCAGCAAATGGTCAAGCCAAATGTATAATTGAAGCAATGCAATGTGAAGCAATTAAATGGACGAAATGAAGAATGAAGAAATGTATCAAGCATAAATTAAAAGAAAACTAATATAGTAATAATTAAATGAATTGTTCAGTTGATTACGTCTGAAATCTGTAAAAATTTCTGATTTTTTTTTAGGTCTCTCCAGTTGTCCAACTCTGATAGTAGGACAATGCATCAACAATGATTTTGTTAAAACACTATATATTATTCCTTGGCACACATTCAGTCCTTCCTTTGATGAACCACAACGAGAGATGAGTCTTATTTCTATTCACCAGATGGCTTACCAATTGCCTTTTGCTGCAATGTCAGAGAACTAATCTGTAATCACTCATTTATTATGCACTCCACTTTTATAAGTATTTGCATTTTTATTTTATTTTTAGTTGTCTTCAGCCATATATCCTGGAGGAGGAAGTGGATGGCACAACTTTTATATCAGTTAGTCGTTGCTATAAAGTCAGCTGACCTAACTATCATTTTAGTTTGACTCTCAACATCTCCTTCTGTCGAGGACTCAGCATGGAAGGGGGGCTCTGGAAACACTTAGACATGTGCATAAATATAGGTTGTAGAGCAAAGAACAGTGTTAAGTGCATTCACACATGGCACTATGCCAATAACGTGAGTCTTGTATATGAGTGTGTGAATGATATCCTGATGAGAACTACCTGGGCTGGTGTCCACTTGGATTTCGCATGATTGTCTGCCTCGAAAGGACTCTTCACTGTGTGACTGTAGATAAACGATTTCTGTGGGAATGACAGAGCAAAGGATGCATCTCTTTATGTGCAACCTCCTCTTTGCTCCGGTTGTATTTTATGAGAACAATGCTTAGTAGCCTAACCTTGGGCATTCTTCCTAACACTGGATCCCTGAGAATGTTTATGTGAGTTCTCTCTGCTTATCCAACAATGAGTGCATTCCAATTGTAAGACCAACCGCATGATCACAAACTCCAATGCAGTGCTACATAAGTTGCACGACTGGATGTTGATACTGCTTATCGAAAGACAACGAGTGACATCTTGAGACAGGATTTCTTATTATAGCAATGAATCTCTGTGATGCTTTGCCAGTCACCAATGATCTCTGCTCTTTTTCTTGCATCTGAAATTGTTGTTATTCTAATCTATGTTAATGTGTAGTTCTGAGGTTTTAAGTTGTTGTTGTTGTATGCATTGTGGTAAGTCATCGTATATGTTGCCTGTAATTGTTTCACTCAAATTCACTGGCTTGAATGTCGGGATGTGAGTTAAGAAGATGAGTATTTCACGGTTCTGTTGGAACCAGTCTATTCTGTTCTGCTGGCTGGCGTCCTCTAGTGAATGCAGTGATCAGCTGTAAATCACATGCAGAGTGTTGTCCATGCTTAGAAGAACGTATTGATGGAGAGAGAGTTGGCCATTTGCTTCCATAGGTTTATTCTGAGAAAACAAAGTTTCTTGCAATTTATGACCATTTCTTGGCATGTTTATCACATTGATTTTACCTTCTGTCTTCTGTGCATGAATCTACGCATGCCAGGCAGTAGATTTCCTCCATCTACATGCAGTGCATTTTTGCCTATTTCCTCCTTTAGCTCATATTTCTAGAATGCAGTATACACTGTAAGTCTTTCCTCAATCATGCCAACCATGCCTACGAAATGGATAGCCTGGCATGAACCTCTTGTTACTTGAAGACATGCTGTACACAGTGTACACAGTGTACAGTGCATGCAGAAAGAATGTGAGGAGGTCTGACTGTAGCCACACGGTGATGGGTGATGTCGATAGATGTGTTCTGCTTGCACTGGGGTTTAGTATGATGACTGCACCATCATGTCTGAGTGTGGAATGGTGAATACTTCAGCAATCAGTTCAATTGCCAATGCACTGTGGCTACTGCTTCTGGTGTTGGTGCTGCTGTTGGTGCTGGTCCTGCATCTGGCACTGATTGTAATACATGACTTGAACTTACGGTGGCTTATCTGGTGAGAGCAGATTTTATACATGAACATGAAGAGCAGGTGAATTCGATTGTTTCAACGGTTCACTCAGCCTTCCATTCGGCAGATGACGTTTGAAAACTGAGCAATAGGACGTTGCTGGATGCCTGGCATGGCTGAGCACTGACAGTTGAATTCAATTCCTGTAATAATTTACGATTATCCATTCATACTATGAATTGTAATCATACCGCGTTGTCTCTGTTTTAAATTAACGAAAATTATTATTATTATTATTAATTATTGTTATTATTGCTGTTATATCTGTAATTCAAGATACTGTGCTGCCGTAAGATCAGTTTCAGATGTTCAAAGTTTTAAATTGATATTTTTATTTTGGAATGCTGTTTGCTTTAAGTCGTTTGTGTTTTATGTTGGCCTATGACCTCAGCCGCATATTCAACGATGACGAATATTGAAAGCACATACATTACACAAACACGGTCTGTTTACGTTTTTCTTAAGCAGACTTGAAATGATTGCCACAAGGATGAACAGCCCACAATGCATTGCAGTCTGTCTTATCATTATCTGCATTTTTATTTTATAATCAAACCAGTCTCAGTCTTTAGAGTCCTTGAATGTTCTGGTCTTGTTGAATCTGTTCGCTGGTATACGCTATCTTGAATCGAAGGCAACTGGCTGCTTCACGAGTTCCTGGTAGCTCCAACTGAATGCAAGCAGGATCTGTAAGAGATGATAATGAAATACAGGTTTTAGATGCTTTGTCTTTAAGTTTCGATTGCTTAACAGGTTGAATGATTCAGATCAAGAATATTGTCATGGTTGCATGTCCACTTGATTTTCAAGGAAGGCGTCCCTTCAATTTCCTTCAAGACACGTTTAGATTCACAGAAAGCACAGCCTGCACAAGTTTGCTAGGAACTCTGACATTACCATTGATAAGGTTCTGCGAATGTTGGAGCTAAAACTTTCCAAAGGCGTCAGGTCCATCGAGTGGTCGTTGATTTACTGGTATACCATGCATGGTGTATAAATACATGTAGGTATCATCAGGATAGTTATATCTGAGGCTTTTCTAGTGGCTACTGTTGCAGCAAATTACATTTAGCAAATATCGGCTATAGTTCAAAATATCTGTGAAGTCCGTTTTCATCTCTCACAGTATCAAGTGAAATCCAGAAAATGCATAATAATCAATCGATACATCTGTCTTTTCATGGCATGAAAGCGGCAACACCTTGATCCTATGTCGACTCCTGTATTGATGTGATGATGATGCATATGATGATGCATATGATGATGCATATGATGATGCATATGATGATGCATATGATGATGCATATGATGATGCATATGATGATGCATATGATGATGCATATGATGATGCATATGATGATGCATATGATGATGCATATGATGATGCATATGATGATGCATATGATGATGCATATGATGATGCATATGATGATGCATATGATGATGCATATGATGATGCATATGATGATGCATATGATGATGCATATGATGATGCATATGATGATGCATATGATGTAGATTCCTTGCCTACTCTTTCTCATGCAATGACACATGTATTGTAACTTAGGAATGTGTCCTCAGGACGTGGATATACATACTCTGTGTTGATATATTATCACTTTCATGATTTTGCATGCATGTGGATTAGCTTTGTTAGTTAATGTTTAATGACACCATGTCATAACAAGGATAATTGGCATCACCCTCCTCCTTTCTTCAGGCATGGGACTGGCACTGCCAAAGTAATGGAGTAGTGGATGAAGTTTTGGTTATTTCCAAATTATTTGCTTTGAACTATGGTAGAACAATGTCAGATCTTATTCAGAATATCAACATTGGACCAACTCAAACCGTTAAACTATGTGGAGAGTAAGGTGTTTTTGGCTGAAAATGGCATTGAATTCAAATAAGCTGAGAACTGAAGTTGAACATCTAACCATTCGCCAATTGATGCTGTCATTGGCATTGTTTTATGCAATGTGTGTGTATGCGTGTGCAGTGTGCATGTGCACGCATGTGTATGGGCTTGTCTAGAAACCACAGAAAGGATCGTTTTCAAGTGCTTGCAGGGGAAGGTATACAAAGAAAGTAAATGTCATGTGGCAGGTTGGAAATCAAACTATTCCTAAAAGATGAATGAATCACATTGAGGCTTCTATAATGCACTGTGAAAGCTTTGACCTTCAGAGGGTTAAATGAGATCCATGACTTGGAGAAGGCAAGTCCAAGATGCTAGCTTCCAAGGATCAGATGGAGCATTGTCTGCAACACAGACTCTGTGCTAAACAAGCATACATTGTATTGAATGCCAGACTGAGTAGACAATAGACATGTATATCTAATATCTGACAGTATATTGTTACGTGTACGCTCGTACAGTAACGAGCATTCACTCACATGCTATCCTTGCCTGTGGCTTACGTGACTTATCTCAGGTGTAGACCTGGACATGGTCCTTGGGTCTTGCACGTGAGAGGGAAAGGTGTGGTGAGTTGGCGCCACAAGTCGCGTGGGTTAGCACGAGCTATCGTGGAAAGGTTGGACGATAGAGGAGTCAGTCTTCTTCACCTCGTTGGTGGGACTGGTCGAGTCTTGGTCGCCTCGTTGGTGGACTCATTTGATGTTGTTCCTGAGACGTCTGCCCTGTTGGTGGGTCCTGGAACGTTTTCCCTCCGTGACGTTCAGAAGCTGTCGTTCAGCTTGTCCGGAGTTCGGTTCGTATTCGGTTCTGCTTGGCTGTCGTATGTCTACTGTCGAGGTATTTAAAGGACTCTGTACATAATTCATTGCTGTAAATATTGCTCATATTAAACGATGAAAATGAATTTGGGACCTTGCGAGATTTCTTATTAGATGCGACGCTAACAATATGCAGAGACAGAGAAATATGTTAACTGTTGTGTTCAGGTAATAGTGATGATGAACTTGTAGCCATTCTTATGGCAATTCAAATGTCTTGTGACAATGAAGAAACTAGCATCTCTTCCAGCGTCTTGCAATTGCAATAAGGCAGCACACCTCACTCACCTCAGTGTCATTGTCTGCTGTGGAATGTTTATTCAACCAGAACTTGACAGGATGAGATAGGGTTCCAGGTTGTGTTTAATTCTGATTGGAAATGTTTTAGAAAACAGAGAGATCATATTTACCTTGAGTGAAACAATTATCAACAAAGCTGAGCAGCTATGACTGACCTGTGAATGACCAAGACGAAGTAGTAATATGTGTCTTGTTTATTGATGGGACTTCTATCTCATTTCTGCTTTGGCATTCGAAACCTCATCCCAATCATGCAATCCCATTGTGTGTATTCCTCAAGGCTCTATTATTATTTATCCCCTTTTGTTCATTGCTTGGTTCAGTTTGCTAATTACATACCTTTGTTACCCTCCATGTGCTGATAACACCCAAACTGTTCATTCCTTTCTGCCATAGAACGGAGATCACAGAATACACAAATCTTAACTATTCTAACTGAACAGACATCCTACAATACATGGGCTAATGGCAGCCTATAAAGCATATCTGCCCAACGGGGGCTCGAACTCGCTACCTCTTGCACTCTATGCCAGCCCCCATTACTCTACTGGCCCCCAAATATAGTGGGGTTTGGGTGAGTTTTTGGGTAGGGCACATACTCCGTGGGTAGGGCTATGATGTAAAATTGTCTGAAATCTGTCTTTTTCTTGCTTATTGTAGCATTTTCTTTGTTGTTGTGCTCCAAGTTTCTAGTTAAGTCCTTACAGAATTTGTGCTGCTTATAAGTTAGAAGTGACTGTTGACATTGGCAGAGCTCTGATTGTGTGATGGTCTGTGTGTTGATTGAGGATCTACATAAATAATTATACATTTAGCTGTGGCTGTCTCTATGTTGGCCGAATATCCAGTTCACCTATCTATGGAAGTAGTTATTTGTAAAATAGTTGGCATTTCTTGGATGTCACAGTTGTCTCTGTCAGTCAGTCATCAGAGGCAAGAGAAATGGGGGAGGGAGGGTGGGCGAAGGGTAAACAGCTGGAAGAGCGAGAAGGAGGAAGAAAGAAGCTAAGGAGGATAGGGAGCAGGATCAAAGCAGGGCAGTTGGAGCCCAAACAGGCAGCCAAGGTAATGTAGAATGCCATAACATGATTCTTATTCTATGTAGGTCCTTCTGAGTTGACTTGCAAAGTGGTTAATAGAATTTATTTGTAATTATATTGTTTGCCAAAATATATGGTAATATTCGCAAACTGCTGTGTTTGTTTAATGACTCAGTCATCACAAATTATTCTGCAGGCTCAACATGCCATCAGGGTTTTATCATCTCTGTCTGTCCCTTATGTCTATTGTTTAATCCATATTAAATGGCTTTAAAACGCACCAACTCCACTTCTAATCTAAGCTAAAGTTTCACTCTGTCGAATATACTAGGCTACTCTGGTGCTTCGGACAATGTTGTGTGAAAAGAAAGCATTGGCAGTATCATTCTGTTTCACCCATAATGAAATTGCTTATTTGACCTCAGATTTTGGGAACAATACCTTCTTAAATATTTATTTATTTAATGCGCTGATAACAGTGCGTGATAATCAGGCTTGATTGTGGTTTGTGATAAGCTGTCTGCTTCACAAGTTTTGATATGAAAGAGAACATGAAGCTGCTAGTATTAAAGGCCGGAATGTTGTTAGTGCCAGGGTTGCCAGATTTCGGAAAAACTTTGTTGCGAGATTTCGAAAAAAGTCGCGAAAATCTCGAGATCATTGAGCTTTTCTATTTCGGTCGCAAAAATTTCTTCTGACGACTAAAAAAAAAAAAAAAGGTCGTCAAAATTTCTGACGACCATTTATTAAGTGTTTCGATCAAAATCTCGTGGAAAATCCCCATTTTTTCGCTCAAAAAACCACAAAAGTCGCCCAAAAAAGTTGCCGTCGCGACCGCGAGGCAATTCAAAAGTAGCCCAAAAAAGCGCGAGTCGCGAGGACGAAATTTTCAGTCGCGAGCGATTTCAAAAGTCGCCCAATTCGCGCTTTTCGCGACGACCTGGCAACCCTGGTCAGTGCATTCACAGGCAGACATGGTTTTCAACGTGTTTTGAGTAACTTAGGCAAGATGCCATTGATGGATTCAGCTGTGGATGTTTTCCTGTTGATCTTCGTAAACAGCAGGAAGGCAGCAGGAACTGGTTCTGTCTTTGCACCGAATCATTACTTTCAAATGGGTAAATTGAGAAGCATGATGTTTACTTCCTCAGAAGCTAATTGCTTTTTTTGTGAATGTCTAAATATCAGAGATAGGAAATGCATTGATAACCATCTTGGTTATCACCAGTTTTCTAAAGGGCTGACCGACCTATTACTGAACATCATGCAACTGAATTTATTCTGATTCATTGGCCAAGAATTTCCTCTGACTGCTTGCTGATGTTAGTCTGCTAAACCTTTGCAAGAATGTTACAATATTCAAACATCAAAGTATTACAGCAATGCCACAGAGTTCACATACAGCAGCAACAGCTTCTGTAAACTGATTGGGTAGTAAGGCATTGGAAATCAGAAGAAATAAATTAAAACCATCTTGTCAATTTTGTTTCCCCCAATGTGTTCAAAGACTTTTCTATGCAAGTCTGTAACTTGTATATACTGACTTTAGCATGAAAGTTTGCATAAATTTGAATATTTGAATGAAACTTGTGAGAAGCTATCATAAAAATCCTGATTTGCCAAACATATTGCCGAACGAAGCATTTAGATTGGGTAGTAAGGCATTGGAAATACTGGAATGGCAATCAACGAGGCAAAGACAAAGTTTCAGACTTTGCTGAAATCCGCCAATTACTGAATCTTGTGGGAATCTTGAGAAACCAGATGGAGCAATCAGGATAGTCTGCATATCTGGGTTGTTGCTTCAGCGATGATAGCAGCAATGCAGCTGAGACTGAATAGGCTGAATATAAGACAATGAAAAAATACAATGGCAGAATGATGAATGAAAAATGGAGAATTATTAGTGAAAATGTGGCATGGGGTAAAAAAATATGAAAAACGGAATGAAGAAAAGAATCACTGAATTCCGAATGAGGTAATGAAAAATTTGCATTATCATCTTATGGGATATTGGTAAAAATTGAGCAATTTTATAATTGAAACGCTACTTGATTAGCATTTGAGCAGCTAGTTTTTCACTATATAAATGTAATAATTATGTACATATAAATTATTTATGTATGTATGCTGGACATGTGGGCTTCTCACACTTCCACAATCGATTATTTTATATGCATAATATTTATATGCATATATTTACATATGTATATAATTTATGCAGAATGCATTTATTAGCTATGGCATGCAGAAGTGAAATTAACAGAATGTGGTTTTTGGATTTCAAGGATCCCAATCCTACCTGCAGAAAATTCCACCTGTCTTTGTGCTGGCTTTACCTGGAAGAGGTCATTACTCTTAAGATCCTGTGCCGTGGCTAGACTAATGCTTCTTTCCACAACTGCAGGTACTCTTCTTTTCGTCAGGTATCTTCCATATTTTATACGGTCTGGCTTCTTACATGCTGTTTTCATGCACCAAGCAGCTGCTGTATTACAATTATTATTTACTAGCTGGGGTACCCAGCGGTGCTCTGGTAATTTTGGTTTTCACCAACCACGCACCCTGTATCAGAGTGGAGCGGGGTGTCGGTGGGGTGGGTCAGGTGGCTCTCTGTCTTTAAATTGAGGTGAATAGGAGCAAAACTGAGGTCGTAACAGGTGTTGCCCTTGGAAAGTTGGTTTTTGGCCACCACACCTTCCTCCCAGGGTAAGGAGTTTGGAAGGGGTTGGGGTGGGGTGGTCCTGGTTGCCCTCTATCTAGGTACAAGCTTTCAGGTGAATAGTTATGAAAGTGTGGCCAAGGTGTGGCATTGCAGTGGTTCTTGTTAGTGATATTTGAACGTTTGTCTCACCCAGGGTTGTGGGGATTGGCCAACCTCCCCCTCCGTTGGGTGGTCTTGGTGGCTCTCTGCCTAGGTGCTAAGTTTCAGGTCAATAACTGCGAAAAAGTGGGCATGCATTCTGGACAAACATACGTAGATGCATTTTCCTGTCATGTATATAGATATAGCACTGGCAATGCAAAGATTTTTCGGTGTATTTTGGGCTCTGAATGGATGATATGTTCAAGGGAGGAGTAGGTTGTTTGAAATTTTACCCACTGGAAGATCTGTAGTGAAAGTGTGGAGACAAATGATTGCATGGAGCAGGGCAGTCCATCCTCTGCAGTGCATTCTTCTGTGTGCAACATTTTCCACTCGGACTCTGTACATCGTCTGCGTTTGCTTTCTGCTTCTTTGGCTGATCATCATCTACTGCTGTGTTGAGCCAACGCAGAAGTTTTATTGCTAAGCTGCCAGAAACGATGAAGCTTTTTCTTTGTTGACTGTGTTGGAAATATGTGGCCTTTCGGCTGAAGCAGCAGCGGCAGCACTCCCAACTGGGAGGCAGCTGCAAAGCATGGAGGATTCTGACGGGGATGGTGTCGGGGGATGGTGTCGGGGATGTTGTCGGGGGATGGTGTCGGGGGATGGTGTCGGTGGGCCATCGTCTGATGGATGTGTGATTGTGTGGTTAGGTGAGGAGGCAGTCTCTCCGAAGCAAGAAGAAGAAGAAGAAAACTCACCCATGGCCACGCCGACGACGACGGCCTTGTAGCGGTGTACACCAGCAGCAGCGGCGGCAGCGCCTGTAAACATCAGCTGAATATTATGACTGACAGAAGAA
Organism: Lumbricus rubellus; assembly: GCA_945859605.1. Classification (NCBI taxonomy): domain Eukaryota; kingdom Metazoa; phylum Annelida; class Clitellata; order Crassiclitellata; family Lumbricidae; genus Lumbricus; species Lumbricus rubellus. The sequence continues at coordinate 40,033,063 of OX243813.1, forward strand.
GAGGAGGCTATGCTGCTGCTGCTGCTGCTGCTGCTGCTGCTCTTGCCTTGAGGTTCATTGTCTTTTGTCGAACAAATGAAGGGGTGATGAGCATTGAGAGTTTTTGCACTGAGTCTTGTTAAAGCAATTGTCTGGAAGCATTAAAAATAATATTAGTGTCTGATTGTTCATCACTGGTCTTTTGTGGCACACATTGGATTATATTTCAGCTTGATTCTGACCTGCTCAACATTTCAAGAACTCTGTGCAACTGATATTCATTTAAACTTACAGTGGACACGATTACACCAGCCAGTGTACCTTCATCTGTACCATCGTCTGTACCTTCATCTGTACAGTTCTGTAATTGGAGACTATTTCTTGTGGATCTTTTTTATTCAACTTATTTTCCACCAGCTTGTGTCTGCGTGATTGCTTAATTCTGATATGCCTTGTATTGGTGGCCTTGGAGGACAAAAAGGAAAATTCTCTGCACATTACAAAGGTAAGTTCTGTGTTTCTAACCTTTAACCGAATTGACCAGAAATCAGAAGTTGCTAGCTACTACATTTGTGACACTGGGCCTCAAAACCCATCACATGTTGGTTTTGACCTTTTGACCATATGCTACAATGAACAAGCTCTAAAATGCTTTTAACAGAATGAAAATATCTTTTTCTAACTGAAGTTATGCTCGTTTGATTCTTTCATTAGTTTATAGCAGTGGTGGCCAACCTTTTGTACTCAGTGTGCCACAAACTATCGCCCGTACCGTCCGCGTGCCACTTATATACCTGACGAGAGGAATTGTAACCTGTTACAATTTAAAACTTGCACTTGCATAAAGTAACTATATATATATATATACATATATATATATATATATATATATATATATATATATAAATTCCATGGTCCTCCGTGCCTATATATATATATATCTATATAAATAAAAATGAAACTTTGCGATCCTGCGGTCACGATCACGCCGAAAGCTACGCATCAATTGTTTTGAAAATTCACCAAAACCTTCCATTCCGATAGCGCAAGGTCACGACATTTCTTTCCCGAAAAAAACCCAATCGTTTCCACAAAAGGTGAACTTTGCAATCCGTTCGCCCGCCATTTGTAAATTCAACGAAACGGCACGCTTGCAAAATTTCACAATCGTCTTTACCAGAAACAAAGTGACGAAACATTAATGAGTGCGCGTCCCGTGACGTCATAAGCGACTCGATAAATAATTACGTTACGGCCTTCCAAAATTCTTTGCAAATTCAACGAAACGGCACGCTTGCAAAATTTCACAATCGTCTTTACCAGAAACAAAGTGACGAAATAATTATGAGTGCGCGTCCCGTGACGTCATAAGCGACTCGATAAATAATTACGTTACGGCCTTCCAAAATTCTTGGCCTCTATCCGCTGTCAGTAAAGGACGGTGTGAGGGAGGAAACGAGCGGAGGGGGAGGGGGACGGAGCGGAGGGGAAGGGGGATGGGGAGGGGGAGGAGGAGGGGAGGGGGAGGGGAATCGGGAGGGGGAGGGGGAGGAGAGGGGAGGGGAGGGAAGGGGAGGGGTAGGAGGAGGGGGAGGGGGTCTTTTCTGCCACAGCAACGCGTGGCTGGGTACAGCTAGTTTATATATATATATATATATATGAAAATTTTGTATTCGGTCTCATCACAGCGTGTGTCCATGGCTGCAATGTTAGACATTATTATTATTATTGTTTAGATTTTGAACCTATACAAAACTTGAAGAAGACTTTACTTGCCATCAGAATGAGTTTTCTTTCATGCTGATGTCAGACATAACTCGTATAAGTTTGACCATCATTATCAATTCATCACTTGTTCTGGCAAACAATGACTGTTCTGCCTAAAAGGTTCTTTCTCTAAAATTAGTTTTGATAGCTTACCTAGGCCGGTGGTTTTCATTGAGTTTCCCTGTAACTCACTGAAGTGAAGTTCAATGTTAATTATTTACATGCACCACAACTGTTGCAGTACACAGCAAAATAGCATTGCTAAAGACATAACCAATAGGAGGAGTCTCTTCCTTTGTTTTATCCTGCAACCCTACAGTGGGGTGAAACTCAATTTCTTATCTCTGAATGGATGCTGTGGAGAGTATGGACTTTGACCACCAGCCGACTGACAGTGATGAGCCTGCCTCCCCCACTTCGAGCGCCTGTGCTGCGTCTGTCAGCAGTTAATTAACCTTGCCCTGGTTGGTGGTCACTGCAGCTACTGAGTTACAGAGGCACCTGAGATTCGCCTACGTCTGCCCTAAGAGATAATATTGTAAACTAGCAGATCTAGCATAAATATTTTTCAAAAATTCCATGGCCCTCCGTGCCACTCATTATAGGCCCGCGTGCCACAAGTGGCACGCGTGCCGCAGGTTGGCCACCACTGGTTTATAGTGAGAAACCCAAACAAAAAGTTACTGAATATTCGTGTAATCCAAGTCTTTTGAACCTACTAAGTTATTATTCTGCAATTGTTCTGGGCATTAGATGCATATATTCTGAATCAGATAACGCAAACGGCATCAAAATTGGTTCACTACTTCGCAAATTAGGGCGAATTCACAGTCATATGCTGAACTGAAGAATAAACTGCATTCTTTACCCCTCTCGCCTATTTCGGCATCTAGTGCAGTATCTAGGAAGCAACAAACGACGGGTTTCGAACCCCGGCGTCACATTTGATCAAATGGATGTGTTATGTTTATTATTATTATTTTTTCTGCCCCGAGGTATACAGGATCCCTCAGGAACTTCGCTACAGCCTAATATAAATCACAGTCTGGAACAGTTTATTATTACTTCGACACAATAGAAAATCTTATATTGGATAAAATGACTGAACAGACAATAGCTTGGCAGTCAGAATAATTTTGGACTGACAAAAAGATCAGTTCCATCAGGTTAAAGTAAGACAATGGTGATGCAATTAATGTTGGAAATTTAGAGTCACACAGTTAATGATTGTGATACTGGTAAATGAGATTCTACTGACAAAGTGGAATCAAAAGTTTTTACACCTAGGTTGCTAAATTGAAACATTGGTAGAACCTGCAGATTGTGCGCAAAAAATAAGTAGAAGGAATCTTGGAGGATCAGTGTTGTTTATTGGTGGCTTAGAGACGACATTTAGACTTCATAGAGATATAGTTGATTCTATGAAGATCGTTCAGAAGTTAAGTGAATGAAATCAGTTATAGTTTGGAAGTATTTTCTGCATGTGCACACCTGCTGTGATGCTTGAATCAATTAATTAGTTGTTAAGAATGACAGTTGACATCAGGAAGAAAGAGCAATTTAGCAGATGAGTAACCAATTCAGTCAAATTATACAAACACGGACATTGAGTCTTGGAACAATATTTCGCTGTTTGCAAAAAGTCCTTTTGATTGACGTAAATAAATCTCTGATGCACAGTGTTAGTAGTTTGTAGATAAACAGTCATGAACTATAGTTTTTTAGCGTTTTTTTATAACAATGATAACAATAATAGTAATTTGTCACCTACATGTACTCTGCATGGGAGCGTGTCATGATGAATTGATCGGACTTTAATGATAATAATAATAATAACAATGCACGTATATTGCTGTATATTTGTGATCGTGTGATTATGGAATATGGATAAAGTTACCAAACACTGAAGGGAAAATTTACGACAAATGACAAGGTATGAAAATGACTAACAACTATCAAAGTTGTTCTGTGTAAATTTGTTCTGTGTAGACTTGTTCTGGGCAAACTATAATTGGCCATGAAAGGTTAAGAAGGACTACGTTACAATCTAACTATGCCAGAGTGAAAGTCCAGCGAGGGTGAATGCGCTTCATGTTTTGTTGTGGGAAGTAAGAGATGGATGGACAACCAGAAGAACACATTCAGAGCAAGAGATCCAAAATAATGGATGGCAGGAGATTCAAATTAATGTATGGATGTAACTTAAGATAGGACAGAACACCAGCGACGAAGCAGTTAAGTTTATAGCCAAGAAGATCTTAAACTCAATGATCCTTTGCATTGCCAACCAATGCAACCCCACCCCCCACCCCTTTATGTAAATGTGAATATGATGACGTTGCTCATTTTTCAATGACTTGACATCCACTGCTTTCTGCTTGAATGGTCTTCATACCATTCGACTTCCTCATTGTCAGACCAGATAGAAAGAAAACAGAACGTTGTTATCTTAACAATTAACTGAGACACAGCATGCAAGGATGCCAGATTTAAATTGATAGGAAAAGGCGTGCATAATATAATGTTCTTTTTGATACTTGAAGCATGACCTTTCATTCATTTGCAAGATGCCATTTGTAATGTACCGTAGGATATGATTGAAACGTTGCATGGCTGCAAGACAGTTGAAGTTAACTCCTCTGATAATTTGTCATCATCCATTCATATTATGAAATGTAATCATACTGCTTTCTTGTCAGTGCAGGGCTTTTTTAACATGCAGTTGTATACACAAAATGTGCCGTTCTAATGGATTTGTGCACTGTTGTGCAGTTGTATAAGCACTTCTGTACAGTTAAAACTAGCAAAAAAGGTCACTGTCCTTCGATTGGAAGTAATTTACCATGGAGTATGGCCCTAGATGGGAAAAGAAACAAGTAGTTGTGCAGTTAAAAAATTCCTTAAAACAACCCTGTGTCAGTGTGAAATAGTAACTAAAAATTATTATTTTTTTCACAATTTTTACTACTATTGCTATCATTGATTGTTATAGTTATGGTAAGGTTACCCACTTCCAAATCAGGCATATGGTCAGCTAATTTCTGATAACTAAGGCGACTAGAGGATTTTAGGATTCTCTCAAAGCACACCTGATGACTTGCATGACACATTAGTTTGCCATAAATGTAACAAATGAGTCAAATATTTTTTAATGACACACATCATCCTAAATCCAACATAAGTATATCTTTATGATGACCAACCATTTATGCCACCCTTTGGTTTACATGAAATTTAAACAAGAAAAAGCATTATTGTAAAGAATAATTTTCCTGTTAGGTAATTCACCCTAGGGATCTTTTGATTCTTTGTTTGTTGTTTCAAGTGTTAAGACTATATATGATATTTGAAACCTGTATCATTACTCTTTCTCACACACAATGTCACACATACATGCACATTGCACCCATATACAGTTACAAATAATATTAAATAATATTTATTGATTCACTGTCTAAATCAACCATCATCTGTTGCTTATGGAGATTTTGGACGACACATGAAAAGACAAACAGATGTCATGATGGTTTCTTCTTGAAACAGTGCCAGACTCTGGAGAGATACCATATGGGCATACTGGCAGTATGGTTCTGGAGAAATGTACTTGGAGAGTTATTAGCTACTTGACCCTATAAGGAGCAGCTGCTTTTTCTCAAGCTACGTGCATTCAAATGATGTGCACACATCAATTGTTCAGACAGAGCGTAAATTCTAAGAAAAGTGCAAATGGTGATTCATTTGTTTGTTAAACATCACGGTTTTTATATTTGGAAATGCTAAAACAACTTTCTCACTAGCCAGACTAATGCTGACATACTGTTTGGACCTGTTGACTTTATGGGGTGGAGGGCAACCATCATACCTGACCTGGCTTGTAAAGCAAACCAAGATTTGGATGGACTAATCAATTGTTTAGCTATTTAAATTCGTCCGACCATCCGTTGAAGTCCAAGAGTAAGACTATCAATCCATTCATCCATCCATTCATCCATTCATCCATCCATTCATCCATCCATTCATCCATTCATCCATCCATTCATCCATTCATCCATCCATACATCCATTCATCCATCCATTCATCCATCCATCCATCCAACTGTCCAATGGGCAATGTTAACTGGGGGTATTTTATATTAAGCCAAACAGTCCTGGAGCATTGCAACGAGTTGACACTGTGGCAGTCTGTAGAATTAAACGAAATTGAAAGTGGATTGTTCTTGAGTTTGTGGCAGTAGCGACATGAGTAGTTCTATAATTATGTGAATGACTGCATGTATCTTACCTGCAAACCCCTCAGTCCCAGTATGCCTCTCTAACTTCTTCAGTCGCTATTAACTCCCTACAGGCTTACATGCCTCCTCGTTATCTTCAGTAATCAAGCACTGGTGTCTTAGCTGAACCTCGATGCAGAGCAGTTGTGGGCTCACGTGCAGTCTATGCCTCTGCTCCCATCGAATGAAATTGACTTCTGCTCTCACTTTGTAACTCACACTCACTTCCTTCCTTCTAAAAATGGCTCAAAACTCACTAGTTTTTCTTGGCATTCAAGCACTTGCGTACCTGATTACATCTTCCTCTGGCGGCTGACTGACTATCCATGCCTCAGATTAACATTTGGTGAGACCTTGCTTGCATTACAAATTTATTTAATGATAATATTTGTCAATGTAGTAAATCTGTTGCATGCAAACATGAATTTATGAATGGTGTCTAGTTTTTACCGACAATCCATTGTTATAGCCAGTTGCATATACTGCAAAGGGTAGAGGTTCAAACTTTCTCCTACTGCTTGGTACAATTCCATCTTCCTCTGGCGGCTGACTGACTGTTGTAAGATCGCATGTGCATTTTTGAAACATTAGAAGGATGTAGTATCAGTTGTAGCCAGCATTTTCTCCATCTACCATTTGTCAACATATCTCTTTGAGGTCTTATCACTCTTCTGATTTATCCTCATCCTCCAATGAGCTGAGGTTATTCTCATTTTTTATCCATCACCTGCCTTTCAATTCTTAACTTTGGCAGATTGGATAGTTTATATTTAGTTTATATTCTATTGAAAGGATGAATTATCCTAATTGATCTTTGCTTTTATTAGTAACCACCCATAGATAGAAGCTGTGAACCGTCTTTATCCGTGGAATGCTCTATATGAACTGAGTCTGAGCTTGAATTAAGTTGATGTCTCGGTGCAGCGTATATGAAAAAAGGCATTTCCTTTTTCCATCTGGACATCTGACTTTTAATCTCATACTTATCATCTTTTTCTTGGCATTCACTCATTCAATGGACGATTCACTCATTCAATGGACGATTCACTCATTCAATGGACGATTCACTCATTCAATGGACGATTCACTCATTCAATGGACGATTCACTCATTCAATGGACGATTCACTCATTCAATGGACGATTCACTCATTCAATGGACGATTCACTCATTCAATGGACGATTCACTCATTCAATGGACGATTCACTCATTCAATGGACGATTCACTCATTCAATGGACGATTCACTCATTCAATGGACGATTCACTCATTCAATGGACGATTCACTCATTCAATGGACGATTCACTCACTTCTTTTTTATAGATTTGTGTGGCCGCTGTTTTGCGTTGAAACGTATTAGAGTAGGAGACGTGGCGGCTTCCTGCTTTGCTCATATCTGGCATCTTCTTCTGCTTTCCTTCATTTCTGCCATCAATGGAATTCATGTGTTTTGCCTCCAGCTAAGCGTAATGGTCTTTGGGCCTGTACTTTCTGTTGCATTTTTTCCAGCTATAAGAAAATCTTTGCATAAACATTTTATGCTCTGGCCGCCTTTGGCAGGCGTTAAGTCATCGTGTGAAGTCAAAGTAGTGTCTGTCTGTCCGTTGGTCGCTCTCTCTCTCTGCGTCTTCTTCGTCTTCTTCGTCTTCTTCGTCTTCTTCGTGTCTTCACGAAGACGAGTGATTTACTTGGATGCTGCTGCTGCTGATGCTGATGCTGTTGCTGCAACAGAGGTATCCCTTCTCTGCCTCTGATGTGGACGCCACAGCTGTGTCTTCCAATTGTTTTTGTTTTCTTGTTTTTAGTGGATACTTGAAGCGAACAGTTCTTTGCGTAATTCTTTGTCAGTTGTCTACCTGTGTGAAGTGGGTAATTAGGTGATTAGATGACATTGTTTTCATCTTCTAATAAACGTGAAAGAAATTTTTGACTTTGGATTTCATAGAATGACACAGTTTCATATCTTTGATGTACCAATGAATGCGTCGTCATGGAGCATTGGTGAGATACTTGCATGTTGTTAGAGAACGCGTTTGGTGTTTAGAACGTGGCTGTGTGTGCGTTTAAGAAACGAATTCGTCATCTCGAGTTCTTACCGTTGCATTCGTTGCGTTTCTTTCAAACATCATTTAAGAGAAATCGTGAAGAAGGATTTCTTGAAAGCTTCATCCATGAGATGTCTTCTTCTTCATGTCGAGTGCAAAGTCAAAAGACATTCATGTTAAGTGGAGCGATATTGCTGAAGAACTAATACGACAGGATAAAATGCTAGAAGGTAACATAATATGACTTCTAATATCCAGCTCTCCTTCTTAGGGCTGTGTCACTTAACAGAGGCCATGCACGGTCGCATTTGGTGATCTTAATTCGCTGTAAAATGTAACAAAAGACTTAGAAAGGGTTTGAACATCAGAAGGAATTATATGAGTTCAATATTGGATTAGATAGAATGTTGTTCTGGCATCAAATCGACGCAAAGATTCGATGCAGTAATAAACGCGTTTAAGACTTAGAAAGGGTTTGAACATCAGAAGGAATTATATGAGTTCAATATTGGATTAGATAAAATGTTGTTCTGGTATCAAATCGACGCAAAGATTCGATGCAGTAATAAATGCGTTTAGATTGCACTGTCATCAAACAATTCCCAGTTAATTTGTCATTGGGTAAATGTCTTGAGCTCTTGCTTTCATCTGACCTTTGCTCCAATTTCATGTGACCTTTGCTCCAATGTCTTCCAACTGCCAACCAAGCCATGATTTAGTTACATTTCAGTGAGTGCATATCATGCTTAATTAATTATTATTGAGACACTTTTATTTGTCTTTCATGTTGCTCAATAAGAGTTGCTTGAGGTTATTTGACTTCTTTGAATCATAGCAGTTATTGCATGTTTGCATGTATGATGAAATTAAAGAAATTAAAGATCACTTACCTTAAATGATGTGAAAGGACACAGTTTGAAGAGTGAAATTATGTCAATTACGATGCTATTGTGTGGAGTATTTTGCTATATGGATTTGAGACACAGCTGACATAAGAGTTTCAAACAAAGCAATTGACTGGAGATGACACTTCATAATTGGCTGATTAGAATTGTGTGCCTTATAGAGAACTCTATCAAAATGGAAGATTAAAATGGAGATGGGTCCTGGAATCAGTCTTGGAATTTGGTGTTGATATCCACTTCAAGAAACTTGGTGAACAACTGATGAAGACAGGATGGAGGGGGCATTGAAATGTTTTGTAGGTGATTGATGTGACTTCGTATTCAATTCGATCGGGTATTATACTATCATCATGTTTTGACTGATTTTGATTGATTTTGAGCCAGTGCAGTGATTTGAGGACAGGAGTGATGTGATAGCATTTAGGGGGTTTTGGTGACAGCACTGGTGAGGGAATTCCGAATATGGTGGCAGATTTCGAACTTAATTTCTATTTCAAATGTGCATCTGGAGTTTGAATTGCACATCATGGATTTGAAAATTGACTCCTCTGTCCATTTTCTGGATTGATGTTGTCATGTTTTGATTGATGTTGTCATGTTTTGATTGATGTTGTCATGTTTTGATTGATGTTGTAATCTCTGTCAATGCAAGGACCTTGGCGGGACAGTTGACATCGATAGAGACTTCTTTTCTTTTTTATACCTTGCTTTCAAATACAGTTATGTGAATAGTAGGGATGATAGAGAAGATTAAAATTAAACAGATAGGAAAATCTCTAACAGTTTTTAAGACAGTCAGAGTGGAAGCAAAGGTGCTGTGCAAGTATCTACCATGTAAACAAATTAAAGACCAACGCTGTGAGTACCGTAATATCAGCCAAAGTCATTGGATTAGTTACCAAATCTGACAGACTTTGGAGGAGCTTTTGGGTAATCGTATCATTCTGGCATGAGAAGCAGAAGATCATCGTAGACGTGAAGTTACTTCTCGCTACCACAGCCTTTCCATTCACCAGATGGCGATTGAAAAATGAGCTGCAAAAACGGCTAAATTTGACTCTTGTACTATGAATTGTAATCATGCTAAAGTGTGTCAGTTTGAAAAAATATTAAGTGGAGAGTATTTCTTAAATCTTTCACAGGCTTTATGAACCCTTGAGTTTTGATAAAGGCTTTTGATTGATCTGGAGAAATTGGTCCACTGTGACTGTAAATGACGACACTGGTATGAGTGGAAGAACCATTAAACAGCGGGTCCATGGAAGAGCCATGACACAGAGGTTCATAGGAAGAGCCAATACAATTACAGGAGTCCATGGAAGAGCATGCAACGTCTAGAGGGATGCAAACAAATGTCAGTATATTTTCAACATACATGATATAAATGTTGTTTGGCCACACTTGCTGCCAAGTGAAGGATATGTAAACTGCCAACTGATCTAGACAGCAGGGTTACTTGGGCCCACACTTGAACCAAAGTGGGCTACCAGGAATTACTGGCAATCTTAGGTCCACTTGAAAGAGTGTGACTTATGTCATGTGTAGAACATGGGAATGGTTTGGTGTATAAACGTAAACAAGATGTCTGAATACTGAACCTATATGAATCTCACATGCTGATGACATGAAACCTTTGATGTGCTAGACTGATACTTTTCAAACAAAGACTTTACTTCTTAGAATAAATGTAATGTGGTCAAATTTACTTCATACCTTAGTTTCTTTGCTTAAGTTGATTGTGACACAATAATTTTACATGAAGTATAGATGAGATGATGGCTTTGCAATGTGTGCCTGATCTCTAGTGTCTAATAAATCTCGATCTAAAATGCATTCTGATTCACTTTTTGATCTGATAAACTGGCTATGCATAAACTGGTTCTCTTGATTAAGCAGGTCAAAGCCTTGATAGTCTCTAAAAATGGTCATGAGTTTACATTGACAAGTTACCTTACAAAGTTGTTCACACTTAGATTCTGTAACAGCATCACTTGTAGAAGTGATTTTTCTCACTCGTGTTTCCCTATCTTTCATATCTGCTGCTCTTGCTAAAACTATGGCTATTATTTAACTTGTGGTATCAGTTTAGGCACCATAACAAAACAGTGCAGACGATTGCGCATAACTGTCTGGAAAAGTATCTAATGTTGACTAAGGATCAATAACATACTGCCTACCACCTCGGCCTAAATCATTAGTTATTAGATATACAGCCAACACTGTGCAAATGAAACGCAAATGCGATCAATTAAGAAACGAGTAACATCCATTTTGTATGTTCTTGTGTTTTGTAATTTTTTGCTTTTTTTCTAGGTTAAATGTCTTCTAGTAAAAGTATGTTTTCGTGTCCAGCTCTCCTAGTTTCCACTCATGCAGAAGCTGTGATATTGTCCACTGAGTTGGTACTGTCATCCAAACCATTTGACAAGTCTTGTGAACTTGTGCTGAAGAAATGTTTTACCCTAATGTTCCTTTCAGATTCCTAGATAATTTTTACTTGTGTCCTCACACTGCTTTACTTATTTGACACCAAATCAAAAAGCTGCACTGTTTATTTCAAGTGATTAACTTGTAAGCTCCGATTAAGCCTCATTCTCTCCAACTCTCTTCAAATTTTCTGCATAGCTTAACTCCTTGTAACCCTTTCTCATTTTGTAGCTCTTCTTTGCATGTTCTCCAGTTATTCTGTTTCTGTGCTGACTTTTTTATTCTAAACTAAGAACAAATATTTTCAACAGTCTCATCCATGTGCCATTACTTACCTTGTGTTACCATCTAATTATTACCTTACCTTTCTTCATCTTATCTTATCATAACTATCTTTCGTCACCTTTTCTTGCCTTATCTTATCTCATCTTGTATTTCTTTACTGAATTCCTATCTTTCAATTGGAGCTCATTCTGCATCGCTAAAGCTGTGTCTGATTTTTGTATTTGTCTAATCTTATTTCCTCTTTCAGTTTTTTAAGCACTGAATGAACCCAGAGATTGGAGACTACAAATGAGTATTACAATTTAATTTTTTGTGCCATACTGTCCATTAGTTGGCAGTATTGACAGACTGGAACTAAAAGGAATGCTGACCAAGACTTGAGTTTGAGAGTAGTGATGAGAATTTCATTTGATGCATATTTTTCAGACAGTGGTGGCAGCAGCAATAATGGCGGTGAACCTGCGTCATCATCATCAGCAGCTCCTACACACGTCTCCGCTAGAAGCCGAAACCTCAGCACTGAAGGTGAGTCTTCCTGACTTGAGTTCTTCTTGTTGTTGTCCAGATTAACCATGCTGACAATCCTACAAACTATGGATTTCTTATAAATGCCATTCAATTTATGTCCGCATATTAAGAAGCATGGGGGGGGGAGCATTTGCCCACCTGGATTTTGTGCATTTTTAATTTTTGTTATCTTTGATTCTTATGATTATTGCAGTTCACCGTCTGTAACATAAAAACACTTAGTTATTGTGGGTAGTCCTTGAGCATATTTAGTAGTTTTTGTTTATGAAATTGTCGTTCAGATATGGCTGAAAGTGCGATTCCAGAACACTAACAGCATAGCAGCATATCAGCCCCAAATCATGTCAAATGTTTCCAAAAGTACTTGTGGCTGTTGGACTCTGTGTTAGATTCCTCTGTTCACTGGAGTAAGTGCCGAAGGTGATGCCGCGATGTGATGCTTTTTGCTCTCATATCAACAGCTTAAAGTGTTTTTCTGTAAAAAATTTATGAGGATACCCATGGTACATGCATGAATTGATGAAGGGGACAATTCGCCATGGTTGAGGTTTTCTATTAGGGAGCAGCAGTGGCTTGTCTTGGTCGTCAAGACTTTCATGAATGAAAGGCTGCTTTCCAGTCAATATATAATTGCTTGGACCCTAGGCAAGTTGTTCACTCACAATTGCTCATGCGCTTCGGAGTAAAACTCCAATTCAGGGTCCGCATTGTAGTCGAGAGCACCTCTGAATAGAAATCTTGAAGTGCTCATTATGTATGCATAAGGCAGCCTGTCAAATTGGACATTCAAATTGTTTTAAAATATCTCTACCTTACAAGAGTATACAAGACACATGTATTGATAAATTTTCACATTGCCTTGCTGCCATCATTTTTTAGATTATGATTGAAAAGCAGGGTTAGGACTAGGCTTTGCCCAATTGGTTAGAGATATGGTCCTACAAATTGGTCATTCCTTTCTATATTTGTTCATTCATTTGTTCTTTAAAGGTATACAGGATTGGCATCTGTTATTTCTTTTATCTGAATTGTTTATATCCTCCTTCTGATTGCCTGCTTGTCTTTTTCAGACAATGTCAAAGAGACCCTTACAGTGGAACTACACCGAAAGAAAGAGGATGATGGTGATCTCGGATTAGTTGTAACAGGTTGTCATTTATTTTCATTTTGTTGCCTACTTCTGATTGCGCATGAAATTGGCTGTTAAACTAACTGTTTTGATTTCTTAATTATTTTATTGTTTCTCCCTTTCATTCCTTGTTTCAATTGTTCTGTCTTCCTCATTATCATCACATAATCTTTGTCTGTCTCTTTGAGTTTGGCTTATAGGAATATAATATCGACATCTCTATAAACATGAGACATTTGTGATGGAAATTTGATAGTGATATTGCAAAAACAATTGCAAAATCAGAAATCTGATGTTGTCTGACAACAGCATTGACCAAATGTGAGACCGAATGTGTTAGTGAGGTTACTTACTAATTATGAAATCGGAAAATCTTTTGACTGGTTAACAAAACATCATCGAATATGAATTTCAAATCAACTGACAAAGTTGGCAAGAAATGTTTAAAGTGATGAGGGGTTGTGGAAAGAGGCCCCAGTGGACAAGGGCGGAGACGTAAGGGGGACAGAGGGACGGTCCCCCCCCCCCAAAAAAAGAAATAGGTCGTCAGAAATTTTGTCCGGCAAAAGATGGAATTTTTTTGCGACACTCAGCCATTCATCCGTCCAAAAATCTCGCGTCTTTCCTTCGGTCACTCATTCGCCCCCCCCCCCAAGTCTCCGCCCACGTTTCCACCCATGCCAGTGGGGCAAATGAATTAAGTTCTGAATGATCCCCTGCAAGAGCCTCTGGCGATTGCTTCAGCCATCATACCGTCTACATCCACATCCGGGTGTTGAGAAGGGAGGAGGAGGATGTAATCCAATCAATGTCAACAGCAGAATAAACAACCAACTGAAACAACTTAAGTAAGAAGGAGAGTCTATGACTTGCAAGCAAAGAAGATGATAATCTCATTTCAGTCACTTAAACTGAATTGGCTTAGTAAGGAGAAATCAAAAGTTTGGGTTTAATTTCGGAATGAAGCAGACAAAGTGAACTATCAAGATGTAGGAAGAGTTGAGGCGGAGATGCAGAGGCAGAAAATGAATTACCTCTGTCAGATTTCATTTCTGAATTGGTGGAGTGTTATCTAGTTTCAGCATTTGAGATAGGCAATGACAGGATTCAAAGCAGAGCAAGGTGCGAAGAAAAATGAGCAGATCTGGCTGGCTGGTGAATAGGTGGCTGGAGGATGGAAATGGAGAAATGAATGTTTTATTGCAATACCTGAGAATTGTCTTTGTTCGTGTTGTTGATAATTGACTATACAAATGAGAAAGTTTTTCTTGTGATTACTGACAATTGCAAGCAGGCCTTTGATCATTTCCTAGTAATGGTAGACTTTAGATAGACCAGTAGACTGTGGCCGTGATGTTCAGAGACTGTTCTCAGCTCATCTGCCTCACCAGACTAGAACAGCAGATGCTGGCTGCTATGCCAGAAGGTGCATGCCAGTGAAAGTAAGAAGTAAAAAGAGGAGGAGGAATAAGAAGAGGAGGAGGAGAAAGAGGAAGAGGAGGAGGAGGAGAGCTGCAAGGTAGCAGAGTAGGAATGGGAGTAGAGAGGGCTGTAAGGCGGAGCAGGCTTTATCATAGAAGTGCGAGATGGGGGAAGGGAGTAAAAGATAGAGAGGGAAGCAAGTTAGAGGAGGGTGGAAGAGATGTGAATGATGGAGGAGGAGAAGGTAGAGAAGGATGAGGTTCTGAGGCTATGATTAATGGAATTCTTATAGCTGCTGGCCGTGTATTCCAGTTACTGGTACTACCATCACGTTATTACACGTGTTTGCTCAATTTCCATTAATATGTTACCGTAGGAATTTGTGTTGGAAAGAGAGATAATCAGGTGAGAGTCATAGATCAGCATACTTTGTTCCTCTCTAATTGATTGATATCAAAATGTTCTGCTAATGATTGAATGATCAGACCATTTAGATGTTTTTATTAGCTTAATTAAATAAGTTTTATCATGTTCTATCCTCTCTTGAGATTCTTCAAGCACTGTTAATTAAGCTGGTCGTTTTATGCCTTAAATCATGCTAATGCGGTGAGCTTTGATACTTCTGCTGTTATGCACTTATATTTTTAATGACTTGGTCTTTGTTTAGCAGTTCTTTGCATAGACAAATGCTTAAAATTGCCAAAGTCAATTGCTTAAGTTGCCTGATAAATTTTAAAAGCTCGATAATAATTATTATTACTAAAATTTGGACAAAATTTGAGGTTAATTAAGAATTTCTTTTGTGATGGATTTTCTAATTGGTTAAGCCTTTAATTTACTTGACGAGACAAACAGGCTTTTGGTATGGCACAATAAAAAATGTTTTGTTTCTTTATGGCTGGTCTGAAGTTACCGGATTGGTGAATGCAGTTAAGTAGCTCATGTAAGGAAAAACTTTGGTTATAAGAAGAAAGTTTATGACATATTCTATACAAGCATAAAGGTGATATCTTGTAATATTAGTAAACAGACTAGTGATTGACTGTCTATGACAGAGGAATTTCTTCTTTTTAAGTCTTTTTTAAAATAGACATTGAATTGATTTTAAATGAAGATTACTGTATAGAATTGAGAGAGAGACTAAGGCAAGTCTTCATCAAGCAATGGACAGCTGAATGCAGTAGATCCTCGACTGATATAAAACGTAGCGTTGCCTCCGCTCCACAGGACCTTTGACCTTTGAAGTTGATGAATGGATGCAGTCTGCTGTGCACAGCCAGATCAGTCTTCTACGTGCATGACCTTGAGTTAGACACACATCAGCGAATTGCTGGAGACATGCAGCTCCATTCCATCGTGAATAAAAAGCTGATGTGCCATGCGCTTGGCTTTCAAGCTTTAGAAGTGTGTGGAGATTATGATTACGTTAAAGAATTTGTGAGTCTTGTTTTGCAAAGAGTAAATATGAACTTGAGTTGTCTTTAGGCTGATGATGTCAAACAACTGATGATCTGATCATTTAAGACTGGAATGGATGAAGATGGCTATGCTGGAAATGATGTCGATTGGTCATCATCGATGCTGCATCAGTTCAATAGAATTCATGGTTATGGAAAAGATGGAATGTGACTGAACGGATGCTAACGACCATCTTCCTTAAGAGCATTTCTTTTAGCTGCACCACTCATCTTCATCTTCATTGATGCATTGAGGACATAGATCCAGTTTCTTGTTTAAGAGAAGATTGATGAAAAGGATAGGGATGAAGAGGAGGCAGAGGAGACAGAGGAGGAGTGAAAGAAGTGGAAGAAGAACGAGGACAAAGTTGGGCCATGGTATGAAGTATTGGCAACATAATTTTTTCAGCCTCAGCATGTGATCGTGGATGGTCTGTTTGATGCCAGATAATCCTGCTGCTTATTCACAAACAAAATTTGTGGATCAGAAATTTTTGGCTGTTAGTGATTTCTATTTTGAATGATTATGCAGGTCATCTACAGTAGCAAGATACATAAGCAAAAATATGCATTCATACATACATATTTAGACATATTAAAACTTGGTCTCTATAAAATTACTGAATAAGATTATATGAATTAGATACAATACTGAGCAAGATAAAATTCAATATAGAGACGAATTTTCTTTTTAAATGACCTACATATTAATGTTAGCAAATTGTGCTATTTGGCTGTTTGTCTGTTGTTCATTCGAATTGATCAGAAAAGAAAAATCTATTGGAAATTTTTCTTTACCTGAGTCAATAATGTTCCTCTGTTAGTAATTGATTTTTGCCTTTCACTTCTAATTAAACTTGTTCCAAACATTCTGCTTGCAACCAGAGAAATCTGGTTTTGATAAGTGATGGAGCTGATCCAACAGCATCAACAACAACAGCAGCAGCAGCAGCAGCAACCAGCGACTTGTCTTCTTAAGATGTGAGAGCTGCTGCTGCTGCTGCTGCTGCTGCTGCTGCTGCTGCTGCTGCTGCTGCGTGTT
This sequence comes from Lumbricus rubellus, assembly GCA_945859605.1. Lineage (NCBI taxonomy): Eukaryota > Metazoa > Annelida > Clitellata > Crassiclitellata > Lumbricidae > Lumbricus > Lumbricus rubellus. The sequence goes on from OX243813.1 coordinate 40,050,322, forward strand.
AAGTGTGCTGGTTCTGTGGCTTTCCTTTCCTTTCGCATTCAGTCATTAGCGCAATTCTTCTCGATTTTTTTCGCTGTGATTTAATGTGATGTTGTAAAATGAGTTGGGCTTTCTTTGGTGTGTATGAAGCATCTTAGAGTCTACCCTGTAACTAACTTTATGATCTCAGTTTGAACTCACATCTCGTTTGCTGCTTGCATTGGGTTTAATGAACTAACAGAGAATTCATGTTATCCATAGCAATCTGCTCAGATGTTAATGTGTGTTGCTGTCCATCTAGTTACTGCAGCTGCTACATTTTGTAGAACGTCATTTTGGCTTTTCCATTAAATGCTTTTATTATGGGTTCTTGAAGCAGTCTTTCGTAAAACTTTCTTAAGCTGTTTCGTGATTGGGAAAAATAATTTCATCAGCAGACTTAAAGAAGGAATCAGAAGTCTCTGATATCTAGTTATTTATCAGTTCTGTCGGTAAAATGCTTGCTACCATTACCATTTGAAAGTTCTTAATGTTTCCAGGTGGAGTGGATAAGGACAGTCCACCGAGAGTGGCTTATCTTAAGCCAGATGGAATAGCATTCAGGTAGGCCATTCAAACACCTGATTCATAGTCATCATGTAATAAATAATTTAATAATTAAGTCACAACACACCTGGCCATAGCTATCTTAAAATACAATGACATTGGGTTGACGAGTGAATGGCACTCAGACCCAGACGTTGATTGTGTCAAAGATGAAAGCAGTCTACTCTGTTGTGGGTTCCTACATCTATGCACATGATGGTACGTGTCACATGCATCAGCATGTGTACAATGAATTTGACAAGCATATAATGCAATAATTGTATGGTGAATGTATTATTGTATGTGTGTAATAATAATAATAGAATTCTAGACACCAACTGATGGTTGCTACTAGACAAAATAATTGTACAAGTGAAATTGCAGTCAAGACACAACAGTGGAATAAAAAAAATTAAAAAACGACCAACAGAAGTAATGAATCTGGGATGAAGTGAGTTTTAGTCAAGATCTGAAGATCAAAACTGATTGCAGAGCAATGTTTACCAGAAGAGAATTCCAGAGATGTTTTCTCGAACAAAGATTGGATTGTGGCGCAAAAGCAACATGATGGGCAGAAACCGTAAGCAAGTTAGTGATGATTGGGTTGAAGGTACAAGCAGTCTACTCTGTAGGTTCTTACATCTATGTACAATGTTGTACATGAAGGTATACTTATTACATAAAACGAGAATTAAGAGGGTGAGATAGAATTACGGGTAGGAGACAGTGTTCAGCTAGAGATGAAAATTCAAGTGATTGAATTTCACATGAAGTTGCTGGAGTGGATGGAGGCTGTCAGTAACTGACTTTCCATTTAAATATGGATTACCAGAGCATTTCAAGCTCATCTTAGTTATCATGTGACCAAAAAGTTAATCACAGCCCAAGTAGCTGTTAGTAGGTCTTATGTAATGTGCATGTCATTCACCAGTGGAGTAACTTATTGTTTCAAATGGACATCAAAGAATATGAATTGTCTTAATTTAGGTTATGACAGAAGAATTTGAATTTCGAAACCATTTTACGAACATTTTTGAATTTTGTATGAATATTTGTATATGTGTATGTAGCTATGTATGTATGTCATACATGCATAAAACATAATACAAAATTCAAATTTGTTTTTGGCTAAGTATATACAATTATACATAATATTATGTGACCGCCTATCCCAAAACCAGGTGCTTGTTAGTTTACAAGAAATAAATCAACAACTGCAAATTTTACTATTATATGCAAATTTCGTTTTTAGGAAATTCAATCATGAAATTATCTTTAAAACATCATAGGTACCAAGAAGAACACTTAAAATTAATTATTTAACCACAAAACAGAGTGATTTAATGGGCACTGTGTATAAGAATTGTGCAAATAAACATGATGTTGACCGTTTTTCAAGGGATAGCATTTAGAGTTGCCTCGTGAGAAACCATAGATGTTTAATATAATTATAAGCTTATGTTTAGAAAGGAAAAGATCTGCTCTACACAGTGATACTATTATCGGGATTGGTATAAAAACAAATTAACCTAGAACAGATGAATAAGTACGGACTATAAAACAGCCTTCGTGCTGCCAAGCGCATGACATGGCGACTTGTGAAAGCGTTTTCTCCGTATGTTGTTTCTGCCACAGCTAAACTTTAAAAGCACACAACTCCAGTTAGAAGTATCATAAATAAATAAATAAATAATACGTCGTGTAAAAGGTCACATAGTGAAAAATCTTGTGGATGAATAAAATAAATTTTTATTTCCTTCGACAAAAGCCTGCTTTTGACTTGCTGGGTCACATATATGGAAATCAGATCTGAGAAGGATACTTAGATGTATATATAAGACCAGAGGCTGATCTTAGTTTGTGGAGCTAAGCTGAGTTTGTATTTTAAAAGAAATTGTAAAGGTTTTACCAAATTTAGATATTCTTTCTTCTAGCTGACATATAATCTATATTTTAATGCGGAGTCAACAGTTTGAAGACATCCCTAGGACAAATGACTGTGAGATCAAAATGCACATGTTTAGATCTTATATACTGACCACAGATGGTGTCCTGCTAAATCAGCCATTGCTGCCACATTATGAGCTTATTTGTGGTATTTGTTGTGAACTGATGTTGGTAGGAGTGATCTGCTTGAAGTCGGTGATTTGCTCGTATCAGTCAATGGAGTTGATGCGACTCTTCTCAGACATTTCGAAATCGTCAACATGCTGCAGAGTTCAACTAGTCCAACAGTTCTTGAGTTGCAGTACAGTCTTCCAGATCCATGTACGTTCTAGCACATGGTTGGCTGATGTGTCAGCATTCTAGATTTCCTGCTCAGTCTTCTGTTACCTTGAAGTTTCTTTGTTAGATTGCAGTTAATTCAGCTCAAACTCACTGAAAATGTCCCTTTCAGTTGATGCATTCTTTCCATGCTGAACATGTTGCATGATATATTCTGTTATTATTGCTTAATTCTTCATTCACCAGTACTACAGATTCAGATAGATCAGAATAATTTCTCAAAATAAAGGTTGATGTCCAAAGTGCATGCTACTGGAATTGGTTATGAACATAGCATCGTATAATCTCAGCAGAAGTAGTTTCATCACGAGGGACGAGGGATGTAATGTCTGGATACAAGACGCTAATTGGGAGCACTTCTGAAAGACTTTTGCTGGGAAAAGTGCTTTATAAATGGTACAATGCAATAAATAGAATAATGTGAATAATTTTCAATTTATATGTAATAATAATAATCATTGTTTGATTTCAAACTGACTCATGGCAGTACGATTACAATTCATAGAATGAATGGACAATCACAAGGAATCATTACAGTAGTCAAATTTAACGGTTTGATGACCGTGCAAGGTGCTCATCAAGTTCTGGTCATTTTACAGTGATGCCATTTACCAAATAAAAGACTGGTTGAACTTTGGGAGGGTCCCACATCTGTGCGAGTGTTACCAGCACTCTAAGTCTCCTCCCTGCATGTGCATCAGAGTGAGTTGATTTCAGCTGTTAAGAAACTGACATTTACTTACTTTTTAAAAACATTTTAGAAAAGTTTCCATTGCAGTATATTATATTATGTTTGTGTTTTGCTGTTTCTTCTTCCGATTTTCAGACCAGATGTCATTTTCGGTGATGTGCAAGCGAATAGAAGTTCGTCTGATGAGAGATGCGGAATATGGTACGTTCGGAATGACCCTTCGAGGGGGAGCCAGCAAAGACCCCAGGAAATGCCGACCATTGACTGTCACACAGTTACGGCTTGGAAGTCCAGCTGAAAGGTAGAGCTGAACATAGCATTTTTCTCTCTCTCACACACCTACACACACACACACGCACATGCATGTTGCATACATGTGATGTACATATATATCTTGGAATCTACTGGTTTGCTCTTCCGTTATGTCTGCCGGTTTGGATCAGCAGGGTATCAATAAAATGCTTTTAATCTGTTTTTAAATGTTGCAGCCAGCATATTGGAGCTCTAGCAAGATTTGGGCATATGTTGAACTTTATGTGGGAGGAATTGCACTGGTTGCCAATGCACAAATGCATTAAGTTTAAGACCTTACTGCTAGTGGGCAATTGCCATACAGGCTGTGCTCCGTTTTAGTTCAGAGAGTTGTGTATTGGTCTTATCCATTGCTAGTCGTGGATTTCTTTGCTCTGCTACATAGGATGACCTGGTTGTTCTCCAGCCAAAACTTCCATAGTACAGTATTGAAACTTTACTGTGATTAGTCGAACTTTCTGAAATAGGCAGCTGTTCTATTTGATTTTCTCGTTTGGGTTCAAAAGGTCAGGAACCCCTCAGATAAGTCTTTTACTTGTAGAGGAGATTCTAGATATTATATTATTATTATAATTACAATCGTAGAACTTGAGAAGAGGACGCTCACACCTGGATGCTTCCAAGAGCTGTGCTAAGATTTTTTAAGACCATCTGTAAACAAGCTTTTCATTCCAGCAGCAAGAACTACTTCGTGATGACGTCGTTCGAAGAGTATTGCCGCTGCAGCTGCTGCTGCTGCTTTAGTCCGTCTAGAATGGCTGATGATCAGTTGTGGCATTCATAGCCGCCACCATCACCACCACCACCACCACCACCACCACCACCAGCTGTCATCCAAATGATTTAGGAACTGACTTAAAACTGTACTGTTTGACTGTTTGGTCCAGCCATATAGACTGCTAAAAATTCAGAATTTAAGGGCTCTATGGTTGTCTCAGGCTGCAAAAGATATACAAATGATGATAATGGCGATGATGATGATGATGAAAACAATGACAAATTGAAATAATGGTGATAACAATAATTACCGTATATATGTGTATACATATACCAGTGTATTGATAATATACTGGTATATGTGTGACTGCTATACAATGTATACATGGAATGTATGTTTAATTGGGAGAGGGTTCTTTTTATATGCTTGCAGTGTGCAGCAGAAGCATGTGAAGATAATAAATAAATAATGACTGTTCCTTTGCAATAGGCTTTGTTTTATGGATCTAAACGGTGATGTCAGCCTTTCCTCACTCACTAAATTGCATGTAAGGTTCAATCTAGTAGATCTGGTTCTTCTGTTACAGTCAAAGAATTCTGCTTGTTTTGATCCATTTCTAATTTTCGATATGAAAATGAATCTAATTCCAATTCTGCAGCAGATCATGTATAGGGTTTCTGCATTGGTCTGGTACTGCATAGCACTGGTGTAGTGCTGCATGGAGGTCTGGCTCTCTTGTACCTGCGGAGTCTGCTGTCCCACCTCTGGTGTCCAGCGACGATCTGCTCTCTGATCGACTGATCAGCTGAGCTCTTGGCCCATCACTCTCAAACTGCTATAATGCAGCAGTGCTTGTCCTCAGTGGCTGACCCTTGAACTCGAAACTGGCTTCCTGTTGTGTTCCACCTGGTGTCTAGAGGTCACAACACTATGTTCTTTTCTCACTTAAAAACTGCTTTATTTCGCCGTGGTTGGACTGGGAGCACTTCTGAGTAGATTACCCTGAAGGTGCATTATATAAAAACTGAACAATACTAATATACCAAACCTGATTGAAAATAACAGAATATATATTTAAAGTGATATCTATGTTTAGGGAAGGCACGCTTAAAGTTGGAGATCGTATTCTTGCGATAAATGGGGTCAACATGACACAACGAACGCTCGTCGAAGTTCTACAGATTCTTCAGGAACTCATGGAAGCTGCGTTTCTTGTCGAATATGATGTATCTGTCTTAGGTGAGATTTTGGTCTTTACAGCTTCTGCAGTCCAGTGTTTGCTTTGGTTAAGATGATCTATCAATAGCTAATGACTGGAGTTTTTGAGAGAGTTCATCGGTAATTCATGTAGTTACTAATTGTCATTGAATGCAGCAAATTGAAATTAAAAATGGATCATTCATATCGAAGCATATAACTGGAAACTCAAAATACCAAACATGAAGTTGCTGAACATATACAATATATAGGCCTATGTTTCTGACTTTCGCACATTTTAAGCGCATTTAGTTATATTTTTTAGACATTGCAAAACAATATTTGCACTAACACATTCTGCTTTATAGAGCAACCAGTCAAGTGGTCATAGAACAACCAGTCAAGTGGTCATAGAGCAACCAGTCAAATGGTCATAGAGCAACCAGTCAAGTGGTCATAGAGCAACCAGTCAGGTGGTCATAGAGCAACCAGTCAAGTGGTCATAGAACCAGTCAAGTGGTCATAGAGCAACCAGTCAAATGGTCATAGAACAACCAGTCAAGTGGTCATAAAGCAACCAGTCAAGTGGTCATAGAGCAACCAGTCAAATGGTCATAGAGCAACCAGTCAGGTGGTCATAGAGCAACCAGTCAAGTGGTCATAGAACCAGTCAAGTGGTCATAGAGCAACCAGTCAAATGGTCATAGAACAACCAGTCAAGTGGTCATAGAGCAACCAGTCAAGTGGTCATAGAGCAACCAGTCAAGTGGTCATAGAGCAACCAGTCAAGTGGTCATGCATAGAGCAACCAGTCAAGTGGTCAAGTGGTCATAGAGCAACCAGTCAAGTGGTCATAGAGCAGCCAGTCAAGTGGTCATAGAACAACCAGTCAAGTGATCATAGAACAACCAGTCAAATGGTCATAGAGCAACCAGTCAAGTGGTCATAGAGCAACCAGTCAGGTGGTCATAGAGCAACCAGTCAAGTGGTCATAGAACCAGTCAAGTGGTCATAGAGCAACCAGTCAAATGGTCATAGAACAACCAGTCAAGTGGTCATAGAGCAACCAGTCAAGTGGTCATAGAGCAACCAGTCAAGTGGTCATAGAGCAACCAGTCAAGTGGTCAAGTGGTCATAGAGCAACCAGTCAAGTGGTCATAGAGCAACCAGTCAAGTGGTCATAGAGCAACCAGTCAAGTGGTCATAGAGCAACCAGTCAAGTGGTCATAGAGCAACCAGTCAGGTGGTCATAGAGTAACCAGTCAAGTGGTCAAGTGGTCATAGAGCAACCAGTCAAGTGGTCATAGAGCAACCAGTCAAGTGGTCAGGTGGTCATAGAGCAACCAGTCAAGTGGTCATAGAACAAGTCAAGTGGTCATAGAGCAACCAGTCAAATGGTCATAGAACAACCAGTCAAGTGGTCATAGAGCAACCAGTCAAGTGGTCATAGAGCAACCAGTCAAGTGGTCATAGAGCAACCACTCAAGTGGTCATAGAGCAACCAGTCAAGTGGTCATAGAGCAACCAGTCAAATGGTCATAGAGCAACCAGTCAAGTGGTCATAGAGCAACCAGTCAAGTGGTCATAGAGCAACCAGTCAAGTGGTCATAGAGCAACCAGTCAAGTGGTCATAGAGCAACCAGTCAAGTGGTCAAGTGGTCATAGAGCAACCAGTCAAGTGGTCATAGAGCAACCAGTCAAGTGGTCATAGAGCAACCAGTCAAGTGGTCATAGAGCAACCAGTCAAGTGGTCATAGAGCAACCAGTCAGGTGGTCATAGAGTAACCAGTCAAGTGGTCATAGAGCAACCAGTCAAGTGGTCAAGTGGTCATAGAGCAACCAGTCAAGTGGTCATAGAGCAACCAGTCAAGTGGTCAGGTGGTCATAGAGCAACCAGTCAAGTGGTCATAGAGCAACCAGTCAAGTGGTCAAGTGGTCATAGAGCAACCAGTCAAGTGGTCATAGAGCAACCAGTCAAGTGGTCAGGTGGTCATAGAGCAACCAGTCAAGTGGTCATAGAGCAACCAGTCAAGTGGTCATAGAGCAACCAGTCAAGTGGTCATAGAGCAACCAGTCAAATGGTCATAGAACAACCAGTCAAGTGGTCATAGAGCAACCAGTCAAGTGGTCATAGAGCAACCAGTCAAGTGGTCATAGAGCAACCAGTCAAATGGTCATAGAGCAACCAGTCAAGTGGTCATAGAGCAACCAGTCAAGTGGTCATAGAGCAACCAGTCAAGTGGTCATAGAGCAACCAGTCAAATGGTCATAGAGCAACCAGTCAAATGGTCATAGAGCAACCAGTCAAATGGTCATAGAGCAACCAGTCAAGTGGTCATAGAGCAACCAGTCAAGTGGTCATAGAGCAACCAGTCAAGTGGTCAGCTGATTGAATTAAAAGCATTAAAAGCAGTTGTATGATTGTGAGAGACATGCTTTTGTTTATGGTGCTAACTTTTTTCCTGAGGTGTATACTTTAATGGAAAGTTATTTAAACTCATGGATTGTTTATAGTCTTCCTGTTCCATTTACAGAAGTGGTTCAGAATGCCACTGGTCCTCTTCTCGTTGAAATAGACAAGCTGCCTGGATATAGCCTTGGATTAACATTGTCACGAGCTTTGTATCACGGCCGACCAGTTCTCGTCATAGACAGCATCAATGCTGCAAGCATTGCTGACAGGTAAGATAGACAAGTCATTGAACAGACATGTTACTGTGTAAGAACAGGACAATGTTGATGGTAAAAGCAATGAAGATGATGTTATGTTATTGTAGTTATCATTAGAATTTTATGCTCTGCTACTTCAGAAGAAATTCCTCTGAATCATTCACAACCTAACAAACACAAATTATGATTGCATGATAAGAATGACTATGTAAACATTAGTCAATGAGCTTAGTTTGCTTCTATTACCTGTTACAATTATATGGTTTTCTGTAGGTAGACGTATTGGCGGCCTACGCACATTAAATGCACATTATGTATTGTAATGTATAATTGTATATATTAGATGAACATTGGAAGCGTGGGCAGAAAACACCTGGGTTTGAAGATTTTTCTTAGGAACAGCAGGCCACCATATTAGCCTTTAGTAGCAATGTATCAAACCGAGAGCAATCATGTATGCATTAATGTTTTGAAACAGTCGCCCATCCACGTACTTAACTGGTCTTAATTTTGCTCCACTTCACTCAGCTAGTCAGTATGATAATCTTAAGCGACCAAATGATGACCATTCAAGCAGCAGTTGGTCTGAGAAGCTGCTATCCTGTGATATGCTGTGAAGTGAGATTGTTGAAGCCATGAAGATAGGGACTTCATCTTTAACGCTTAGAATCATAACAACTGTTACTGGAGAAACCTTCTTTTCTGTCTGCACTTCTCTGCCAATATGCACTGAATAACATGATTACATTACTCAATGATTACATTACTCATGATGTCGTGTGTCATTGTTGGAGGAGGAGCACCTGATGGTTTGCACTGATTTTCCACCTGTATTTGGAAACAGAAGAAATTGAAATTGTTCTCAGAGGTTTTGTCTTGACTGCTGCAGGTGTGGAGCGTTGCATACTGGCGACCATTTGCTGTCCATAGATGGCGTCAGTTTGGAGAATGTGTCCGTCACGGAGGCCAATCGATTGCTCAGCGCCAACTCTGGTAGCCAACTCCAGCTGGAGGTTGTGCCGGGAGCTCTAGTGAAAGCAGACACAGAGATCATAGGAGCTGAGTCAGCATCAGAATCAGAGTCAGTCATGTGGTGTAAGTCATCAAGTCAGTTGCATTAATTAATTAATGATGTTTACTAATTTCTGGATCAGTATTTCTAATGTCAATGAGATAAAAATAAAGGATGAATAATCTAAATATGGGCCACCTCTCCTATAAGCAATGTCTTACATCAAGGTGAGAATTTCAAAAGGAAGAAGGATGTTTCATCCAGTCAGTTAAGGACAAAAGAGAAGCTGTTGAAATTCAGTAAATGCTGAATGCAGAGATCTAGTTTCAGAGTGAGAGGACAGATGATCGGTTGTTCATTGCATCTGTTGTCAGTGCTGTTGCATCTGTTATGCACTGTTGCTTATTTCTGAAGAGTATAACATGGCAACGGAAGGAGTGGAGTAAAGAGAAGTTGATGGAAATAGGAAACTTTGACCATCCAATGCGTCAGCCATAGTCTTTAATCATCCCTTTATCATTGTAAACAAAGTCTTTGGTATTTGTTACGAGTTGTAATTCTGTCAGTGTAGTGCTGTTCAGCCGTCAGTCGTGAATCGTATTCAAACAATGATTCCAGGAGTTGCTAAAAGTTTTTAAACTTGTAGCCGACGAGCATAAGACAGTCTTTGCCTTAAATCATTTTTCTTGACCTGTCAATAAACTTGATTCTTGTCTTAATGCCTTTGATGAAGAAGAAATATAAGCTTACAAGTTAATTGCTTTGTACTTTTATAGCTCAGGGAGGAGCTGTTTGTGCAAGTGGTGGAGCTTCAGGTGGTGGAGGAGGAGCTGCCATCTTTCCAAGTGCCAGTCTCAACAGTGTCTCAAGTCTCCAGTCTCGTGGCACGCTGAATTCAATGACGACGCAGGTCGGTTCCGCACTCTCATCATTCGGCAGCATGAGAGATCGCACCTGTGCCTGGGATTCACTGACAAGACAAGCAGCCGCGGCTGGTAAGCATTCTCTTCTACTTCTGCTGCTGCTGCTGATTCATCGAAGCATGTGTGTTTATACGACAGAGATGCTTTGCGTTTGATTTACACTTGTTGGCTGTCTGCATTAATATAACTGGGCTGATGTGTTTTCATGATGTTGACAACTTTATGATTGGAGATAAGGGCGTTAACCAGTGTGCTTGCTATGTGGGAAGCCACTCCCGCCCTCAACCCCCCACACCCCCTCATGCGTAGTCAGGAGTGATGGCTGACCTTTTCAGGTCATGTCCTTGTGAAATCCATGCAAGTTGGGAGTGACAGAATCCAAACAGTCAACATACATTGTAAGTATATTTGATTGTTAGTATCTTTGGATGAATCATGTTGATATCAATGTGTTGTTGAGAGTATAATTGAATTTGTCGTTGTATCTGGTATGCATTTGGTGATACTATAGGCAACGCTTTGCTGTCGTATGGTCTGACGCAAGTGTGTCACGTGGACACGACGGAAGTGATGTTGATCTATGAGCAGAGGAGCTTTGGTCTGACGATAGACGCTCCACCTGGAAGGGCGTCTGTCGGGTCAGCCGGAATGCTCATGGAACCTCCGATCATAACACGCATTGAACCAAGAGGACCAGCTGAGAGGTATGGACTGCAGGAGAGGCAGTGTACAAATATATATATATATTTATTTATTTATATATATATACAGCATTGCATATATAGTGTTATTTAGCATGGTGTAGCCATGATGCTTGCATATGATTCTTGGGTGTTGCATGGCCTTTGAAAGTCAGCTCTGATTGTGGGGCGCGGTGGTCTAGTGGTGGCGTCGTTGCCATTGAGCCGGAAGGTTCGAGGTTCGAATCCACCTCGCCGCGTAAGAACCTTGGGCAAGTTCTTCACTCACAATTGCTCAGCGCTTCGGCGTGAAACTCCAATGCAGTGTCCGCTCTGCATCGGGAGCGCCTCTGAGTAGAAAGAGCTTGAAGAGGCGCTATAACAAATGCACATACAAACAAACAAACAAACAAGCATCGTGATGAGTCATCATCATAAATGATCCTTTATGCATTGAGCTCCTTTGCAGTTTGCAGTTTGATCTGATCAGTTCCACTTCAGTAAAACTGTTTCATGAAAGAACTTCGAAGGAAGATCGTCATATAATTATGTGTGTGTGTGTTTTACCATAGTTGGTAAATGAACAGTTATTTTACAACTTTTGAAGCTCTTTAGAGGATATATGACATTTTAAATTAAAATATTACATAAGATAATATTAGGACATTTAAGTTTTAGTTTGCAAATGTACTAGATTGGTATTTACCTAGATTGGTATTAAGTGTGTAGCATAAACGTACACGAAGTTTGGGTTTCCAAGAACCAAAACAGTGATGGAATATTTGAAAGTGATAATTCAGATGCCCACTGTCTGTGCTTCATGCTACAGTCACCGCAACCATGGATAGCAGTAAATACTTAGATCACAAGTCAGGTTGCAAGCACCGGAAACAGACAGTTTTTCTGTTCTGGGCTTTAGTGGCTTACAGCGTAGGAGGTCTTGGTGATGTGGATGTGGTCCGTGGTCCACCGATTCGGTATATCTGCTCGGAGCAATAATGAAATGTTCTCTGCTATACTGTGATGGACTACAGTTTGTGTTTCAGAAGACTTAATTGAGTGTCTGTAAATATGAACGGATGATTTGTTACAGATGCGGAGTACTGCAGGAAGGCGACCGTGTCCTCGCCATAAATGGACAATACTTAGAGGGTCGAACAATGGACGAAGTTCGAGAGATGGTTGAAGAATCTGGAGTGAAGATGCTTCTCTTTGTTGAATTCAATGTTGCAGGTTTCAATGTTTCATCCAACTTTTTATTTACAACATTTAATGCAAAATTCCTGTTGCGTGAAGGTTTATTTCGCTGATGTGCTGTCTCTGTAGCATCTCTGCAAATCATAGGATGTCGAGTGTGATAGGCTGAGTGGTCATTGGATTGCTTCTATATTAGAACATTTTTTCATTCAAAACAAAATCGGCTTCAGATAAACCTTTCAAAGCTAGAGGCAAATACTTGCTGTCTAGAAATCAGGTTTGATGAAAAACAAGCCATTATTACACAAAAATTATCAGAAATATTCTTTATTATTTTTTTAATATATGGCTTTGTTACTCAAAGGTTGACTGAAAATTACTGGAAATGGCTGACCATCGCAATATAATATTACAAAATTCAACAGGTGACATGTCATGTGGCATTTCTTGTGACGTCAAAATTGGTTTTTTCAGAGTCAATTATTCCAAGCAGTGGTGTCTTTGTTGTGAAGCTGGCGAAAAGAAACGCTGGCCTTGGCATCACTATAAGCTGTAAGTCTACTTCTTCTAACTGTTGGTCAGAGCATTTGAAAACATCGTTCGTAATGTACAGCGCTCGGTAATGAGGATTCATGGTCTGGAAGAGAGTGGATGGAATGAATAATAATAATAATAATATTAATAATAATAATAATAATAATAATAATAATAACAAGAATAATAATAATAATAATAATAATAATAACAAGAATAATAACAAGAATAATAAAATATGAACATCTGATGCAAACCTACCACTTTGTCCCATTGGCTTTTGAAACAATGGGGCCAATTAACGCCAAGGGACAGGCATTTCTCGCCGACCTGGGTCGTCTCTTAAGCCAAATTTCAGGCGACGCAAGAGAAACAAGCTTCTTGTTTCAACGCCTGTCTGTCACCATTCAGCGTTTTAATGCTGTTGCCTTCCACAGCACTTTTGTTCTTCCTGATCTTGACATGGATGGCCACTCCAGAGTTAAAATTGCTTATTAATATCTGACACCTGAGGGATTATAGATACCTCGGGTAAAAAAAAAAATAAATAAAAAAAAAATAATAATAATAATAATAATAATAATTATAATAATAATGCTGTTGCACTTCACAGACCAGTGACCATGATTATGCGTGATGGCTACTAAATTTGATGAGTAAAATGTCAGTATCAGTGGCTGCAAGTGAGATCAAATGAATTGGCATAAATCTTTGTTTATGCCAACATCTGCTTGGAATCAGTGCGAAACCTGTGTTATTAATAGCAAAGCAGTTTAGTCTGAAGAGTTGCATCAGATGATGTATAATACATTCGTTAATATTAATGATTGCACGCTGTGAGATCCATATGCCAGACATAAATCAGGCATGGTCAGTTGCTAAGGAGAGGAGGGGAGGGAAGGAAGAGGGAGAGAGAGGAAGATGGAGATGGAGAGGAAGACGGAGAGGGAGAGGAAGATGAAGAGGTACGGCTGAGGATGGAAGCTAAGTACAGCAATGGATTCATGAGCTAGAAATCATATAGGATGTTACTGGAGAAATCTGGTTGAGAATTTGAGCAAATCATGTTTACTATGATAGGATATAATACATTGGCTCTTTCTTTGCCTCATCGTTAACAACTTCATGTAATCAATGATCGTCTTATCCTTGATGACTTTTCTTAAACTGGTTAATGATTGAGTCTGAATTGGTTTGCTTCTCTCAAACTGTCTCCCATTCTGGTATTGTAATCAAACTTTACCAGCAAATGACCTAACATAACAATAATTGTTTTACAAAAAAACTATTTAGGTCCACGAAACCGAAGGCCTGGCCAGCATTTGGTCATTTCTGATGTAAAGAAGGGAAGCGTAGCACACAGGTCAGTGCTTGCACAGAAATTTCAAATATTATTAACCTGGCAATTTTATATTTCGCAGTTACAACACAACGTAGTTGACTTAGAAGCATGAAAAGTAATGTGTTTTAAATGAATAAATAAATTTTATTACTGTTGTCTCATAGAATATGGCACAATTTTTGCACTGATTGAACTAATGGACACATCATGAACACAGTAGTATTCAGCAATGAATGTATGTTTATGACCTTCTACCTTAGTGGTCGATGCTTTATTATTACTTATCATGTTATTCTCCGAATCGGTATCCCACTGTTCCATGCAGAATTCAGTTGTACATTTCATTCTTTTTCTGCTTCAGAACCGGTTCCATTCAGCCGGGCGATAAGCTGTTGGCAATTGATAATGTGAGGCTGGACAACTGCACGTTGGAGGACAGCGCACGTGTGCTACAAGATACTCAGGACATTGTCAAACTCACCATCAAAAAGGATGAAAATTTTGCAGGTAAAGTTTATTTCATAGTGTGTCAATGACGTCATCCACCAAATACCTTAAATTTAAAGAGTGGTGCATGAGTTGTCTTGGCCATGGATAAATGAGCAAAATGAGCATTGAAGAAAAAAGGTAGAATACTGCTATTCAAGGACAAATAAGGAACTTGACTAAATTATGAGCAAAATTAAGCCTAATCTTTTATTGTGAATTGAATTGATGGGTCCAAGCGTCTCCAGGGTCAGTGGGATTAAGTCATGTGAGGCTGTAACCGACAGATATTTCTTTTCCTTTCTGCTGCTATTTGCTGTTTCTGCTGCTGCTCATGCCATGACATCCGTTGCCTGCAGATAGGAAGGCACCAGGGTGTCGAACACGGTGGCATCCCATACGAGACATCGACCCGCTTTCCATGGGATAAGGGTGGTGCCATCCGGTCTCCTCTCGTCTGAGCGTAGCATACCCGTGGTTCCTTCATCGCTGAAAAGCCGGCTCTGATGAGGCTACGATGGATAAGATCGTTGATGGCAACGTGTCTGGTGATACGACCAAAACCCAGAGCACAGGAGAGGCCGTGTGTCCCTCTAGTGGTGACCAGTGTGCCACAAGCATATTATTAATATTATTATTATTATTATTATTATTATTAACCAAGAATTTATTTTCTGGGGTATGATAAATATATTATGTTACAGAGATTTGCTAGAGCTGGAATGGCTGTTCGTCTCTACTTATGTCTGGCTTGATGAATCTGCCATTTCTGATGGTACAAGAAAAAGAATTTGCTTCTGTTTAATATTTAATAACAGGTGTGTGGTGTGTTGTCTGCATAAATTGTTATTGTGACTCCACAGATGAACCGGATCCAACTCACCTCATAACATATACGGTTGAACTTCCGAAATTTGCCGGACCACTTGGAATAACGATTTCGGGCAGTGAAGAACCATTTGATCCAATTTTCATTTCCAGTTTGACGGAAGGAGGACTTGCTGAAAAGTAACCAGCTTATACAATCTGTGAAAAACAACTCTGCTACACATACAAACTCAAATTTAATTACCCGTTATTACTTTCTTATTATTGGTTACAATTGATGACTGAAAAACCTACCATATCTCTTCACACATGTAAGAATAACTGAATAAGTAAAGAAACCTGCACAGAATAGATGACCAACACAATATATGGGCAAGAACTACAGAGGCATGAGTTTTTATTGAGTCACACATTCCTTTGTCATGTGGCATGAATTCAGTAGAAAGAGGACCAGAGGAAAAATTTCCACAAAATAATATACGGTAATGCTGTGGGATTCGTCCTTGGGATTCGTCCATTGCTGGCTCAGGGCTATGGAAAAGGAGATGAGCGCCTCCCTGTGTTCCTCATGGAACGGGATGGGACTTTACTAATGCTGTGCATAGTAGGAGCCTACTGCAGCTGTCATTCTCGGTTAGGATATCTATTTGGTCCAGTCCTTCAATGATACTCTGAAGTTATGCTTGTAATTTGTAGACTTATGTGAATAATCAGCTGTACTTTGTTTACTTCAAAGACTGACTTGTATTGTTGGGTTGAGAATCAAAGAATTACATAGGAGAATGCGATCACAGTTGTGTAATGATTGATAGACGTACCATCATCTAGATCACCTTAGGAAGGGGATAGGCTTGACACGAACCACGAGACAGTTGGCTGACTCAAATATCAACTTTGAATACCTAGACTGAAAATGAGATAGATGAATTGAGAGAAAGAAAATATTCATAAAAAACAACAGCTGAACTCTGTGGTACATCATGACTATCACAAAAGTCGACACTGGCTCAGACTTACTTTAAATCAACAAGCTCCATGAATTGATTAATTATGCAATGGAAACCTAGCGCTGAACTTTTCACGACAGATAAGACAAGAGCAGAAGACTTAGTGCTAAGGCTTCGGAGACTTATGTTTTGTTTGCAGTGCTCTCACCTCACAAAGCTGTTGTTGTTTTGCTGTACAGAACTGGAGCGCTGCACGTTGGCGATCGTCTTTTGGCGATCAATTGTGTGAGTCTGCGAGGAAAGACTTTGTCAGATGCTGTCCAGTTGCTACAGAATGCCGGTCAAACAGTCACCCTCAAAATAACTCGTCCAGCCAACAAAGGAGGTACGTAGGAGTTCCGTATGTGACCAATCTTTGAAGAATTCCAGTCATATGGACTTGGGCATGATTGGTTAGATTTGTTAATTGATTAGAATTAATAGAATCTTTTATCTAGTCGATTAGAATTAGTAGAATCTTTTATCTAGTCGATTAGAATTAGTAGAATCTTTTATCTAATTGATTAGAATTAGTAGAATCTTTTATCTAGTCGATTAGAATTAGTAGAATCTTTTATCTAATTGATTAGAATTAATAGAATCTTTTATCTAATTGATTAGAATTGTAATTGGTGGTTTGTCTAATCAGTTAGCCAATCGATTGTCGATATGTCTAAATTACTCAATCACTTATGTTTTCACAAATTACAACTTACCTTTGGGAAATTGTTTATCCAGCATGGGCTGCATCATATGTTGTAGTGAACTGAACTGATTACGTCTGAATGTTGACTTGATTATGGTTTGATGTTGATGATTGCAATTAACAATTCTATGCTGTATTGCATTAAACATCGTTTCTCATTTTAGACACTGACAATCAAGATGCTGGAAAACATGGCGTAAGTATCATCATACCAATAGAAACGTGTGTGTGTGTGTGTGTGTGTGTGTGTGTGTGTGTGTGTGTGTGTGTGTGTGTGTGTGTGTGTGTGTGTGTGTGTATGTATGTGTTCCAAAGAAGTGGGACAGCAATAGATATAGAACGATTTGCAAATTTTAGTGATGAGGCGATGGAAGGGCAAAGCAGTGTAATGGATGATGAGGAGTTATGGAGGTACCTACGTGCCTGTCACTTGAGCATGTATGACGTTGTACGTACGCGCCTGTCACTTGAGCATGTATGACGTTGTATGACGCTGTACATGCTGTGGCAGAGTTGACTGTCGGTTAGGAACAGGGCAGAAAAAGTGATTGAATGGACAATGGGACGAGTGGTTAGGAGACAATGTGGCATGGAGTCAGACAGTCAGGTCTTCACTTGGTTCTTATCCTGATTCTTATGCTGGTTCTTATGCTGGTTCTTATGTTATTAGTGGTTTCACTACTAGTAGTGGTTTGGAGTTTACGTAAGAGGCAATCTGGTAGTTAGGTAGAAACCCTTCTATGCTAAGAACAAGATACCTGTAATAATCAAATTTATCTGTTGATTGGTGTGGGACCAGCGTAAGGTGAGGTAGTTGTCCAATTCCTACACAAAGCACATTTAGACTGCTCTTAGGTCAGCATTAGGTCAATACTTGTAAATTGTAATCAGTGGCATAGCCAGGAATTTCTGACAGAGGGGGGTTTATGGCTGGATGCTTGTTTTTTTCTTATACAATTGGACAAATAACCCTTTTAAAATGTTTTCTCCTAGGCCAATGGGGGTTTAACCCCCAAACCTCCTCTTGTCTATGCCACTGCGTGTAATATACTCTTTTGTATGGATGTGGTGCTGTAGAGTGTAGAATTGTGACAAGTTGCTTTAACTTTGCTACAGAGCATGGACAGTGCCTTGGAGTCTTGGGATAGTTCTGGTTTAGATGCCGGTAACAAATCATTCAGCCGAAACCACCTCCAGGAACCACATACGTCAAAAGGTCAGTTGGAACAGGATTTTGTTACTATCCGTAAAATATCATCGTGAGGATTTAAAACTCAATGTGGCTCTGCATGAGCACCAATACAGCTGTCCAACATGTAATTAGATACATGACCATACTTTAGAATTCTGCAGTTTAGCTAAATTGCCATGCTAAAATGGATTGAAGTTGGTTAATGCGGAAAAGGTGTGCAGAATAGCGTCACTATTCCCAATGTGGGTGTAGAGTACAGACCTGATGGGGATGATAAAGAAAAGGAATGTAAACTCCACAGTGAATTAAGTGATTGCACTGATTGGTTGTGTGGTTGGGTTCATCATGTTGGCTTAAACCTACTTCCAGTGACTTTTTAGTAATAATTATAGTCACAGGTTGCTAGGCTGTTCTTAATAACCATTGAGAACCTTTATCTTAAAGAAACTCAGCGTCGTTTCAGCTGGAATAGATGGTGTCTCCTGTTAATTTATCTTCAATGGTGTTATATAAATGTTCAATTTCAACTACTGTTCCATAGACTCAGTATCGTATTTCACGTTAACATTAATACATAAGAAATAAAACCTTAATTTCAAAAATTAATTTCATCTGCAGATAAATCCAGATTTGAAGATAGCACTTCTAAATGACTGTAGACTTTTAAAATATATTAAATAATGTACAGCATAAATTGTAAATCTTTTGTTTAGAAAGTCTGAACAAATGAGAAGTCAATGTTCAGTTGATGTTGTGTTTAGGTTCATCGAGCAGCACGAGTCAGAGAAAGATGACTGAAAGCGGTGGCACTCAGTCAGACAAAGGAGCGGAGTTGTTGATAAATGAAGACAACAAAGAGACGACGACGGACGCAATCTGGGACTTTGTGACGGTCACCAGTCCGTCAGCCAGTGTTCCTCCCAGCTGCTGTAGCAGTGGAGGGGACGAATGGTCTCGCCAAGTGGATGAACTGGACCAGCTCAGAGCTCCGGGTTTGGACAGTTTCAGTGATCTTCCGGACATCACGGAAGCTATTGGTGACAACTTGGACTGTCACTCAACGGCCATTGATGCTGGATATGTGACAGTTGATGAAATGGAGGCAAGGAGTTCGTTGATGAAAGGCGATGACTTTGTCGTGTCGAGTGGGGTCGATGCAGTCAGTGATATTACGACTGCGGACATCCACCTCAAAGAAGTGGAAGAACAACTGCAGAATATTTTCACTCCAACACCGATTGAACTGATGAAAGTGACTCTGTATAAGCAGAACGATTGCGATGATTTTGGATTCAGTCTGTCTGACGGAGTCTTTGAGAAAGGCGTCTACGTGGGAGCAGTGAAACCCAACGGTCCAGCCACGGAAGTACTTCGTCCGTATGATCGACTGCTGCAGGTAACATCCCACTTTCCTCTTTTATCAGATGCCAACGTAAGCTTTGTGGTTGTTTATTGTATTACATCAACAACTCAGCATCAGCCTGGTCTATCTAAAAATCCCTATTCACAGAAAGTAGGGTAACACACTATGAAGCAAGCAATTCATACTTCTCATTTTCTTAAGCAGGTCTTTAAGACAATAACTTAATGCACAGTTGCACATCAATGCTTTTATTACTTCAGATGACTTTTTTAAAATGTCAATTTCTTTAAATAAATCATATAGTAATGCAAAGAGCATTATTGTTGGAGTAATTTATTAACTGCTTTAATTTATATTTACTATTATAATAGATCTATTTGTCGCTTCTTCAAATACAGACCTCTGCTCATTTGATGATTCTTCAAGTGATCTCTTTGTTGGAATAATTACAGTATTAACAGTAATTAAAACCATATTATTGGTAGTTTTTTGTTCATTCATTGATATTTGCTTCTTTACTGGCAACTTTTACTGGTCCTTTAGTAGAATTTCAGACTGTGATCATGGAAGATAACTAGTATGGTAGATGATCTGTGCATGCTCTGTATGCATGGAGTGCCAGCATGAAATGATATGCTCAAAGACAGGAAGTTTGTGTAGAGAGTAGAGACTGAAGAGAAGGTATGATATGGTCATGATGTGAGAGTCCAAGACACAGTCTTACAGCCTATTGCATTATTTTGGTTAGAGGAAGCAGTGTGCATTCAGGACGACCACAGAGTATAGAGTTGCAGCAGCCAAGTCGCATCAGATGGAAGCAGTGTGCGTTTTCAGCGATGAGATAAGAATTCCTAAAATCATATCTTGCTCACTTTGTCACCATCTTGCAACCTCATAATCGGAACAGAAAGTGTGACATGGGCGTCATTGTAAAAGAACCTTTGTAAAACTTAACGATTGTACTGTAATATATTTCTTTAACCAAAAATGTGAAATACCTAAGAAAATTGAACTCTTTTGAGATCTTTTATTATTTAATGCGGAGTGTTTCTTGTTGTAGGTGAATTCCGTCAGAACAAAAGACCTTGACTGTTGCCAGGTCGTTCCACTGATCGCTCGAGCTGGCAATCGAGTTGACCTCGTTATTAGTCGTAACCCTCTTGTGTGGGGCTCCAGTGAAACACCAGAGTATAGCAACTCACCTCCTCTACGACAGATGCAAGACAAGGACCATTACCACACGACACCAGCAGCAGCAACAGCACCAGCAGCAGCAGGATCAGTCCACGCAACAGTTCCTCGAAATTCAAAATCAAGAAGAGTTGCTTTTTCTATGGATCCAAAATCAACAGCTTAACCTTCCAACTCATCAACATATGCAAATTGTGCATGCTGGCCGGATGAGACTTTTCAAGCGTCAGGATTTGAAGAGATTTCTACAAAGAACTTGTTCAAAAGAATTACATCAACAACTTTGCCACTTAGTCTGTGTGCACTAATCCTTGTAAGAACACTTTTCGAAGCATCAGTTCTACTCTGTTCATATTTCAGCTCTGGCTGAACGATTGGCTATTTGTCACAACGCTGGACTGAGCTGACCGATACTTGCACGTGGCACATGAGACCATGCAAGTTCACCTGGTTTTTCAATCTGAGAAGAAGGCTTTCAGAGAGTATTAGGGTGGTCTTGGGTTTGCATAATTATTACCTCATCAACTGCACTGAAATGGTGAGACTGATCTTGAGTGTTTTATACCTGACGTGTTCTCGATCCAGAGAAAGACTTGTTTAGGATTCAAGGAAAAGCTTGTTCTGGATTTTTGAGTGAAGGAAATACATTTTATTCTAGATCTAAGAAAGACTTTACCTTCTGGGTCTAAGGAACGATGTTTTCTGCATCTGAGGAAGTATTTGTTGTTGCAGATTTGTGAGGCAGGACTTGCTGCTCTGGTAGTCTGGTGTTTTTCTTTACAGAGCATTGAATGGTGTGTTTATTAACATTTAGCATTTTAGACAGTGTCTCATTCTAATGAGTTCTTGTTGCTACATGTATTGCAATTAAAAATTTGATCTTCTAGTTAATCTAGTATTACCAGATGATAAGTGTAAATGAAAGTTAGACCAACTTGGCCAATATTTTGTTTGGCTTTGGAATAACGTATCCGAAGATGGAATGTGCTTTGGAGGAAAGTATAATATCTAACTTAGTTAAAATTATTTTGGAAAACATGCTGCAATCTCTCTCGCATTTTATTTTCACTCGTCATCTTATTTACATGTTCCCAATTTCAGACGACAGAATTGTGTGATTAATATTTTATGAATAAATTTTGAAATTGTGTTAGAAAGTTTCATGCAAACTTCTTTAATCGTGTGCTACTTTCTCTCTCACCTTCCTTTTCTCGCTGTGTTGATTACAGCTTCTTGAAATGCTGATGGGGAGAGGAACCACGTCCTATGCAAATCTCTGAATGGGATGGGGCATGGCCGGATTGCCCCACTTGGATCCGCTCCTGAACGAGCATGCTACAGATCTACTATTATAGGCCTGTATACATGTAGATGTTAATTTTGAGAATATAAAACGGGACCTTTTATGACGTCACTTGGATTATTCTACAATTAAATAAGTTCACTGAGAAAACAAAATTAGGCCTACCTACATCACTTTGATCAGGATACAGATCTACTATCATATAATTTCATTAATTTTGAGAATACAAAAACTAGGCCTATCCTTTTATTCATTCATTCATTCAGAAAACTCATGTAGCGCCCCTTCAAGAATCTCTACTCAGAGGCGCTCCCAGCCCAGCCATAGCTAAAAAGATAGGTCTTAAGCAACTGGTGGAAGGCAGGCAAATTATTCCAAGGTAGTGAGCGCAGCGCAAGTGGGAGCCCACTCCATGTGGACGGGCTAACAACCGAGAAGGCTCGACGCTGTCATCTTGTCTGGTAGCAGAGCGGGTTTGAGAGACCAGCAGCTCCCCATTGGCCGAAGAGCTCAAAGCTCGACGGGAGGCTATGTCAGAGACAGGGCGACAGAGATCAGACAAGTAGGACGGAGCACTACCAGTGAGGCACCGCCAGACAAGTGCTGCTATTCTGTACGAGATGCGCTGCGAGACTGGAAGCCAGTGCAAAACATCACACATGTAAGTGTCGCGACCCCCGTTTTCGGAAACTGCCAGGTGTTTCCAAACGAGGTGCCACGCTGTTGGAGCGGCGTCCTTGAATTGAGGGGAACCGAAGATAATGCAAAATAAGCAGAGTCAGCAGTTTCTACGGTATGCGCCAGGGCAGGGTCGATTCCTGATTGGCCGTAAGGGAAAGTAGCCTCCACCACTTCAGGCCGGGATTGTCTTCTACAGGTACCAAGGATAGCTCGAGTGGAAGGGACATACAGCTCAGCGGCTCTCGGTCTGAGAGCAACGACCTCATTTGCATGAAGGTCGTCAGGGTTCGAATCCGCTCCAACAGGTTTTTGGATCCCCTTTTCCTTTAGTGGTGTTACCACTTCCCTCAGCCGTTCCGAAACTACCTCACCTTCCTTCGAAGAAGGGATAAACTGACCCGGGCGTTCATGCAATTGACTTATCTCGTTATTTAGGTGCTCTATTTGAGAATCATGGCGCTCCATAAATTCTGCTAGTGTGCCTGTGAAGGACTGTAGAAGTTCTACGACTCCTGTTTTACTCATCCCCTCGGGGTCATTATCATCCGGGGTTTCTCCTTCCTCATTCTCTTCCCTATTCTCCTCCACCTCGTCTTCATAAGATACCTCGGACATTTCAGGGTTATCTTAAGCCAAAGTTATTCAATACTCGTTTAGATTATTTAATTAAGCAAACGTATCTTAACTGCAGTTGACAAACTTTGTCAATGTTTAACAATAGTTGAAATTAAAAGCAATGTTCTCGTACAATGTACAATATTCACTATTCAGAGTCTGTTCCGTAAGATTTAACTACACGACTTAATTATTACACGTTTCTAATACATGTTCTAACTTTACTCTGATTATTTAGGTAAAACACTCTGGGCTTATGAAGGTTAAATCTTATATCAGTTTCACAGGCGCGTTTCTCTTCTGAAAGAATTGTTCATTATTATCTAATCAATTTATACTCAATCAATTATCTAATTAATTATTGCACACGATCCATTCGTTGCTAATTATCTATCAACACTGCACACAGCCAAAGTATTATTCACAGATTATACTTATTCAACTTTCTCGGTTAAGGAATCAGATAAAAACCACGGTGATACTTCTCTACCCCTCCAGTAATTGTTATCGCAGCGATCGGCAATGACGACAATGGCGGTCACAAGGAATCGTCTACCAGAGAGTTTACCACGGAAGAATTTTGGTTCTATTTCGTCGACAATTTAGTGTAAAAACTTCCTCCAGACTCTACGGTCTTAACCAGAAGTATCTTCAATATCTCGTTCGTCCGTTGAACTATTAAACGAATTATTTTAATGAAATTTCTGTCTGAATTCTTCTTATTTTTATCAACAATTTCGTCGGCACGAGCACGGAGATGTTGCACCCTCGAAACCTTTCCTCCGTCTGCTGGTCTAACTGTTTCCAGCCAACCAGAGAGGACGTCACGTGACTCGTGAGAGTCCCTTGACCGAGGAGGTCCAATCAAAACGGTTGCGTTGCCGCCGATCTAAAAATAGAGTGCCGCAATGCGACGCTCTTCGCTGAAAAGGGATTACTGCTCCGGCGGTCAGTTCCAAAAAGGGGTTAAACTCCGAGAACCGCTCGCAAATTTAGCAAGGCCGCGAATCTAGGCCGCAAATCGTTTAGGCCGCAAAGTCGTTTAGGCCGCAAATTTATAACTAACGATCGCAATTTCCACGATCGTTACACTTCCCCCCACTTAGTCCGAAATTTTCCACCATAGAGGAAAATTTATCAGCTCCTGCTGATCATAACCGAGAAACATTATGCACACGGTACCGTAGAGGCTACCATAATGTAATGTAAACAATAACCAAACCTCAACATAATCAACTAAAAGAGTTCGCTAGATCACATCAACTGCGATTACAATATGGCTAGAGATGTACCACATCTCAGGTATATATCACAAAACGTTGCAGGTTATTGCGAAACTTAAAGTTCTCAAAAGGCATATCTCCAAAACAAAACGCAGAAACACACAATAGGCTAGCTTCTGTCACAATTGCAGCGAATGATTCTACTAGCAGTTACATCTTGAGCGGTACGAGATGACAGCAGCAAATGATCAAGGTTATTAGCAAAGCATGACAGGTTAATCAACAATCATATTACTGTAATCATTATTTTTCATCCAATACCATCACTTGCTCGGGACCACTTACAAGGATAAATAAATGTCTTCCTAAAACACTAAAAGGTCATGTCCCGGCACCATATTCAGTAATATTATCAATTAAACAGCACAACATATCAAAGCATATCAATAACTACAGCACAAGACATCTTAAACGTCAAAGCAAACATTTATCCCATCACTCTGACAATTCATTCGCACACAGCATCTGCAAATCCTGTTCCTAACCAGTCAGACCACACTACTGCTCAAGTATTACTCAGGGCTAGAAATCAACAACACTTTTAACTAATGCTGTATTCCATTTACACCACCCTTACAGATACTACATACAACCACCAACGATTGCAACAACTCCTTTCTGAGCATTCATAAACATGGGCAGTCAGCACATCATCACAGACAGAACACATTACACTTAGGCTGAGACTACTAAGCAAAGGCTTTAATGCTTATCGAAACATACGCACTAGGACGGCATTATCCTCGACCTATGCAATAATTTCTCCACGTCTCCCTTCCAAGACGGAGTATAACAGAGCAGACCACCCGGGACAAGTTAAACAAAGGGATTTACTGTTTAGTAAAACATACCCAAGAAACTAACGGGTTCCTCTCTGACCTAAGCTATGACCTCTCCACGTCTACCTTACAAGACGGAGCACAACAGAGCAGAACAGTAACGCTAACTAGTAAACAAAAGGATTTACTGCTTAGTAAAGCATACCAAAAAACTAGGCCGTCTACAGCTCACAACTCTAAACACCAGGTCATCTGTCTCACCTCTCATATAATCTAAACTGACTGCGGAGACATTAGACTACTCACAAGTCTACAATCTATCTTACACACACACTACTCGGAACTTAGACATATCACACAGACATACTAGTTCTTTTCAGCCATCCTATCTACACAACACTACTATCTACACCTCAACATCCAAGACTACTTCTATTAACTGCTACAAAGGTCAGGCTACTCATAATTCAATATGCTAAATAATACCTTCCTAACTTTTATGATTATGCACATTCAACTTTAAAATACATTCACCACAGTTACTGAGCTCAGCTACTCATAATCCACAATACTGAAAATCACCTTATTAATTTCCTATTACAGTTATATGCAAATTCAACCTTAAAACTGCATACACAACATTTGCCTTTCTTACTGTGGCAACAACAACAAAACGCAATGCAATAAAACGACAAGTATCATTAACCTTATCTCTAACCACTATTATCATACACATATCAATAAACATAAATAATACTGAACCCAGTGTATCATCATACATCAACCAAAAGAGAGGGGACTCTAACCTCTAAGCTACTACCCCGTCGCCATTATGCGACTATCATATACATACCAATGAACATAACCGTACTGAGCCACAGTGTATCATCATACAACAACTAAGGAAGAGGGGACTCTACCCTCTGATCTAATTATCCCGTCGCCATTACGCGACTCATATCAGCATTTCCACAATCATACTTCATTCACAATAACTACTAATGTGAGCGCTACATAAACAATTTAAATACACAAAACGAACACAAACAACTTAACTAACAGCCCATCACATTATATCACATTACCTCCTATACACGGGCCCATACCCATGGTTCCTATTGGGGCTCGAGCGCTGTATAAACCTTCTTGCAAATTCACAATTATCTTGCACATGTTTAATCGGTACAGCCACAAAATCATCTTTATTCAACAAAACATCAGCAATTTGCATATTCTCTAAAACTAGACTAATCGGCTGATGATTCTGGGTGACTCCAGTGCTTTCGCTCTCGCCGGCTCGATGAGCGGAGAGGACGAATGGAGGATGCACATCCCAATCCTGTTGATTCTGGGCTACCACCTTGGCAGCAGAGACTCGGAGCAAAGATTCCGTCAGAAGAGAAGTTTCTGGCGTCGCAAGCTTCGGTTGTTTCTCCACATCTTCCTGAAGATGAATTCCTTCCAGGTTCCTGTTCTCCTTTCCGCCACCCGATGCAGCCAGAGGGTCACGAGGTACCGCGATTCTTCTGCACAGTCTGGAGCGAGGTTTGCAATGAACTGAGAACTTGTGCTCCCCCACCAGAACCCAGTTATGACCCACATGCCATAAAACGTTTTCGTCCTTCATCCACGAGAGACCCAGAATTAGTTCGGAAACCTGTTCAGTCACCAAACAGGGTATCTCGAATGGTCGGCCTTCAATCTGCAACTTCAGTTTCGTTTCGCCGAGTACACGGATGGCTGAACCGTTTGCTGCTAACAAGGATTGCTTAGAGTACTGAATTTCGGCAGGGTCTACCAACGAAGCAGAGCACAGAGTCATTTCACACCCCGAGTCCAGCAGCCCCAGCAAGTGTTTACCTTTTATGGTTACTGAAAGGTAAGCGTCATTTCGTCCCTTCACATGTCTCGCATTGTTCACCGTGTTCGATTCTGGTTCTTGTTCTCTCTGCCATGTGTTGTCTGTTCTGCTAGGGCAAACTCGAGAAAGGTGCCCGGGTTGATTACACTCGTAGCAACGTCTGTTGTCTCGGGCTTCTCCTTGGAAACGGTTATTTGGACGGCGATCCCCCGGTTGATTTCTGAAGCCATTGTTCTCTTTGGGTTGAAACGGTCGTCGCGGTTGCCACTGTCGAAATTGTCCATCAGCAGAGGTAGTATTCGGTTGCGGGGACCACTTCTGAAGCATTTCTTCCATCTTCTGGGTCATCTGTTCTTGAAGTCGGTTCAACTTTTCGTCAAGGTCAAGTTCGGTTTCCTTCACATTCGAAATGCGCCCAGGACGACGATCACGACGATCGGCAGCGTCTTCATCCGACCAGCGATAGCCTTCCAGTCTCATGGCGATTTTGTAGGCATTGTCTAAGGTGGCTGGTTCTCTTTCTCGTACCTTCAGGGCCAGATCTTTATCTCGTAGAGCATCCAGGAATGCTCTGATAGCGATGGTCTCGCTGTGCGTTGATGTTGGTCCCGGAAATGCGAGGATCATCAGTTTCCGGATATCTTGAGCCAGTGAACCAAGGTCCTCGCCCACCTTCTGACGACGAGTGTTCAATTTAGTTTGATACAGAGCAGCTTGATCGGTGCTTCCGTATCGAAGTTTCAACCTACTGACCAAATCAGCACTGGTCACCAGGGCTTCAGAGTCAAATTCGTGTAGCAGTTGATCGACAGGTTCAACCAAGGCACAGGTCAGTTGAGCCAGCTTCTCTTCCTCAGTCCATCTATTGTTCTTCGAGCATACCTCGAATTTCTTGAGGAATACTTCCACCGACGTCTTACCATTGTAGCGGTCCAGCTTCATTTGCGATTTCATTCTTCTATCTGGAAAATTTGAAGATTCAGATTGTAGTTTCCCAGCAGGTTCTTTCTTTTCACTAGCAATTTCTTGGACTGCATTGTCGGTTGTCGTAGATGAATTCTGTGGAGGTTCTCTGAGTGTCTGCAGCAGGAGGCGGAGCAGTTCTTCTTGATTCCAGTTCTTACGATGCTCATCGGATCTGATTTCGCTTGCACTGTTCAGTTTCACAGCAGTAGCACTGTTCGATTTCACCACAGAGTTTATCGGAACTGTTTGTGTCGCTGACGATTGCACAGATTTACTCAGCGTCGAAATCTGTTCACCATGAGCGGTTGGATCAGCGACCAGATGCTGATATGGCGTGTAAGGCATGTACGAAGTTTGACTGGCCTTCCACCGTTGATATTCGCAGCTTTGTGTCACGTGGGTTTCCGACGACAGGTTCGGTGTCGACATGAGCGGCTGACCGGAAGGAAGGGTGAGCGTAGATATTCGTGGAGCGACGCCAGAGGGCAGGAAAGGTTTTTCGGAAGCCATGACGTTGGGCGACGAAGGGGAAAAGGTGGTAGCCCACGAGATGGTTGTCGTTGTCTGACCGGGATGTGCACCTCGAAGCACCAGATGATTTTCCCTCAGCGATGATGGATCCCCATTATCTGAAACTAACAGTCGTGAGTTAGTACATGCTTTAACATTATTTTGCCCTAAAGCTACCGCATGGGAATCGAGTACAAGATTATGCAAAGGCCGCATATCTTTTATTTCAGAATGCTCGCTATCCGATAGACATTTTTCAGTTAATTGATTTCTTAATTGCATTTGTTTATTTCGCATGTAATAATCGAAATCAAAACCTTCATATGCAATTCTCATATCATGACCATACATCCTTTGAGTGTCTACATTAGCATCATCAGTTGTAGCTCTGGTGCTAAATATCACTTTTGGTCGAGCACCATAGAAATTTTTTGGATCATTTAGTTCATTTATTTCTCCAAGAAAAATTCTCTTTCCATCAGCACCTGCACTAATTCTGATATCACTTGCTACACCTGAGCTTATCTTAACAGGACCCTCGGTATCCGAACTCAATTCAACCCCACTTACTCTGGTATCACTTGTTATACCAGCCCTTAGCTTCATCCCACTAATGGTACCACTTGTCGCGACCCCCGTTTTCGGAAACTGCCAGGTGTTTCCAAACGAGGTGCCACGCTGTTGGAGCGGCGTCCTTGAATTGAGGGGAACCGAAGATAATGCAAAATAAGCAGAGTCAGCAGTTTCTACGGTATGCGCCAGGGCAGGGTCGATTCCTGATTGGCCGTAAGGGAAAGTAGCCTCCACCACTTCAGGCCGGGATTGTCTTCTACAGGTACCAAGGATAGCTCGAGTGGAAGGGACATACAGCTCAGCGGCTCTCGGTCTGAGAGCAACGACCTCATTTGCATGAAGGTCGTCAGGGTTCGAATCCGCTCCAACAGGTTTTTGGATCCCCTTTTCCTTTAGTGGTGTTACCACTTCCCTCAGCCGTTCCGAAACTACCTCACCTTCCTTCGAAGAAGGGATAAACTGACCCGGGCGTTCATGCAATTGACTTATCTCGTTATTTAGGTGCTCTATTTGAGAATCATGGCGCTCCATAAATTCTGCTAGTGTGCCTGTGAAGGACTGTAGAAGTTCTACGACTCCTGTTTTACTCATCCCCTCGGGGTCATTATCATCCGGGGTTTCTCCTTCCTCATTCTCTTCCCTATTCTCCTCCACCTCGTCTTCATAAGATACCTCGGACATTTCAGGGTTATCTTAAGCCAAAGTTATTCAATACTCGTTTAGATTATTTAATTAAGCAAACGTATCTTAACTGCAGTTGACAAACTTTGTCAATGTTTAACAATAGTTGAAATTAAAAGCAATGTTCTCGTACAATGTACAATATTCACTATTCAGAGTCTGTTCCGTAAGATTTAACTACACGACTTAATTATTACACGTTTCTAATACATGTTCTAACTTTACTCTGATTATTTAGGTAAAACACTCTGGGCTTATGAAGGTTAAATCTTATATCAGTTTCACAGGCGCGTTTCTCTTCTGAAAGAATTGTTCATTATTATCTAATCAATTTATACTCAATCAATTATCTAATTAATTATTGCACACGATCCATTCGTTGCTAATTATCTATCAACACTGCACACAGCCAAAGTATTATTCACAGATTATACTTATTCAACTTTCTCGGTTAAGGAATCAGATAAAAACCACGGTGATACTTCTCTACCCCTCCAGTAATTGTTATCGCAGCGATCGGCAATGACGACAATGGCGGTCACAAGGAATCGTCTACCAGAGAGTTTACCACGGAAGAATTTTGGTTCTATTTCGTCGACAATTTAGTGTAAAAACTTCCTCCAGACTCTACGGTCTTAACCAGAAGTATCTTCAATATCTCGTTCGTCCGTTGAACTATTAAACGAATTATTTTAATGAAATTTCTGTCTGAATTCTTCTTATTTTTATCAACAATTTCGTCGGCACGAGCACGGAGATGTTGCACCCTCGAAACCTTTCCTCCGTCTGCTGGTCTAACTGTTTCCAGCCAACCAGAGAGGACGTCACGTGACTCGTGAGAGTCCCTTGACCGAGGAGGTCCAATCAAAACGGTTGCGTTGCCGCCGATCTAAAAATAGAGTGCCGCAATGCGACGCTCTTCGCTGAAAAGGGATTACTGCTCCGGCGGTCAGTTCCAAAAAGGGGTTAAACTCCGAGAACCGCTCGCAAATTTAGCAAGGCCGCGAATCTAGGCCGCAAATCGTTTAGGCCGCAAAGTCGTTTAGGCCGCAAATTTATAACTAACGATCGCAATTTCCACGATCGTTACATAAGCAGAGACCGGCAAATTTTGGAATATGACCAATAAGCTGAGCATCAGAGCGCATGACCCGGTCAAGACGACCTATTAAGCTAGATGGGTGACCAACAAGAACTGAGCAGCAGTGATCAACTCTGCTTATTGCAACGTCACTCTGATTAGGATAATTATAATTTTACTAATTATAAGTTCACTTCGAGAAGAAAAAAACTAGGTCTATTGTGACGTCACTTCGATTATGATACAAATGTAGTCTACTAGGCCTAGTATAGAAGTGCAGTTTGAGAATATAAACAAAGTCTATTGTGACGTCCTTTGATTATGATACAAATGTACTTTTACAGAAGTGCATTTTGAGAATATAAACTAGGTCTATTGTGACGTCACTTCGATTATTACCCAAATCTACCGTAATAATTATTGAAGTTTGTTTACAGAATCTAAAACGTGGCCTATTGTGACGTCACTACGTTTACAGTGCAAATCTATAGCCTACCAGGCCTATAAATTAACTGAGAAATGAGAATACGAAATTGGGCTTATTAATTGTTACGTCACACATATTATGACACAGATCTAGGCCTACTCAGTGGCGGATCCAGAACTGTTTCAAAGGGGGGGGGGCCAAAATCTTAGATCTTGGATGGGAAAAATTTGTTGTTAGTCATCTTCCAAAGAATTTTTCGGGAAAATCATACCATTTCATCCGCCAAAAAAGTTGATGACCTAGCGTAAAATTTCATTTTTAGATCAAAAAACTGCAGAGGTGAGCAAGAGACAAAACTAGGCTAAGTCGACGAAGTCGATCGTCAACCGAGCTAAGTCGATCGAGTTGTCGAGAGGTCGGCGAAGTCGCGCGAACCAAGTCGATCGTAGCCCACCACTCGATCGACTGCGGGGTATAGGCTACGAGTAGCCTACTAAGATCAATAATATTAATGAGCATTAAAAATGTTGCTGACTCACTGTAGGCTACCGACCGCGGGACAATAGGCCTAATTCAAAATTAGCAAAAATGGCGCAAGGTCGCGAGAACGTAATTATCAGTCTCGAACGCTTTAAAAGTAGCCCAACTCGCGCTTTTTGGGATGACCTGGCGACTCTGAAGCGCACATGCGTAACATGGTAAACAAGGAGGTGCGCGCGCGTTTGAGTGTAATAGGCCTACTGTGTCCTTCCCAGCTGTGGGAATAACTTGAATAAGATGTTAGGTCGGCTTGACCAGGCTGTGCCCAGCCCAAGTCGGCGGGCTGTAGCCAGACGCTGGTTCGGTATTAGCCCAGACACTGGCGCTGCTGGTGGTGGATGTTGGTTGGTTCTGTTGGCTGGAGTGGGAGTGATACCTGATAGGCTATAGGAGTATAGGAGGATGGAGTCTGGCTTTGTCAAATGGTAGACAACACATTGGCCTCCGTGCAGCCCACTTCAGCTTCTTTCTGTCAAATTCGTTAGAATGCAGTTAGCCTACTGTTATGGCGTTTTACTTTGCTAATGGATTAGCCTAATGCCCCACAACGGTAAGCGTAGGGCCTAAGCGACTTAGCTAGAATTAGCCTATCTGTTTAGGCTACTTAGACACAAGTCATGCTGTTGTGCTTCTGAAACGTAAATATTAAGGTACAAAGGAGATGAAAGTTAGTCTGATGAAAACCTTGCGCTATATCATACGCTGGTGTACACGTATGTGTACATGCACTTCCTGCTCGAGTAGTTAACGTGCGTTTGTCTTGATATACTTGTGCGGCATGAGTGTACGCTTTGTGTGCACTCGTCATTCGTCAACAGCGTTGCCACTCCTTGGGTTTTTTCACAAGATCTTGGGTTTTTTTTATCCCAACTTGGGAAATGGGGTTTTTTCAGGAAGAACTTGGGTTTTTTGCTTGGGTTTTTCTGGGCAAAATCTTGGGTTTTTTCTATCTCCAAACTTGAAAAATGGGGTTTTTTCGGAAAAAACTTGGGTTTTTTGCTTGGGTTTTTTCTTTCGACTAAGAAAATTTGGAAATTGTGGATATTTTGGAGAAATTTTGGCCGGATGACTAAAAAAAGTCATCAGAATTTTTGGACGAGATGAGAAATTGACGGTTTTTGGTCCGAATGACTGAAAAAGCAGTCGGCCAAATTTTCGGACGGGAAATTGTGTAAATTTTCAATAATTTGGGTAACTTGGGTTTTCTTGGGTGTATTTGACCCTCCAACTTGGGTTTTTTCATTTTTTAGAGTGGCAACGCTGTTCGTCAATCCGTTTACATCCTGTACTGATCTTTATATGTCGATGATGATAATATTATTTTCAAGTCGCGCATTTTTGATGTGTTAAGTTGCAGTAATTTCGATTATTGTTTGGAACCGTTGTCTGTTGTTAAATGTGAGTTTACTTTGATCACTGTTATAATGACAAAATATTCGTACGAGGTCAGATCGATTTCGGGCTTTGTTCGGTGAAAGTTAACGGGAGTAGACCTATAGTAATCAACTTCAATGCATCGTTAAAAAACAAAACCGATCCTTGTATCGCTACACCGCGCTTTTTAATGAAAATTAAGATAGTCTAGATGCCCTAGACATTAGTAAGTTAATAAACCGATGTATAAGCAGTGGTTGCAGTGTGTATAATAGTTGCTTCACGGGTTTATTGGTAAAATTCTAGAATGGCTCGGTAGCAAGTAAACAATATGGTGGCCAGTGGTCGCAGATCGGTACAAGTCACTACTTTGGCCATGCTACAAATTTCACAAAATTTTACGTGGGCATACCTGGCACCGAATGTACTAAAACGCACCTATTCTCGATTTTGGGAAACGCCCCTGGAATTTGTTATGAATTTTTGAAAATCCAATGTTAACCAATGCAATATCGCCGGAAAATATTAGTTTATTTATATCGGAAGTCACCGTACGCATGAGGATGAAATTATTTTTATAGCGCAGAGTTTTTAACGTTTCATTATATCAACTGAAACGCTTCAGCAACTCTACTCTGACATTTTAAAACTCTGCGCTATAAAAATTATATCATCTAAATGGTTTCTCGTTTCCCTTCTCCTTGTTTCTAGAATGTTTTGTCCGACATAAAACAAACTATCGGTAACTGCTGACATTGTAACAATATTCAAGAATCAAGACTACTCATATGACAGGTTACACGTGACTGGCGGTCCGCTAGTAATTGAAATTAGACGGCCACCTGGCGGTCCGCTAGTCACTTCGATGATTAAAATGAAGGCATTAACAAAATAAAAAGGTACTTAGAAATGGAAGCTGGACGCAGGTATTTTTAGACCTGAATCGAAGCTGAATTAACGAAAATACATGTTGAAATACATGACTTAAAATCATCAATCTAATGCAGCGGTTCCCAACCCGTGGCCCGTGGGCCAAAAGTGGCCCGCGAGGCCTCACAAAATGGCCCACCAGGCCTCAACAATGGCACTCATCTCTCAAAGAATTAACAAAAATATATGAAAAATTGACAATTTGGACAGGATAGAACATAATATAATCATTTTCTATTGCAAATTACTTTATTTTGAAGTCTATAAACATCAAACATTCTACTTTGAATTAATTATAACAATTTTTATATGCTTTTAGTTAATTAAATTTTAGCATTGTGGCCCCCTAAATGCCCTAACGTCCTTTAACTAAGAAAAAGTGGCCCTAGTGTCTTCCAACTTAGAAAAAGTGGCTCTACAGTCAAAAAAGGTTGGGAACCACTGATCTAATACATATAATTATTTAATATTGTGACATGTGTTTAATTGCATTTTATTCCTTTTGTGAAATTATGCGTATCTATATGGGTAATGGCAGGGGTAATAGCTGAGGGTAATGGACGGGTAAAGTCCTAGAACCATTATTCTTGTGTTTTGTAAAATTATAAAACTTTTAATTACTTATAATTATTAAATGAATAAAATATTATTCTCACGTGCTTACTTTCGCGGAAACATTGGGCTATTTATCGCCGTAGGCTGTTGGAAACATTGGGCTATTTATTGCGTAGGCTTTTGGAAGCATTGGGCTATTTATCACCGTAGGCTGTTGGAAGCATTGGGCTATTTATCGCCGTAGGCTGTTGGAAGCATTGGGCTATTGATCAGCGTAGGCTGTTGGAAGCATTGGGCTATTTATCGCCGTAGGCTGTTGGAAGCATTGGGCTATTGATCAGCGTAGGCTGTTGGAACATTGGGCTATTGATTGCCGCACATGACAATGCTCTATTCTGCGCTGATCTGTGTGCACCATATCAATGTTTACTTGCTACCTGGGCATTGCAAGGGTCATGGGAGACCATTTCAGATGGTAGGACTCGCAAGCAAGAAGGCTTGGTGCTGTCTAATAGAAGTGCAGGCTTGGGGAACCAAAATATCTCGTTGCCGAAGAGCGAGGAGTTCGATGGGCTACTTGGTCAGGGATTGATCGACAAGATCAGACAAGGATGATGTGGCACAACCAAGAAGGCATCACTAAACAAGTGCAACAACTTGGAAGGAGATGCACTGAGAAACAGGGAGCCAGTGAAGAACATCACATATATGGGCAGAGAGATGCATATTTAGGAATGCGGCAATTAGGCGAGTATGCCGAGCAGATGAATGAAGAACTGGATCAAGGCGACCAATTTGTCCAAGTGGTAGGCCTACGAGTACCGAACTGCAGTGATCAATTCTACTATAGTGACAAAGGTATGCACAGAAGAAATGGTAGTTTTGTGAGAGAAGGAAGGATCTTGAGACAACTCGGGGTTGATGAAGCTGGTAGTAGCAACTATGAGTTATCGAATTATTATGCTGTGAGAAATTGAGTTCTTGATCCAAAGTGACTCTGAAGTTTCACTCTGTGAGAGAGAAATAGATATCAGGAAAGTTGGTGAGCACTAGCAGATGCAGGTCAATGGCCACCAATTGTCTGCAAGTGCCGAATCAGATGAACTGTTAAAGGTCTGTCGAAAGCATAATTAGGTTCTGGTGCATCTTGAGGAAAGATGTGTATTGCTTTTCTAAAGAGATTTACTCAACTCTTGAGTGGAGCAACATTTTACGGGTAATGCCTTCTTGATCAGTGTACATATGACAACATCACCATTTCAGGATTTGTTTGGTGATTGTTATACTCAACGATTTCTGTTTGGTTGTGCATATTAGTAACATATTTCTTAATAATGATTTCAATTTGTGCATTTTACACAGAAATGAATCATCACAGACTTTCCGATGGTGAGCGAAGAGGAGGAGGAGGATCAGCGGCAAGAGGTGCCCTGCAGAATCCAAGCAGAGGTACGGACAGGCCGGCAAGAAAATTGCCTTTCACTCCCACAATACCTGAGATGCAACCTGCACAAGGTCAAGGTGAAGGTCAGCCACAGCATGGTGACGACAAGTTGTTCATTCAACTGCTTGATGATCTGGATAACATTAGCGGTGGCAGCCAATCAGTTCATCGTCGTAGAAGAGCGCGAGAGATCTTCTCTGAATGGCTTTTCAGTCAGGACGTCCACAATCCACAAGTGATGCGTCTTAGGTCGGAACAGGCAAGCCGCCGGTTAAGTGGTGGCGATTTTGGTGAGTTTGACCTCAAGAAGCAAGGTCGTCAACACAGCTGCGATGTTGAACCGTTCAATCGAGACCAATCTTCACGGAGGTCATGTGGTGTTCTCAGTGATCTCGGTGCCATTCACAGAAGAGGACACCTCAGACGATCCCGTCCAAGTTCATTTCATTATCCGAGCGAGGTGAGAGATTGAGTCATTTCGTCTCTTTAAATAAATAATGTCTATTAATTAATATTATTATATACTTAGAACTTTGTGATAGCCATAAACTAGTTGTTGCTACTTTAAGTCTGTGCTGTCCAAAATGCAACCCCACGGCTGATTTTAAGTGATCTGCCCGAGGTTGTTATATTAAGTTTGTGTAGAAAGAGTTAAAAAAAGTTCTTGTTGCTATTTGTTCATAACTTGGCTCATCATTTGACAATGTGAATATTAGAAGACAATTTGATTAGACATGTGTACCACAGTTCTGCAGTAATGATAATAATACTATTGTTGATGATAATGATTAGTATGATAATAATGATGGTGATGATGATGATGGTGATGATCATATGATAATCGTGCTGAAAATGAGGTCCGATCTTCCAGACATTTACCTCTATTAATAATAATCTCTCAGGTACTGAGAAATATGATTTACTTCAAGGCAAAAACTAATAATAATTCATAATGTCATGCTTAAATGTTACAAGCAAATTTAAAGACAAAATGGCAAAACTTATTAAAAATTCATTTCTATCCAAATCTCCTGTTTGCTCTTAACTTTATAGCTTCAACGGTTGATGATATATATAATTATATATATATTGTATATATATTATATATATATATAAATTATATATATAAGGCTTTAAGCATTAAGATGTGAAGCAGACAAAACCCAACAAATCTGGAGCTGGGTTCAGACTAAGGGCTAAAAATATATTTGGCATGCACATATACAACGTTGGTGGCTTGTGTTTAATTTACGAGTTACAGTCAGTATGCGTCTGCGGCTATCTTGGACTGCACTGAACACAGGCCATAGTTTGCTATGTTCTAGTTGCTGCATGGAAATAATCAAAAGGAGTTTGTAGTACATGATGTTGGGTTGGTTGGCCTTCTAACACGGGCATGGCACCTATAGTTCATGCCATCAGTACTTGCTATCTTGAGAGTTTTATTAAAAAGCTTTACTTGGGTACTATTAACTGTATGCAGAATTTTTGGCATAAAATGTGGTCAGATCTCAAAATTTCTTCTGGTACTGAAAATAATGTCTAACACTGATGCTTTTACTCTTGCACATTGACAGTGGTGTACATTTGCCAAGTGAAGTTAAGTACAGTTTTATTTCAGTAAAAGATTTGTTTGCTGGCGACTTTAATCCTGTTAATGACAAGTTGAATTGCTTTCTCAGTCACTTCTTATTAACACATACAGTAACATTGGTTTCTTTGCAGGCGGTGGGGAATTGCTGATATTATAGGTGTATTCGCTAAGGCAGACATTATGTGGAAACAGCAGCTTTGATGTTAATACAGGCAGCAATAATTACTGCTCAATATTCTCTTTTCTGCTATATTGTGCTCTTCCTTGTGATATTGTGCTCACTGCATGTTTGCTCATGGTGCTCTTGTGTTCTCACTCATTGTCTTTGTGCTCAATTTGCTCATGATTGTACTCACTGTTCTTTCTTCTGCTGTCTTATGCTCACTGTGCTCTATTTTGCTCTCTTCTGTTCACTGCACGATTTTGCACTCACTGTAGTCTCTTGTGGTCACTGTGAGAACCAAGCACAGAGCTATGTGGATAATCACATGTCATCCGAGCACAAGACAATTTCCATTAGGATGTACATTGTACATACTGATTAAGTGCATGAACTAAGATAAACACTAAATAATTCAGTGCTGGTCTTCAAACCCAAAACCAGTGCAGGAGATGATGCAAAAGAAGAAAATAGTCTGCTGCACTCTTTACGCTGGTCTCCCATCTGGATGGTTTGATGCTTGGAGCAGGTCCTGCGCATGGCTGCACACCTTATTGGTTGTATGCCAAAATTTAGTCAATTGTCATCGATTAATTTTATGTGAGATGTTCTGCATTAACTCCCTTTCTTGCATTGGATTATATATCGAGACTCTGACTCTGCTTTGATGTGGCTCTCCTTCTTATTTGCAAGAGTTTTATCACTCTACTCTGGGCGTACATGAGTGTAGTGCTCTCTGCTTCTACACTCAGGATGAGCTCCTCATTCCCCAAACGTCAACTAATCTTAGACAGCACCATGCTCTTTCTCTGCGATATGGAATGGGCTCTCATTGTCTTTACACCTCGTACCTAGGGCATGATGGATGCTCTGATGCTTGTATTGCAGCCTTATAACTGTCCTGTTCAGCTGGTGTTGGGTCGGGAGCAGTCCCGAGTAATTACGTTGAAGGGGTGCTGTATAAATTTTCGTAATGCATGATTGAACAACGTGCATTCATTCTGTTAGATGAAGCTTATTGTATGCACACTTTAATGAAGAAATTGTTTAAAAATTTGAATTTGAGGCAGATCTGTAATTTGACAGGTTGTAGTGTATACCTGCATCAAATGAAGAAACTTTATCTATCTTCATTCTAACATGAATCTGTGAGTGAGGGAGATCGGCTATTAAAGTAGATTTTAACGCAGAACCCACAAATTAGCTGTTTGTGCAGCAGGGTGCTATAATGGAGATGCCAGGATGTTCTTTAATTTACTTTATCAATTTTTGCCAAGTTCTGACTTTAAGAGTTTTATAGTTTGCTGGCGCCTGGCGGTTTGACTGGGAAAATGAACCGCATGATCTGAAAGATATGACTCAATGCAAGTACTGGTAACAAGTGGTTTTGTTCAAAGCGAGTTATCAGAACATCCGAAGTCTGGCCTTTATCATTGGCCTACAGACATTCAAGTGCTTTGCTTTTTATTGTTTGGTGCGGAACGAAGAACAGCAGACAGTATCTCGAATGATTTGTGTGTTGAAATACACTTAAATAGAACTTCAAATCTAAAAGCAAGTCCTCCAGCTTTTCACTAGACTGTGTCTCAATCAAGATAGAAATGTGTGGAGAGTCAGATCAGAAATGAATGCTGAATTGTTGATGTGTGAATAGGTTGTAGCTCTGTATCACTACATACGAGTATAATGCCTGGTATGCTGGCAAGTTAAAGAAAATTATGCAAAGCTGCAGCCTTGTCTAGAGAGAGGAAGTATTTACCTGTAATTAATTGGCCACTAATACCTGAATTCTACCTTGAGAATGAACACAATGAACAGGACTTATTTTTATTATGTTCAGACAAAAGAAGTTACATAGTTAGATATAAAACAAAGACAACCTACAGTGTGAGGTCGAAGAACTTCTATGTGAATTTGCATTTAATACAGAATGGAAAGCACTGCTTCTGGTATCAGATTGCATCACAAGGAAGAATCTGACTGAAAGGAAAGAGCGGCACTAGGACCTTGATGAAATGAATGGACTTGTAGTGGTGATTGGTTGAATTCAGTGGCAGATTCATCTCCAATGTATTTGGAAAGGAACATTAAGAATATGCATTATGCAATTGAAAATTATAAAAGTAATTACCTGTAATTGGCACTGACTATGGCAATAAGTTGCCATAGTCAGTGGCACATATAGACAAAATGCACTCGAGAACATACACTGTATTTGTTATTTGAATATCTGAACCTCTTACTAAAGTATAGCACAATAACTTTGCATTGATGCAAATATTAAATTTTTAATTTTAATTTTAAAATGGTTAAGATTTTCTGTGTCAGCGCATGCCATGTTGCAACACAGGGTGTCCGATGTTACTGAAAAATAGCATGAATTCAAGAGAAATCAAAAATTAATAATTGTAATTGAGTCACAAAAATGAAAACTAGAGAAAATTTTACCATACAATTTGATGAGTAATGTGTGTTTGTGCACCAAAATGTGGATAGCAATTATTATTATTATTGATTAATTAAAGAATATTCTTATCCAAGTTATCTATGACCCTCTCATTATTCTGTTATATGTTTAGACAGCACATGCTTTTGAAAGTTAATAGAGAAGAACTAACCCATCAGCTGCATCACATGAGTGTGATGTGATGATGTGTGCAAGACAGTGCACAGCATTTGCATTGCCACTTAATACATTAGTTTAAGAGTTCAGTATTTTTCATTGTGCTGCTTTTCAGCTGTGTTCTTGCCTCTCGCTGTATTTTATACAGTTTGTTATCATTCGATGATGACTGAGTACACAATGATTTAGACCAAAGTCTAAAGTGAAGTATAAATTTAGGTATGAATAAAATAAGAGATTTCGTTCTTTAAATACTTAAACCTTTTAGTAAGTCACAGCTCAACTATTCTTGGGTAGAGTGAAGTTATTTTTTTATTAGGCACATCTTTCAACAGGCTATCTGACTATCCAAGTGTTAAAGGATCTTTTCATTTTTCAAATGCATTTCTATATTTTTCCTAGGTTATCTTTGTAACCTATTTCATGAGATGTTTTTTGTT
Organism: Lumbricus rubellus; assembly: GCA_945859605.1. Classification (NCBI taxonomy): domain Eukaryota; kingdom Metazoa; phylum Annelida; class Clitellata; order Crassiclitellata; family Lumbricidae; genus Lumbricus; species Lumbricus rubellus. The sequence goes on from OX243813.1 coordinate 40,091,620, forward strand.
TCTGTTTTGTTTTTTCTGGTTGAGGCTATAAAACCTTAACCAGGAAATGTTCATAAAAGAGACTATGTTGTATAAGTTTGTTTGTTCTTTTAGTGAAAGAATTGAGCAATGTAGTGATACATCTCTTTTAACACTGTGAATGCTATACTTTATTTTTAGCTGAGTGCTATTGTGATTACATACACATTTTTATGCTGCTTTAGGTTTCACCTCCTTGTGTAAAACATAATATTCCACGAAGCATTGGAAATAGAGCTGAGTCTATCATTTTTCGGACTATAAGTCGAATCTTCCTGCTGATGCTATCGGATACCAGAAGCAGTGCTTTCCATCCTCTATTAACCCCTTTACCGTGATTCCCGAGTTAACTCGTCCAATTTTTACTAAGAAAATTTTTATTACACGGTAAACGGGTTAAAGGAAATGAATGGACTTGTAAAACAAGTTGTAATGGTGATTGGTTGAATTCAGTGGCAGACTGATCTCCAATGTATTCTTGTGTAAGATGATGTTATGCCAAGTGAAATTTTTCAAAATTCAATTCTTACGTTGGACTAGTACATCCATACACAGATGGTCATTGGTCAAGTATAGGTGTGGTTGCTGATGGTGGCCATCAATGTATAGGACCATTGTTAGTAAATATTTGATAAAAATAACCTTAGCGTTCACGTTAATTTCATGCACTTTTTAGATAAACTTTTTCAATAATTGATATATAACAGGCACTTTCTAAATGCTTGTGCCAGTGTCATATTATCTTCTTTATATTGTGTGTGCAATGCTGTGCATATACAGATTAGGCAAAAAAAGTAACTCTAATGTGTTTTGACAATATTTTGGCCAAATGTAAGAATGCTTCAATCAAGTTCAATCAAGTTCTACAGACTTCAGGGTAATTCATGTTTACGTAAAATAGCCAAATTTTACCAACAGAATTTCAAATATAAAAAATTTGTATTACTTGCAGTGAGTCCACCCACAGTTTTTTGACAATCCTTCACTCACAATTGCTCAGCGCTTCAGCATGAAACTCCGATGCAGTGTTCGCTCTGCATTGGGGAGCGCCTCTGAGTAGAGAGAGCTTGAAGGGGCGCTATAACAAGTGCACATACAAACAAACTTACTTGCAGCCTGAATGCCGTAGTACGCATACATTTGAATCTATGGAATAAATTGAAATAGATCTGATGAAATAGAGCTCTTTCTTGTCTTTTATTTTTCAAGCATAACTCTTAAGTTAAAATTATAAAATATTTTAGAAGCTTTTGCTATAAAATTAACCTGATCAACGTCAAAGTTAAATAAACTAAACCAATGAAATGTAAGGAATTTCGTGGTTGATATGAACTTCTTCTGTTGCCTTCGATTAGTATATCAATGGTCTTTGCATGTAGCCTTTGTTGTCCTATAATAATGTCATTGTACAGACTGTGTGTTTAATTTGTTAGGATGAAGATGACTCTGGTTATCACACTGGCAACAATAATGCGCTTCAAACTGCGAAGAGAAGACCACCATCTGCGAGAGCGTATAAGGAAAGGACTTGGGTTCAACTTGACATAAAGCAAAGAATTGAAGCATTTAACCAAAACAACCAAGGACTATTCATGGAAATGGTGAGCAATAATATTGTATCATCAATATAAATGCTGATACTGTCTGCTCAGCAGTCCGAATACCAAATAGCTATTTGGTCCACTATTCAGCCCGAAGTGGCGAATGTTTGGTGCAGCCCTAATACACACATAAAATATGACAGATTAGTTCAAGATAAAGCATATAATTATGTGATGGTGAGATGCATATATTCAGTGCAAAACACTTCAGATGACAATAGATGGATGAAATATTGTTTAATATGAAATCAAATAATCCTTTCCAATATCAATGTAAATAAAATGGCCTTTCCAACGTTGATGTGATTTAATGTTTAATTTTTTGCATATTAAGATGAATCTATCGGCTATGACGAAACAACGCTGTTCTGTGTCTATAGCTTCTAATAAAAGAGACACCAAGAGGCTGGAAGCTTTTGAAATGTGGGTATGGAGAAAGATGGGGAAAATTAGTTAAAGGTGACTCACTGCAGAAAGAAATAATTGAAAGAAGGTTGGAGGGAAAGAGGCGCAGAGGAAGGCCTAGACAAAAATTGCTGGACGGGATGTTGGAGGAGGGTTATAGAGAATTGAAGGACATGGCACAACAGCGGGAAGGATGGAGACATTGGACGTTTGGACCTGCCGCTTGGCAGAGAACCTAAAGAAGAAAAAGAGCTACTAATGCCTTTTCTGGTGGCACTTGTTTCCTGTCTGTTTAGTATTTTAGTTGATGTATATATTATCCAGTTTGCATCTGGCTTTGTTTGTGTGTCACCATTTATGGGACGTGAGATTTGTTTATTTGCAAGATGAGTTGCTGTGGTTTATTTAGTCAGAAGATGGTCTCACATTCCAAGGATTCATCCGCATCCACATGAACTTGACATCTCCAATCAGCATATCCGCTCAGCCTCCGTCCTTCGCTGGATATCAGAATCACGGCGCAGAGAAACCAGCGCAGATATCGCCTAACGAAGATGTCCAAGTTACAACAAGCTTTTGTCTGCCAAAGAATACAACTAAAGTCATTCACATTTCAAGGCATGTCTCATGTTGAGTTTTTTAAAAAGGAAAATGAGTTTGATAAATTTGACTTACTTCACTGAACTCCATATTAATTATTGATCAGCTCTAGATATAATATAAAATGTGTTGTGTATTGCTTCAGTATATTTTCTTTCATTTGCTTTAACCCTTTAATGCCGAGAGGGTAGTAAATGGTATGGGAAATCCTATACCCTCCGGCATTAAAGGGTTAAAGATCTGATGTTGTATCACTTAAGCAACACAACTGAGAACACATGTAATAACAGGAATCTGTCGTATACAACTTGGATTTTCGATTTGCTAAAAAAAGATTACTGTATGTGTAAGCTTGTTGATTGATGTCTAGGATGAGCGTGATCAGTTTAAGTTAATAAGATTAAGATATACAATACATGGTGAAGTCAATGTTTAGAGATCTTCTTGAAATTTTTTGTACAAGTTTCTTGATTAAAATGTGCATACTTGTCTACATGCATGCTTGTACTTTCGTGCATACTCAATATGTAGATGATCGGTAACTGTTTGACCAATAGCAATGCATATATTTCAGTTCAGTATAGCTGTACAGATAAATATCTATAGAAATTCTGCTTTTTAGAGTACTGCCAGACTAATAGCAAGACTCATGAATTCATAATGTGCATTATGTACTTAAATGCCGATGCGTATGCCTGCAGTAAAGTCTGAAAACTGTGGAAGTGAGTTGTTTTAATGGCAAATCTGGAACGTTTATAGATTAGAATTAATTCTTTTATTGGTCGATCTGTCTACAGTATGGATTCAACTCAAGACGTGATTAAGGCTCTGCTGGCGAAATTCAACATAACGGATAATCCTACAAAATTTGTCTTATTTGAGAAGATCGAAGGACCGGGCAAGATTGGTAATTGATTTGCTTTAGCTTTGCATTTTGATGCATTTGAGTCGATAAACAGATATTATTTGTTTGCAAGACCGTCCATTATTGTGTATTTGCTATCCAGTGTGTACACTGACTGCATTGGCTAGGAAAATTAGGTCCTCTGTGCTTGCATGTTTAGAGAAAGTGGAGGAAGTTGCTAATGCTTCATAGCATAGCCATAGTTCTGTTAGTGTCTAAGCCTTGGCTAAGTGACTGCAATTCTTCTGATTGTTGAGTTTGTTCTTCTGGCACTGCTTATGCATAATTATCTTCCACCTTCAATTAGGATGCAATGCATCTCATTGTCTTCTGTCTCAGGCAGCAGATCCCTTTGTTCTGTGCACAAGACAACTGTATGTTGTTAAGTCAAACTTTGCTGGCTGCTATTGTTCGCTCACCTTCTGCCTTGTAACCTGCAACTGCCACCTTTTTGTTCTTTTCCATACATGCTGGAAACTGCTTTATTTGGCTGTGGTTTGTATTATCTCAGAACAAGCACTAAAAACAATTAAAACATCTGACATGCGAAAGTTGATATAGTATGTGTTACAAGGGCGTCATTGCTCGTCTGTAAAGCCTGACTGGAATGTTTGAGTCAACACTTAATACCTACTTCTGGATACCATGTTATGTTGGAATTTTAGCTAGATTACTGAAAGCAACTCTAGACTTTTCAAGAGTAAGCGAGCTAGATTACTAAGGTACTGTCCAAGATTAAAGAATGTGTTGTCTTTGATATAAAGTACAGAAATGCAGCACTACTAAGACAATAATCAGCTGTTGCAGATCACCATGCAGTTTGACACTGCGTTTAGTTTACATTATCACTGATTTTGGTAGAATTTGTGTTTTTAAGAAGGTACATTGACACTGGTTTAAAAGATTCAGTTTGGCAGTAACTGTCTGATGGACAAGCAATGGAAAGTTAAGTTGCTGCAATATGAATGGACTTCACTTAAATTTGCAACTAATTGCGCAGGTGCAATAAGGCAAATGAGGGACGATGAAATGCCGCTGTCCGTCTGCTTAAGCTGGACGGATGAAGGAGGAATCAGAAGCCTGGAAAACAACAAATTCATTTTACAAGAAGCTGATACTGGAGAAATCGAAATCTTGGTAAGCTGAAGGAAGGTTGTTGATTTGAGTTTCATGTTTAGATTAATTCATTTATTCAAATTTTACACTTTGTTTTTGTAAAGTGCCAGGAGGTTGGTGACCTTTGGTAAATATCAAAGGTTTGGTTATCACTGGTTTATACTGAGCAAAATTGTATTTGCTTTTACTGGGCAGCTATGATTGTGGTGCCAGATGAGGACTGCATTAGTGCCTGAACATTGAAGTACATCCTAATTATGTTTAATAGTAAAGTTTTGACGGTGTCTACTTTCATATTCAAATTTAACATTGCCATCTACTTGCTGAGATTTTTGTGTTTTAACCCTTTAATGACTAGCTTCATTGATTGCAATTGTTAACATTTTAATAGCATATTGTTCTTACCATAGGTGTACGGGAGATTTCAGCAGTGGGGGCAAAGATTAATATATCCATTAAAAAGTTGATGACCTTTTTTTAGTCGTTCTGGTTTGTGTTTGCTCGAAAAACCAGACTTGCCCGAAAGTTGGGGGGGGGGGGCATTTGCCCCCTCTGGACTCCCGCCTCGTACGCCTATGGTTCTTACAGTTGTCAGTATTTGTTGCTAATTAATAACAATATTGAAATTTATTATTCAGAATTTGTCTGACTTAAGTTTTTATTATTTTTTTAGTGGAAATCCTTCAACCTGGTTGAGTTGGAGAGTTTCCTGAACGTCTTAAATCGAGAGGAAGCTGAGCACATTGATCAAGTCAAAATGAAATACCGAAAGTTAAAGGTTGAAATGCAGAAACATCTGCAGCAGAAACAGCCTAACGTCGCCGCTTCTCATGGTAAAAAGCGCACGCCTGTCTTTGTATGACCTCTGACCAAAGGATCAACGAAACACTTTGGATGAAGTATTTTGAGACTTTGTGAAAAGCAGGCAACAGTCATTTTTATCTGCAGACAGATTCAGTTTGTCGTGTGTTTCTACTGAAATGATGCTCTACGAAATCAATTTGTATTGTCGTTTGTGCATCAAGCAGACGAAACTGCATCTTATGCTCAGCCCATGGGAAGAAATAGAACCATTGTTAAGTAATGATACATTATGCGTAGCTCTCCTGTTAGTTTAATCTTGCTCCTATCTCTATTTAATGGTATAAGCTATATGATGAAATATAGATATGGAGCACCTTTTATTACGCCACGTACGCAGAATTAGCAACAAATGACAAACATTCCTACCTTCCTTCAACCTCTCGTTTCTCCGTACATCCCATCCGCAGTCTGAAATCATGAGCCAAAAGTATACATAGTAACATCTCGTCATACTAAAAGCAAGCAATCTATTGGTCACACCAGAATGGACTGCTTAGTCTCGCTGGTTAGGGTCCACCTATATACATTGTATGGTGCTAGATGGTTGACAGAGGTTATTTAGCTACAATGAGCGTAAAATATCTTGTCATGTGCGCAATTGTTAACATTCCAGTATAACCCCATAAAATCCTAACTAAGAAAATGTTTATTCATATTCTAAGTATCTTAATACATAATGCAGTTATAAACATTATAGTGTTATTAGCATTACAGCATACATTTAATTCATTTTATTGTCTTGCTTTTCAACTGATTCACGGCAAATAACACTGAAATCAGAACACTGAACAATGTGTAGTCTTAAGTACAAACCTAGTATGGTCATGTTAACATTTCCCTGAAAGCCTCTTCCCATGGGCTTAATTTTTGTAGGCTTCCTAATGCTGCTTGTGGCCTGTACTTTGGTTTGCAGAAATTGTTCTTTATCAAACAGAGTGAATTATTGCAATGTTTATCAGAAATCAGTTTCTCATAGCTCAGGAAGTGAGAAACTGAGTTTTAACGAAATACATCCTTTGTTGCTAGTGCTGGTTGTGCCAATTGTGATGTAAGCAAATGATTTTGATGTACAGAAGCTGAAAAGGAGATGATGACATCTTAGAAAAGGAGATGATGACATCTTAGAAAAGGAGATGATGATATCGAAGCACATATATTTTCTTCTGTGTTTAGCAATAATTAATTACCACACAGTCATGAGCTTGCAAACTTATGTTACACACAAACTCAGAACTTGTTATTAAATGTTCAATTACAAATAACGATATTCTGCAGGAAAAGTTATTTATTTTGTGTAATTATTACACTAATAAAATATTTAGGTATCATAAATATTAGGATTATCTTATTTTTATATTCTTTCGTTATAAGTGCTTTTGAGAGGCTTTGTAACTGTCAAATTATGAGCTGTTATATGCAATACATAAAATGTTATAATAGTAATGTCAAATTCTTAACTTTAATTTTTTTAAATGTGATATATAGAAGAGCAATGCATTTAGCTAACTTTGCAAGGCATTTATCATTAGAGATGTTGTTGGATTCTCAGCTTATGACGATCGTTGGTCGGTTTGTCTCACCTTGTCTTCGCACCAAGCTGTCTGCTTCGTTTCTTTGCTGTGTTGGCCAGGGCCTGCAAGCGGATGAGAATTGTGATACTTCATTCTATTCTGGTGTGGATTTTAACACTCAGTTCCTGGGTTGGCAGTCCAGCGTGCTTAGCCACTTGACTGCTGTACATCCAAGAATAATTATGCAAGAAATTAATTATACAATGTGCAATTGTGCATGCATTGCGTGCAAGTAAGAAGGGCAATGCATTGAAAACTATATGCACTGTGAAATGGAAAGTTTGATGTTGGGACATACATAGTCAGCTTAATATTAATGTCTTGCAAGTCTATTATTACCTTAGGCTACTGTGTAACGTAGCTGCAGGTACAATTGCTCAAAGTGATTTTTTCTTTAATTGTGAGTTCGAGTGGCTGTCTATTCTTATTTGGGCGATTGTATTTTATATGAAAATTGCAGCATCATAACAAAGTGTTGATGTAATGATTTGGATGTTTTTGTTTTGTTATGATCCAAATACATACAGCAAACACTATATATATATATATATATATAATTTTTATATATGTATATAACTATATATTATATATATATTATATATATATATTTATAATTTGGTGCTCTGAGAATTCTTTGACTCTTATTTGTTAGTCTTTTTGTCAACAGCCCATTTTGAGTTTATGTTTCTTTGAAGAGCCATTTCATTAATGTCCAGAGTTTTCTTTTGACTTGCATCGTATTATGGCCCATATTTCAGGACCATGACTTGTACATTCCGGCTTTCCTAATATATTCCTTTGTCAATTACTAATGTCGAACTAAAGTATACATAATATGGTTGATGCCGCTTTGTCTGGACATCTACCATTGTGTTTGATCTTTGAGGAGGCAGTTCAGAGCGTACCTTATTGACTGGTTTACACCTGATTAATTTCTTTTCTAGTTTGTCTACATAATGCCAGTGCTTGTATGTAGTTTCTACATAATTTAGTATTTGTTAATTGTAATCTAATGATAAAACATCTCATGCAAGGAATGTTGACTGCAGCAAAGGTCTCAACAACTTTCTGTCTATTCTTTTGACAGTCGGTTCTGCTCTTCTCTTGTCTCTTTGGTAGCTTAATTGTGTACATGATATTTCTTCTCTTGTAATTAATTTTATATTGTTCTTCGTTGTATTTAGTTTCTTCTTTTGTCACATAAACAAGCAAAGAACTCAACGATTAATTGACTAAAGTCAGTAATAGCTAAGATGCTTCATTTTATTTGTATTTTTTGCATTTCATTGCAATTATCAGTTTCAGTGGCAGTCTGCAGCCAGGCATCTGTAGCATGTCGCTTATTGTTATGGAATTATGGCTTTTCAGTTTTTTATAGGAATGGAATAACAGTATTGATGGTTTTCATGACTAAGACAGTTTGTGCTATTTTTAGGGTATCGTCTATCATACTATCCAGTGTAGTGCTGATTAGTGAAATTATAATTTTATTATTATTATATTTTATTATAATTATTTCTTATGTGTTGAAGGAGGACTTACGTGAAGTGAACACCTGAACTGCAGATTATGTGAAGCAGATGGATGTTGTGGTTGGAATTGGTTTCTTTGCTTTTCATTGTCAATTCTTTCCTAAATCCATTTCCATCCTTTCCTTGTAATTTTGATCAACTTTTTCTTCCTGGTCATACTTGAACTCACATAATATGTAACTAGTATATATTCAGCCTCATTGTAGAAAACGTTCTTGTATTGTTTGGCTGAGACACACATTAGCAGTTGTAACAGGATTCAGATTATTGACTGCTTACCTGCTACTTCTTTTGCCCAAATTGTAGTGAGTTGGTTGGGTGTAGATGATGTAACAAAGTTCTATGAATCAATGTTCCCTCTAAGGTTTACTGGTGTATGTGCCAAATCTTAAACTTGTGTCCCAAATGTTAGTTATGAGTTTTTTTGCAAAACTTTTTGCCACAAACAAAACTATTCCAAATTGAAGACAGAAGAATAATTTTTAAGAAACTGTGTGTTATAGGTGTTTGTGTGTTGTGTTTATGTCTTACTAGTCATCAGATATCAGTTGTAAAAACAAAATTTGTCCTTCGCATCTCTTTCAGACAGAATAAACTTCAAATTAACTGTATTTCTGATTTTTCCATATGTGACACAGGGGTTCAAAACCCGTCACATTTTGATTTTTGACCTTTTGATTTAGTCATATGCTACAATGACCATGCTCTAAAATGCTATTAACAGAATAAAAATATCTTTCTCCTAACTGAAGTTGTGCTCGTTTGATTCTTTCATTAGTTTATAGTGAGAAAATCAAATAAAAAGTTATTAAAAATGTTGGTGTCATCCAAGACTACTGAATCCACTAAGTTATCATCCTGCAATTTTCTGGGTATTAGAGACATCTACTCTTAATCAGATAACGCAAACGGCATCAAAATCGGTTCACTACATCGCAAATTAGGGTGAATTCACCGTCATATGCTGAATTGAAGAATAAACTGCATTATCGACCCATCTCGCCTATTTCGGCATCTAGCGCAATATCTAGGAATCGACAAACGACGGGTTTCGAGTTCTGGCGTCACATATGGTCGACTTCTAAGCTATTTCTGGTCTCTGTTTTAATCTGATTCATCAGAATGAACCTTCTCACTGGAAGGTTGCACAAATGTCCAACAGATAAGTCAGTAAACTGCTAGCATACTTTTTATAAGCAATCATGTCTTCAAAATTCTTCAGTCAATCTGTTGCCAACTGCTCACCAACTATCAATTTCAAGTCCACATATTGAGCAATCAAATTTTTCTTACTTAAAAAAACCATTTCTGGCTTGCTTAGAAAGGTGCTATCAACTTTGATTTCTTCACAGAAGCCTGACTGAAAATGGTATAGACTTCTTTTAGGGTTTCAGTGTCTTTCATTAATTGAAAGATGTCCTCTCTATGTGCTACACATTCATCATCATGTCCTACATAGTACTTTTGCTCAAGCAAATTTGGATTAGATTGTCAAAGCATTGCAGCGACACCAGAATTGTTTTTTGCTTACCGGATAAATCGGTTATGTTTGGCCTGTACATTTTCGTGCAGCCACTCTTAAATCTTGTTCACATCTTCATTAACATTTTTTCCCACTTTGTTGCAAATCACATTTCGAAATTTTACTAGCAGCAGGGATTGCTTTTGCAGAAAAAATTTATTAGGTGAATATTATTATTTTCAAATTGTGATCAACTTCCTTTACTTTGGAAATAACCTTGAAAAGAAGAGGAAACTTTAGTCTATACTAATAAACTTTAGTCTATACTAATAAACTTTAATCTATACTAATAAACTTTAGTCTATACTAACAGGCGACATGTGCATTGTGCAAGGTGGATAAAGAAACTTCTATGGTTTTCATAGCTCTAACATCAAGATCTTACAGTCTGAATGCAGACCTTTACAAATTTATTACATGACCGAAAAAAAAATATATGTAACCGATTTTTTGCGTGCAACAGTTTTTTCTGCATGGCCATGAAATCATGCAGCGTAAAGGGAATGTTGATACCAATAGATTTCTGTCTTATTTTGTAATCTTGTGTGGATATCTTTTTGAGCAGAACTTGCTCACTCTTTTTGGACATTATGTGTTAGAATCTGTGTTTGGGATTGTTTTTTGCATGTGCCTTAAATTTAAACATTTTAAGAGCTGTACCTTAACTTTTCAGTGACTTCTGGCAGGGTATTATTCTGCATAAATTTGTCATCTGATTGATTTCGATCATGTTGACTATGCTGTGAATTCAGGATAAGTATTGTCTGCAGATGAATGTCTGTGTGAGTGTTTGTCTATAGAAATATTTAGTTTAATTATAAGCATTCATTAACTATGGATGAAATTAACATTCTTTTCAAATTTGGTAATAGTTTAAACTATATAGGTTAATATTTCCTTTGGAGAGGCTAAGCTGTGGTGGTATATATGTAACTGTTGAAATACATGCCTAAAATTTCTCTCCATATTCTAAACTCAATAACCGATGTTGGATATTCATTGCCAGGGTACATTTGTTCACTTTTCGACACTGGTGTGCAATAGTTGTGATGCATTAATTATTTTCTTTTTATTATTGGTTGGTATATTGCATTGATTATGTATGTATTACAGTCTTCTTTCCTCATGTGCCAATAACTAGAAACTAGGTGGCTGTTAATTCTCATGGTGCTTCCTGATGATGCTAATTGATTGCCTCTTTGCACAATAATCTAGTCTGTATAATAGGCTCGGGTGTCCTGGAGACTGAGACAGCAGCTAGTGAGACTATGGAGATCCTATGTCTAAGTCAATGTTGTCTATGAATTGATTTAGCAAATACGTGTTGCACTGTTGCATGTTGAACAGCTAGCATTGGGAGGTGCAGAAGAGCTGTTCTTTAAGCGTAAACAGACAGAGCCTAAATGGAACTGCACTGTGCTATTAACATTGTAAATCTTGTGCTTTATTCATCTTATTTTTCTCCTGTACCATATTTCTTGCCAACCATGCCATTTGTTCTCCTAAGTAATTTTGTTGATTTTTTTAGCATATTGGCCAAGCTGCAATTGTTCTGGGATGTGTTATGATGCTTCAAGGCATTAAGTTGCACTGGAATTACTGAAGACATTGTTACACCTGCCTTTAAAAAAAAGCTTTTTCTGCATTGTATGTAGAAGCAGTATTCTGATGAACATTTGCAGGTCATTGTATACAATATTTTCGGAGCCTATTATATGCATTTTGTATTGAAAACTCAGGAGATAAGTGCCTGAATTGTTTAATCACCGTTACAGCACTGATAACCAATTATATTATTGAGAGGCTTGCAATTGAAAGGGCTGTGTATATGACAGATTGTATCAGGTTAAATGAAATACATGTCATTAAACTTCTACAAATTGAAGCTACAGATTCATCTACAATCTATAGATTGTATCTGTATCTGTAGCTATTGATGACACTTGTGTGAAGCATGTGCTGGGAAATCACTTAGGCCTATGTTGATTGTTGCAGAAACTCTGTGCATAATTCCCTGTGTTTTCCATTGTAAGATATATCATAATAGAACCATTGTCATTTATTAACTTTTTGCGACTTTTGAGCTATAACATAAGGCTAACAGTGTGTTGTTAATATTGCAATTACTAGATTTTGTTGCCAAGCAAATTATGAGACATAACGTCTTCTGTGCCTGCTGGAATATTTTTCCAGCTACATCAGGGAGCTTCTGCTAAAGTTTGAAAAGCTCAAAAGTCAAACCTGCCACTGCAGCCATCTGCTACTTTCAGCAGAAAGTTGTGTTGTATAGTATGTGTGTGTGACTTGTTAACACTGTGAAAAAGTGAATTAATATTCTTATATTTACTTAGAATGGTAGAACTGCTGCAATGTCAGTCTGCAGTACTTTTTAATATTTTCAGATGACAATTATAGAAGTAACTAATTGACTTTTATACGTTGTAAAGTGTCACAGTAAATTTATGTGGTAGAACTACAGAAAGCATCTTTACAACTGTGATGGCTGTCTGTTTAACTTGGCTTCTTGGCATGAAAAATGTGTCAAGTTACTTAGAAAGTTTTTTAATACATTAGTGTATGATCATTGATCAATTATGAATTACTGGTCAGTACTGTTGTTACCTTAGAGCAAAAGTTTAAAACACTAATACTACGTGACAGCACATGACAGAAGGTATTTGTTTAGACAAAAACCGAGATCTCTGAGTTTTGCATATTGTGGATATTTTTGTGGTAGTTTGGAACAGCTGAGAAAAGATGTGTATACATTTTAAACCTGATTGCATTTTAAACAGAGACTTATTTTTAGATATTTCTGTTGTAAATTACTATCTGCATTGTAGGGCAGGTTTCTGAAGGTCGTGGTTTGGCAAAGACTGGTGCCAGGCTGCAAATGTAAATGTACTCAATTTTATATAGCAACTGTATGGCCTGCCTTGACACTGCTCATTTTCAGTGAATTGAGCGGTGAGATCCTTCAGGACTGCTGCCATTGGTTGCCCAATGACAGCATTCTGCTTTAAGAAAAATATACTTGTACTGTGACATTCTTGTGTTATTGATCAAAGGTGTCGTTGCTTAGCACATATTCAATTAGCAAATCACTTTCATTTGCAGCTGTAAAAAAAGTTGCAGATGGCTATATGGCTGTTCTAATGATATAAGTGTGTAATGTGTATTGAGTATAAGGGCAATTTTGTCATGGTCAACAAATACAGCTAGTTCAGAATTGTTCAAGGCTTTAAATGACTAAAGCATTTACAAGTGGGATTGGGTTTCAGGGTTCGTACGAGAATACATACAATGCAGTAGAACCAATGTAAATGCAAGTTATTAGAGTATTACAGTGAGCTTCTTGAATTTCCACATTGCAACGGTAGCATTTTAAGGTGTCCTCTTTACAAAAAAACTGTACTTTTTCAATGCTGATAAGAGTGGCCCAATGCTTCAATAAATATAGGATATATACCTACAAAATAAGCTTTTTTTAGTTTTCACATTGTAAAGGTACCATTTTAAAATGTCACCTTATAAAAATTACTCGATTATTTCAGTACTGATAAAAAGAGTGTACTTAACATTTCAATAAATATATTTATGATTACAATAGTAATTTCTTTATGTATCGAGTTCAGCAGCTCATTTCTGCTGTTGCTGGGCTAATGTTACAATGAATAACAGCAGACATGAGTACTCCTACGGGCATTGAGCCCAAGGTTATTGATGATGAGACATGAGTACAATTCTATAAGCTGACTGTGCAGCACTGGAATAAGCTTATCCCTGTTGCCCAAGACAGTCCTGAATTGCTGACCAGCAATACACAACAGATAGTACACAAACTAAGCAAGAACTACTGAACTACCAAAACTGGGAAGTCATTTACACTGTACATACAGTAATGATGTTGTTTTACTAGGCTATGGGTATTAAAAGAACAAAACATTTTGAAATATGACAGGTTGAAATTTGAAAGACAGCACTGGAGAGAAGCCATTTAGTCGTACAAAAATAGCATTTGTACATATGTTACCGGTAAGTTATACTCATTGTAATATTATGATAGTAATATTATATTAGTAAATATTAACATTATAATCATGTAATTTAGTAAATAATATGATATATTATAAGTTTATAACAGTGGGCCTATGTAATACAATGATGTGAACAGCAACTAAAAACTATTATCATTTTGTTCAATTTTTCGGGGGGGGGGAGAATTCCCATTTATGGGGTCCCACTTAGAGTCTAGATTAAACACTGCCCCTATGCTATTATGATAGACTGGTCGGATGGGTGAGGTCACTTAAGCTGAACGCCTTCTGATATCTGTAAAACAAATTTTAACATGTCAGTGAAGCATTGTAATTTGTAAATCCTCTTTTGGTAACATTCACAGCAACTTTCAAATGCAAAAGTTCAACACATTAACCATGAATGAGTCTTGTGTTTTTCACACAGATGTTGAAGTAGGCCTAACACATGTCATTTTAAATATAGTGTTATAGTTGTATGCGGCAATGTAGACACGGCTCCGTAACCTGGGCATCGCAATTGACTCCTTCCTCACGTTAAATGGAGCACACGTCTATATCTGGCCCGCTCCTGCTTCCTGCAACTGAGGCGGTTCAAAGCCATCAGATGATCAGAATCTCCTTCTGTCTTTAACAACATGGTACATGCGTTTGTCTGTTTCAAACTAAACTGATGCAACTCAATTTTTATAGAGCCCCATAGACAGCATCTCTCCTTCGTTTGTTCTTGAACACTTCAGCTACAGGCCTATTGTAGCTTGACTCCCTTGCTTTGCGCATATCTTTGCACATAATTATGCTTGAAGTCTTGCACTGGCTTGCTAAGACTAATGTCTTTATTACTGCATGCATGCACTACAAGATCCTCTTTCTCATCTCCAAAGCACTGCTGGAAATGGCCGTAAATAGGGTTGACTCTAAAACTATAGGTCTATGCAAAATCCTGCTCTCCTCTTCGTGCATACGTAATAATATGGACAGCCCTATAGGGTCTCCTCCATCGATCGTCTGGCTCTGTGGCCTGCGGTCCCCTCAACGGGACCCCTCTTTCTATAAACTACTCTGACTAGTTGAGGTCGCTATATTAATCCATAGATAAGCTTTGTTAGATCTATAAATCAATGTCTGACGAACTCTGACCACAGTATTCTGTGGTATGATCCAAGATCAATCGTCAGGAGGCTATGCGCTGACAACGCGACGGCGCGACCACATGATTTTGATTTTCCAACTGTAGGCCTAAGGACAAAAGTTTTCACCCAAGGGCCCTATGCTCTGTACGAGCATTATGTAACAATGCCACTTTTTTGTCAAACAATCTTACTTTTTCATGTTCTGTACTGCATCACAGTAGGCTATTAGGCCTATTGTAACCGGTTGCGGTCTGTCAACTTGATTATTGAATAAACGAAAAATACTCATGACTGGATATGTCCTGATTACAAAAGTCCAGCGCCGTCTCTGTGACTTGTGACTGTCCTCTGGACCCAACCGTTCCGACATCCCGGATTCGGATTCGATCGGTATTGATCAGCATCAAATCGTGATTCGCTAAGATAATAATAATTAAGTTTACAGTGATTAGCATAAAATTATCCCACATACTTATTGACTTAATCTGGAGTCGTACCAGAGGGACATAATAATAATTATTATGTCCCTTATTAATAATCAGAAAAGAAACTCTTTGGAATAATAAATACTCGACTATAATTTTATACGATGACGTAACGTTTGTAGCGTTGTTGATGCTATCGATGGCGCTGTTATGTTGTTTAAGCACTTTTATATAAATAATAAAACGAATGATTGAAAAAGATAATTATCTGGTAGGCCTATAATTTTATTTGTTACTATAATGATAATATTTACTGGGTAATTGTTCACTTTAGCGTCGGAAATTATCTAGTCAAGGGTTTCAATGGTAGGCCTACTAACGAGTTGGCAGATTGTTCAAATTTCGGTACTTTACTATTTGATATTTGCTTCAGGAACTTTATTGGCCTGAGCTTACCTACTAGTATAGGACACCATAGGTCCATGGGTTTAATTGCTGTTTCGTGGTAATAGATTGTTTTATTCACAGTGACAAATGCGCCATCCATCGAGCCTCTCGAGGGCCGCGGAGAAGGATGGGCAGGCGTCAAATACCCAGGACCCGGTTCACAACCTACAAAATCTGACAACATTTATTCGTGGCTAATATCTGCAGATACAGATTTAAGTATGGTCTTTGAGGCTTTCAGCAGTCTTTCAGACTTTGTTGCATACTATGACACAGTACTTAGCTAAGAGGAAGTAATCTGAAATTGAAATTTAGAACCCACTTTCTGTGAATTATTGTTAATCAGTTGTAGTGATCTCACACAGGAATTAGAGATCATTCTTTTGTGAAAAAGCATTAAGACGACAAAGAAAGGTATCCCATTACGTTAGGCACTGTAGCTCTGAACATTTGATATGATTTTGGTAGAAAAATGCAAGTCTGAGACAATTATTACAACATCTGTCTATTGTCTACGATAGTAATAACTATATCTATTGATATTTTTTACTTTGTTAGTAATGGATGAGAATCAAAATGAGAAGGAAGGTGACAAGGAGAGTGACAAAGTAGAAGAGGATGATACACTGATTAATCATGAGGGATCGTGGCATGAAGAGGAACAGGGTGAGCTGGAATATTCAGATGAAGAATTTGAATATGAAGAACATGATTTATCAAATGAAGAAGATTTGATTTATTCAGATGAAGAAGAGGAAGTAGAAGAGTTGGGAGAATTTGCAGATGGATTAATTTCAAATGAAGAAACAGAAGATGAAGAAGGCTCTGCCCACCTTCTTTCAGATCAGGAGAGTTTGTCGAAAAGACCTGGAAATGAAAATACAGAAATTGCCAGTTTGCCTATTGTTTCAGAGAGTATGTTAGGATTAGCAGTTGTCAGTGAAGACATAGTTGCAAACATGGATCTGCCAGATTTTCCTGACATTGTATCATCAACTACAAGTCTACATAAACAGGACATGCTGCAGCTTAGCAAAGATGATGAAATTTACGAGACTACGACTTATCCTCAACCAGATTTGCCTGACTTTCCACTTACATCAAGTGACAATGTTCGGGATGAAGATCTTGAATTTATCATGCAAGCAGATACACCATCAAGATTTACTGAAGCAGATAGACCAGATGATTCAATAGGTATTTTCTTCTAGTTTTTAATTGCATTGTTTTGTTTTAGGAGCGGTTTTGTTAACCAGAAAATTATTAACCCATATAGGAACGGTTGATTTTTTGCCGTTACATTTGCTTTCTCAACAGGGTTGACTAATCATATTCGTAATCTCCAAATATCTAAAGTGCACTCGAAAGCCAAGTGAAGGGCACGGGCACCAGTGTCTTATTCACGAGTGCAGTGATGAGTGAGAGTATGGAGGTCAATATATGAAGTATAGTGCAAAGCAAACTTTGCAGCCACTTTGACCATAATGATGTCCATCATCAACATCATTGTTTTTATCATCAATGTCATCATCATCATCATCAATCACTTTATCTTCTGTGTTGCACTCAGGTGTCCTTTACTACTGGTGTTCATTGTTTTGTAAACAAGGGAAACTTTCATAAAAAGAAAATGATTTTGGCAAGCTTGTATTGTCCAAAAACCAGTAATAATCGTAATAATGATTATGGTGATGTTGATGATGATCATGATGATGATGATAACGATAATGGCAATATTAATAATAATAATAATTTTTATACTATAGTATAAGACAAGAGAAACAGAAGATGTGAATTTACAGAATTGAATGTAGACATGTCTGCACTTCAAATGTCCATCTCTTGGAAAATGAGACAATATTTTGAGCTGAAATTAGTTGCATCGATTTAGAAATTTGCAGGAGAATGTTTCTGTAAACATTTATTGTTGTTATGTAGTTTGAATAAATTGCAATTTTTGTGGAACAGACAAATGCGTAAACAGACAATTCTGAAATGTGGTTTATTATAAATGAATGAATAGCACAGTGCTGTATTTTTTGGTTTATGATGTCTGGACTTGTTAGATGCCGGCCAGCTGACTGGCCCTGTGTCAGGGAGAATTGAACGACTGTTGTGCAAGAAGCCATTTCTTGGTGGCTATCGAAACGTAGCTACTGGCCAAGAATACCACAATGCATCATCACAGACACAGGCAGCTATGTGGAATGAGGAGTCAGAGGTGGAAAGAAGTGGCTTCCAGTTGTCTCATGAGACTCAAACCGAAGAGCAGCAGCACCTACTGATGCAGACACGCAACGATATGTCCACTCAAATGACTGGCATTGGCGTCTACATTCCAAACCTCACCGATCGATTGATACGACCGCGCAAATACCTTACAGCAGACGAATACCAAAGCCGCTTGCTTCAGCAGGTTGGAACTTTCCTCTGATGACATTTGTCAACCTTTCAGCTAATTTTTGTCTTCATGGTACAGCAATCAATGCATTACTTCATTCAACAGAACATTAAGCTAATCTAAAGACTTCTGTCGTGTCGTTATACTAATGCCAGACGCAGTAAACAATTTGGTCGATTCAAGCGGAGTAGTTATCAGAAATGAGATTTTGTTGGAGAAAGCCAGGATGAATTCCAATGTGTAAGAGAATCCAGATGTTAGGTTGTGGTGAGTAAGCAAGAGGAGTTTCTCCTGCAATGCCTTCTAGTCTAGCTCTCCTAGCTTCCTCTCAAACACTGTAATAGTGTGTTCACTTACATGTAAACAGTAGGTAGACTAGTTGTTAGTAGGCAGCTTATAGACATGACTTGAGTGAACGCGAGTGACTGAGGTAGAGGGATGGACAGAAACAGGAGAGGAAATGATGAACGCTTATAATTGAAGCACTCGGATAGTTGAGCAACAGATATGTTCTTAATTCTTAAGCTCTCAGTCCCCCTTTTTGACCATTCCATAGCTTGGTAATGGCATGATCTGGCTTTTTGTAGATATCTTGTCTGATATTTTCTATGACACTTGTGGTAATTGTCTACAATGACTCTACATTTTCATTTTTGTGGTTGGAGACTAAAAATTAAGACATTAGTTTAAAGTTCTTCCTATATGAATATTTACTTCAGTACATTGAACAAGACTGATGTCAGTAATATCTTCTACCATAGAAGGAAATCCAATGTGATGCAGACCACATTTCTGATCCAATTGTGCAGACAGAGCAGTAGTTGTAAAGGTCCATTAAAGATCTGTAGGAAAAAAACTTATTTACTTAAAATCTATGTCTTGCCAAATGTCTGTTTGACACAGCACATCTGATTGAAACCGTTTTTAAAACTCATGTTCATTGATTTGATTCTGCGTCATGTTATACCTTCAGGTGATCACAATTCAGAAGTATTATCGGCATTGGCTGGATAACGTGAAGGTGGAAGCATTACTGGCGAAGAAGAAGTGCTTGGATGAGCTTCGCAGTCGCAATGAGCAGAGCGCAGATCTGGAAAGAAAGAAGCGGCTGCAATCGGAATATGAACGCCGTTTGCATCCTCGAACCAATAAAGACTTTGACCTGTTGTTTACTTATTTGGAAAGTATGTTTTTCCTTTTCTCTTTGTTTAGCAGTTAATACAATTTGTAAGTTAAATTTTCAGGGTAGTGAAAAATTTTAATTTTTTTTCCATGAATGTAATAGAAGTAGTTACTGCTGTTAAATGCACAATTAGTGCTTTTATGCATATTTATTGTCATTTTAGTCATGATTAGCCTAATTCTGTTATGTGACAGTTTCATCATCTTGTTCAGAATTGACTTGATAATTTGCATTTATTCAAACTCCTATATTGGTGTTTTTTCTGAATTTTCAATTGAGGTTTTATGATTTTTGGATAGTGTTTTGTTGCATTGATCAATACCTCATTCCTCATCATTGCACACATATCGAGTCTGAGTTGCAAGACCTGTGCTTTTTCAATGTTTTCATACAATTCGATACAATATGATTTTGGCTTAGACTGCTATTACTTTGCAAATTATGACTAAATGTTGTAATAAAGTTTATTTAAATGTGACACACGATACAGAATGGCGTCGAAAGGAGATGGATCGCATTGATTCGACGCTTTCTGGCGCTGAACGCAAGGCTGCCCTATGTGATCTGATGGACCGACAGGCGCAACTCATACACTGCATTGCGCTGAGAAGGCTGGAAATTGCAGATGATCTTCACTTGCAGTTTGTTGAATCATTTCTTAAAAAGGTTAGAGATCTATGATTGATGAATTGTTGTTGGCTGTTTTTTTAATTATTATTCCAATTACCTGGTACATAACCTTTTACGTAAATTGATTTTATTGAAATTTTAATATCATAAATAACTGTGTGTACATAAGTTACTGCTAAATCTGTAGGATGTATTTGTAGACAATTGCGCCGAAGAAGCTTGATACAGGGAAGAAGCAGGTTCTTATCGAGAATGACTCGACACTGCGAGCTGAAGAGCTGAAGGATGTATTCGAGATGCTCAATGTCAAATATCTATCACCAGATGAACGGCTTGATCTGCTCGTTACTGTCAAGACCATTCTTCAGGTCAGCCTCGTTCAGTTCTGAAAAAACTTCTGGCTTGTTTTTCATAAATGTCCTAATAATCAAAGAAGAGATGGTTTTATGAAAGTTGGCAAATAGCCTATCAACACTAAGTCTAGCAGTTCCCGAGCATTTCAATTGTTTTCTGCATAGAAGCTCGGTTTGTGAGTTGTGTGACACTGTTTTGTAATGGTGGCCTTGATGTGTTATCTGATGGTTGTGGGTTCACCCTGCGGAGAACACTCCATGTGACACAATGAATAAGCTGTTTGCCCACATTTCGTTGTACTGCATAAATGGCAGCAAATGACAAGTCTTCGTGCAAGAGCGTGGCCCTCTGTCTAGGACCTTAGGATGCAAGGGTTGAATAATTATGGAAGATGATCAACTATGGGATATATGAAAGCTTAACTTTCCACCTAATTTTATTAAGTCTTGCAAAATGAAGCATTCATTTTGTCCTTTGTTCTGCTACCTGTGCTTCAACATGAAGATCTCAAAACTCATTGTTGCACTCAAGATTTATTGGAGGTGTATACAGTCCGATAATTCCTTCATCCAACACCTTAGCAGAACACAGAAACATCAATAATGCATTTGTGAATGTTATTTGACTTTAACTTTCTAGCGTGTGAGGTTAATGTTAGGAACGGATTTAGCAGTGGCTTCTGCACTGGTAGTTACAATATTCTTAGGACAAGCCGTTTGGTTTCTTAAGAATCTAAATCTCTGTTAACTCGCATGATTTCTGCTGAATTCAGTTGTTGTGTGACATATGCTTTGGCTTTCAGATGCACCCATGTAGTGTATCCAATGAACTGGAGAAGCTAATAGACCGTGAGAATGAACTGGTGGCTAGAGGATTCTCCGACAGAGGTATGGAAGGCCTTCGCAAGAGAATGACTAATCTTTTCCTTCAGTACATCAAATTGCCCATGGTCAATCCTGCTGCTGCTAGATTTTCCAAGGTTAGTGATATACCATACTCAGGGCTGAAAGTGGTTTGGAAAAGTTGTCGGGTCTGACTTTGGCGGACATGCACGCCTTTGACCCGTAAATTAATCAAGGACGTTTTTTAAAAGTAATTTGCCCAATATTATAATCCAAAATTCTACCATTTTTATCTAGTTTTGTCACCTGGCGACCTTTTTAGCAACCGTGCTGAGACTCGGCAACAGCAGCTCTCGAAAATCAATGCCGGGTCGCAGACCTCGACTGGCCCGGCTCGCTTTCTGCCCTTACCATACTGTGATACACTGTCGGGGCTTGAAAATTATGGCTTGTTCAGTATTATGACATGCATTGCATAACAGACAAGTTTTAAAGAAAACGCTTTTAATTCAACGTAATTTTCATAACTCGATCATAACAAGGTATAAATCATGAATTTTTTAAATTTTCCTATTAAAACTTTGCATGCCAGGTATTTTCAGCATTTGTTCCAGCCGCATTCAGATTCTTTTTGGAGTTCTGGTCCATTTAACTCCTTAGTGGTGAAACCACTGTATCTCATAAAACACAATCAGAGAGAGTAAAAGTGTAAACATCAAATTTGTCTCTCTCTTGACGTTTTTCTCTTGGGAGTTCTTGCACTGGGGAGTGGGGAAACCCTACTGAATGGCCATGGCTGTGAGCAGTGCACTATATAAATTTCTACCGTGTACATTACATTGATTTTAACAGGACTTCAGCTTCTGTGCTTTATTTGATTAAGTACTATTGAGATTAAAAATGAGCAGACTGTTTGGTTAACATTTTTTCAGGTTCCTTCTGACCCTTTGACCCTCAAGGGAAACATGCATCTCTGTCCGAGTTGCCATTGCTACCTTTCGTCTGATGACTTCCACCATGCTTCAAATCAACGCAAGCTTGGCCGATGCCGTGCTTGCAACCGAATCGATAACCATGCTCGCAAAAGAAAAGACTTCTCCATATTTCTCTACATGTTGAAAAATCTCTGTCGATCAGAAGACCTGTATAACGACAATGCAAAAATAGCCTACCTAATGCAGGTACGATATTTTTACCTAATGCAGGTACGATATTTTTACCTATTGCAGGTACGATATTTTTACCTAATGAAGGTACGGTAAAAATGCAGATACGATATTTTTACCTAATGCAGGTACGATTACCTAATGCAGGTACGATATTTTTACCTAATGCAGGTACGATATTTTGACCTCATGCAGGTACGATATTTTTACCTAATGTAGGTACGATATTTTTACCCAATGTAGGTACGATATTTTTACCCAATGTAGGTACGATATTTTTACCTAATGTAGGTACAATATTCTTACCTAATGCAGGTATGATATTTTTACCTAATGCAGCAGGTACGATATTTTTAACTAATGCAGGTACGATATTTTTGATAAGAGAGTTAATTATCAATGCATACTTCTTATGTGTCTTGTATTGATTCTTTGTCATTTTATAGTGTTGCTTTAAAAATATGAAAAATATTATAAAAAATTTCTAACATTAGTCGCTGAAGTCAACTGATGTCTTTGCTTTACTGCAGCTATGTTAATGAAGAATTCAGTTTTCCATTTAGATTTAGTGTTGTTTTCGTGGTTTTTTTAATTTAGGAAAAAATTAAGGCTTATTTAACTGAAACTAAGGCTAAAATAAAAACTAAAAAAGGTGATAGTGAAGTAAAAACTTAAATTATGTTAAACCAGCCAAAAACAATAGTTGGAATTATTAATAAAGAAAACATGTAACAAAAATCTAAATGAAAACACAATGGTAACTAACATCCCAGGATATTTTTCCCAAGGACACAATATCCTTGGATTTCAGACAGCTAGCTGGTTTGTCACAACTTTGGGGTGACACTTGACCAAGAACTTGGTCTTTCACAGCACATCAACTTGGTCACATGAAGCTGTTACTACCAGCCTCGCCAGTTGCGTGTTGTCCTATGGTCCCTCTTCTATGATACTGCGAGCCCTTGTCCATCCCATGATCCTATTGTGGTCCTTGTCCATGTGTTTGCCACCAACAGAGTTGATTATTGCTGCTCAGTTTGTGCTGGTCGCCCATCTGACTTTATAGGACATCTTGATCGGGTCCTTCGCTCTGCTGCTCGACTTATTGATCATAAATATTCCAAAATATGCCATAGTTTCTGCTTACATGCACGATGTATTGCACTGGCTTCCTGTTTTACAACACATCTATAGAACAGTGCTCAGCAGCACTTGTCTGGCGGTATCTCACTGGTAGTGCTCCGTTTTACTATAGATCTGATCTCTGTTGCCTGGTCTCCAATGTAGCCTCTTGTTGCTGTGATATTCGACAAACGGGATCTCCTGTTCCCTCGGCTGCTCCGTGGTCAGACTGCATCGAACCTTCTCAGTTGTTGACCCTTCCACTTGAAATGGACCCCCACTTGCGCTGTGCTTACTACCACGGAATCATTTCCTCTCTTTATACCAGGTGCTCAAGATCTTTCTCTTTGATCGGGACTGGGCTGGGAACACATCTGAGTAGGCTTCTTGAAGGAGCGCTCTATAAATTTTTTATTGAATGAATGGCACATTGCCATTCTGTAAGACTAGTGGTTTGTATTGCCTATTTGCAGTTATTTGATCTGCATTGTTGATAGCTAAGTATAATAGCTAGAACACTTACAATATAAAACTAATAACTTAAACTAAAACTCGAGGCAAAACTAAAGCAACACTGCTTTAGCTTAGGTCCTATGACCTTCGTAAATGATTTTATCATGTGTGAAATAAAGCCGCTAAACTTTAGGACTTCAAAACTTTGTAAAAATTTTTTTACCATTCATTAGATCCTACATTGCAATTTCTGAATGCATGCAGCTTTTCTAGTTCTGTGTTAATGTGATTATCCGAGATGAAGTTGCATTGTTCTATATTAAAACTCTTGCAATCACTGATTAAGATGATGTGCCATTGTCAGGAGAAGGACCTGCGCTATCTGATCGTCTACGTCTGGCACAGCAAGAGCATCCTCAGTGCGCATGATGATCTGTATGATTTGGAGATAGCGCGCTGGAATCGGTGTGAGGAATGGTCGCCATGGAACTGTATTCTACTGACAAAGAAAGAGGCACAAGCACACTACAAATTTCGAAGTCTTGAAGAGGTTCAAATTCTTTTCTGCAGATACTATAAGTTGTACTATTTGACTACGTTACATCAATAGGGTGTAGTAATGGTATTTCTGAACAAATGGGCCATTTCCTCTTCTTCCATTTCTTCAATTAAGTTCTTTTAGAGTGAATGTCAGAGTGCACCACGAGTGTCAGCATAGTGTGGGTTTGAGCTGCTTTTAATCAAGCACTTAGTCAGCATAGTGTGGAATGTATCATCAGCTGGAGCATCAGAAATTGAGTTGGCCGCCTTTCATGTGCCATTAATTTGTTTATCTTCTTCCAAAACACACAGAAAGTCCTGGGTATGACGTTAAACTGCATCCGGCTACGGGCTAGCCTAAAACAACCCCCCTCCTTTATGTTCATGGAGTGAAGACGGATGATTGAGGTAGTCAACGCCGGGATGATCAGCCTGCCCGGTTCTGATCTACTCGCGTTGAAGTGGCGACTCGACCGAGGAAAAATTAGCCTACGAAAATGATGGGCAGCAATTCTAAATTGTTGCCGCAACATGCAACGCCCCAGGAGGGCATGCTTCATGATGAATACACACCGACCAATGAAGAGCTTGCTGAACTGGCTGCCAACCCACAGCCAGTTCAATACTAACATATGCACAGGGCTGAAAGTGAGCCGGGTCGGTCCGGGTCTGAGACCCGGCATCGATTTTCGAGACCTGCTGTTGCCGGGTCTCAACCGGGTCGCAAAACAGGCCGTCAGGTGCCAAAAGTAGATAAAAACGGTAAGATTTTCGGTAATTTTGGGCAAATGACTATAGGATAAGGAAAAACGTCGTCAGAAACATTTATGGGCCAAAGGCGTGCTCGTCCGCCAAAGTGAGACCCGGCAACGTTTCCAAACCACTTTCAGCTCTGCATATGCAGAAGTCAATTTGATCAAATGCCAATATTAACATATGCAGGAGTCTTGTTTTAAATATGTCCGGATCTGAAGTGTATGGAATGCACCTGGTTACTTTTGTATTGCTAGTGTCGGCAGAATGTGGAAGTTGCACGATTAACTGTTTTTGAGAATTCTTTGAGAGGTTGAGGGCCATTTTTTGAGGCATGGTGGGCCACTTTTGGGGCGCGAGCCACGGGTTAGGATCCATTGATCTAGAGTCACGCTGTGATTTATTGATTGGAAAAGGGTTTATTATTTTGATGTTTTATGTCCCATTGTGCATTTGCAAGTGAAGTAATAAAGAAAATACTGACTTACTTTACTTAGTCACATACCAAGCAGTAAGTTGTCATGGTTTTGAAATTTCATGTATGTTTTTTTTCAGGCTTATGGTAAAAATTTTCTGCATGATGTGCATTGCAAGCATTTACAGGCAAAGAAGTACTTCTATCGCATGCTTACAATGGTCAATCGCATGCCGAACACATCTGATGATGCAACAACTACTGTCCGCAATCTGACCAAGAAGTATCTCACTACTAACAAGTGTACTTAAAAATACCTAGTGTGAAACCATTATTTCATCGATATGCAATCTTACTACAAAATGTTTATTACTTACGTTAATAATAAACTGTTGTCATGACAGCATGTGAAGTTTTGCATATTTCATGCGACATTCATAAACTCAATCTAACATGTTTCATCATTTAAGATGGATTTAATATAATTTTAGAGCTGCAGTCAAAAAATCGGTTAAGATGAAAGATTAGAGTAAACATTTGTCTTAACTGAATTTCGTGTTAACCGTTTTTAGCCAGCAGTAAACATACCTACTCTAGCATTTTGTAGAGTACGAGTCTCACCTTCTACAGGCTTTTCATCTGCCCAAGACCTACGGTTTACCCCAGGGCAGGTCTGCATTCCTGCCTCAGACACTGTATTCATCTACATCCACGAGCAATGTATCCTAGAAACTTCTAGGTATGTGGCCAGTGGCCACATGACAAAGCCTGCGTTGACATCAGTTCAGTTTACTACAATATGCGACTGTAGCAGTAAAGTACTGGTGTACTAACAAAATACAACATGACCAGCAGTGAGAAGCTATATTCTACTATGCCCAACCATTAAAGGGGTAAAAAATAAATCCCACAAATTTCTAGTCTCTTAATCAAGCATAAAATAAAGTAGCTAAAGACCAAGACTAATTAAATTTATGATTATTTTTATTGCATATCCAATCCATACTTCTGTTTAAATGGCTGTTCAGCAAAATTCTTGTAACAGTAACTCATGGGACATTTACTTCATGTACATACGAGTTCAAATTAGGCTAATGTGAGCAGGAGATTCGTAAAACTTTCCAGCAATTTTTTCACCTTTCATGGCACAGAGGTGAATGCCATCTATTACTTGACTTCCAAAATCCATCCCCACAAAATCTTCATACATCCAAGATGGAACTTGTTTAGACCCAACCTGTCGAGCAACTGGTCGAATTACTTTCATAATCGTCATGTGTGGAACAAAGTCATAGTTATCACAAATGTTGAGTCCTGATTCTCTTATCAATGCTAGAAGGTGTTCAACAAATTGTGTAAACTTTTCATCGTGATTCACTTTGCCATAAACAACGCGCTGAAAGAAATTGCCAACTCCCGATATGTTGAGATTAATTCCAGAACTAGCGATGTCGGCAAGCTCGTCTCTGTTCTGCTCTAGAATAGCCCCCACTTCTGCAATATGCTCTGGTTGGTACAAGCCTAGAGTGCAGAGTGTCACATGAAGCATACAAGGATTTATGCAACCATTGAGATAACGAGAGTCCAAGTCTAGGATCTGATTTTGCATTATTGCCACATTTTCTAAAACTTCTGGAGATGTGATTCTTTGGCACAAAAAGTAGTTGGGTCGGAGTTTGTTCTGCCAAGGTAGATTTTGCTCACCCTCTCCATCACTTTCTTCATGCATATCATCCTTGTTGTCGAGCGTAACACAGACACCATCATCGTCACTGTCATCATCGTTATCACAATTGCTTTTATCATTGCATTCGTGAAAATTTTCTCCATGACAATTGATTTCATCATTTTCTCCAGAAGTTGTTTTCTTTTCGACATAATCAGCAATTACATCCGTGATGGTCACCTTGCTTCCAGCTGATCCAAAGACATTGTCCAACCGTTTTGTTTTATCCCAGACAATCACGTCTTTGTATTTGAAATACTGGATTCTGTGTTTTGGTATTGCCAGAACCGTATAATCGACTGAAGCTAAGTCTTCCCACGAAAAGTTTGAGAAGCTTTTCTCAGTCAGACCAGTAAAGCGATCGAGATAACCGACTGTGAATGCATCTGACTCTAGGTTTGAATCCCACTGGATACGCTTAATGACATCCTCAGCTGTTTTCATCGACTCTTTCTTTTTAGACTCCTTCTCGATACCTTCAACTGTGCTCTTTTTCTGTGCCTTGCATTTGTTCATTTTAGGCTCAAATGATTCGGTAACTGTCTGTCTGTAATGATCTGTTAGCCAGCTTGTTATTATTCCAAGGTAATCTGTCATCAGACGAATGTTGTTGGAATCTGCAAGATGCTGGCGGAGTTCTGCAACAAATTCATCTGAACTTCTGCGACTAGTAACAATTGCTGTTACTGGTTCAGATGGATATCCATCTACAACAAAACCATTGGGAATGTACTGACACATTTGAACAATGCACAATTGCACATGAATATGCAACACAATTTTAGAATTTTAGAGTGAAGTCTTTCAAACGAACAGTAGGAATGAGATCTAGAATGAACTGCTAGGAAATGGCATTAAATTCTGAACCAGTCAGAGGCTCGTTGGTTTAAGTGTGGTAGGAGGTAAATGGGATTAGTATATGGAGGAAGGATATTAAGAAACCCGAAACTTTGAACAGATTTTTTAGGAACCATGGAACCTGCCATGGTGCAAGATCTTATTCACATCGGAGATGGCAGAGTTGAAATCATTGCTGAAGAAGAGCTTTGCAGGAAATATGAGACAAGTATGTGAGTTTGGCTACTGAGTCATGTTTCCAAAATAGTGTGACACAGGATTCTGAAGTTGAGGAGATGAGAAGGTAAATGGCAGAATCAACAACACCTTTAAAGCAAAAAAAATTTACAATTCCCTTAGTCAGGGTCAAATTAAGATTTCCAGGGCCCTAAGGCCTAAAAAAAATTGTTGTGTTTCCGGTAACCCGACCGACCCTCTTTTATTGCTGCGACTCAAATATTTTTGTAAAAAAATTTATTAAAATTTTTTTGAAAAAAAATTATTTAAAATTTAAAAAAAAAAACAACATTTGTATTGACATAACAGAAAATACGTCAACAAAATGAAATGAATAGGACTGTTTTCTAGAGCAGTTTTAGGTGCAGACAGTCTGGAAATAGGCAGTTTATACTTGCTTAGAACACGTACTTTGTTGCAGCGTGTACCATTGTGCAAAAAAGACTAGCGGCGTATACTTTTTTCGGATAATCACTGCATAAAAATATTTTCCAAAATAAAAATATTTTCCGACCTACCTACCCAATTTTTTTTAGCTCTGTTACCGGAAACACAACATTTTTTTTAGGCCTAAGCTAAGAGCCAGGTTAAGACATCCGGAGGCCATTACCACAAACCAAAAAGTCAATTACCAAAGTAACATCTGAACACAAAGTGCTAAACATGGTAAGCTGTTTCTTCTACAGAACTTACAGGCTCGATAATAATGCATGCATTGCACGCAAACCATTAACTAATCATTTTATAAGAACTTTATAAGGATTTATATTCATTATTCAACAATTATTTTATTAATTTAGGTTGCATAGCTTGCACTTTATGTTTCAGGATAAAGCGCTAAATTATTTTAAATTATACATAATTAGAAATTTCCTGCAACAATTTGCTTTAATTTCTCTGGATTTTGGTGCCATAAAAAATGTTGTGGACCTTGTGAACCCCTAAGCCATGGTTTTAATGCAACACTGACCGTTGTGCCGTAATTTGACATTATGTGCATCTATTATTGTGCAAATGACTAAAGCATTCTTTCCAAGTTTTAAAAAAGAGAACTGCTTTATTGCAGCTTCAGAATTTACTATTCTCATAAAAACATTCATGACCCCAGGCACAAGGCCTTAACTTGGTCATAGTTATTTTCAACTTTAACATAAAATTTTCAAAGATACCCGCAAAAGGCTTACAATGTCATACTTAAAAGTTGTAAATTTTTTAGAACATTGTATTTCTGCTGAAAACTTGCAGCTTTGACTACATTGTCAATTCTAGCCCGTAAGTTTTACAGTTCAGTATCAAACCCAGTTTTATCAAGCACTATTATCTTACTTTGCTAAGGTTTATAGGAACAATCAAATTTATTTATTGGTTAGTTTGACTACGCCAATCTTCGAAGCTATAATTTGCCCAAACGAATTGGGTAGACAGAAATCGAACCGTGTAGCTAAGTTACATACCTGAAACTTGGAATTTGACTGTGATGTCAAATTCTCTCAGCGTTACTTGCACAACGCAAACGAAGTCGCCGATCTTTTCAATGACTCGACATTCGTCTCGGTATCTCGTCTTCAACTCATCTATTTCTTTCGCCAATCTTTCCTCTGACGAAGACGACGACGACGATTCGCTAATTTTCACTGAAGCCATAATTAAAAAATATGCACAATAGTTTGACTATATTAAGTCCAAATATTAAGTTGTTTAGATTTCAATTTCCTTGGATCGCTTGTATTTATAAGGAACTGCTCATCTAAAAATACAACAAACATTCACAATTTCAAGACGTTGCGCAACGACGGCATGCACAACAGATGGGAAAAACCCAGGCAAAGCGGTATGTTACTATAAATAGAAATCACGTTTGCCGATATTCCAGCAACTAATGCTTCGTTCCAGTGGCCGAGGGCAACGACGTCGCCTACTGCAAGTTTATCTTGAAAATAGGAAATTCTTAAAGAAATTTTAAGAACAGTAGGCCTACTGCACACCTCCTTTCCCCTCCCATCCTCCATGGTAAATTATTCCCAATAGGATGACAATTACCTTTTATAGGTCTACTATTTTTTTAGCTGCACAGAAGTTCTTCTACAACTGCACAAATCTATTTTAATACCTCACATTAGCCTATGTCAAGAACAGTAGAACTGCATGCTAAAAAAGCACTGTGCTTAGACTAGCTAAGACTACCCACCATTCAGCGTAGTTTTGTAGGTCACCTCGGTCTTGGATCGTCGGACAGCTACGTTTAACCACAGATGACTTGTCCGTCGTGGATTCGTGGTGATCATTGTAAACTATGTTGTTATAGAATGGACGCCGTGATTGCTGACTGTCAGCATGTAGTCCTATTGATTTTCCATTTTTTTAATCGTTCATGTAACCTTTAGGCCAACCTAATGTAATGTGACATCAAGATTAGCCAATAATTTAACGAAGATTCTACCACTCGTTTTGTTAAATTTTATCCATAACTAAGCTTCCTGTAATCACCCATAGCACAATCGTTTGGGTTTTGTGTCTGTTGCTTTTGCTGATTTATTATGGAAAATTTAAGCATCATATCTCTGAGATGTAAACTCATCCTTCATTCCTGGAGGTAGACCTACGTACTAATGAACACGTCCTATACGAAACATCAACTATCTAGATGAGTGGATAACAAATGGGGATACTGTAGCTTGTCCAACAAGTCTTTTGACTGTCTTACAGACAATCTGAGAGTAGGCCACTATACATAATTATTACGTATGTATGAAATTGCATGAATAACTGATAATTATACAAGTTCTGTTACAGGGCTTGAAGATAATGACTAGCGTGTCTGCTTGTCCTTGGATATTTGATCTAATCTAACATTTGTAAAGCACTTCTCACAGCAGAGCTATTCAGAAGTGCTCTCAGCTTAACAGGCCCATGAAAAGAGAAATGTATAATTATACATGTAGGTTATATGAATCTCATTTGGGTACAAGGGTAATGGCTTGTTTAATGGTTGGTCATGACGGGTCGTAGGATGTGATAGTGTTCATGGGCGGAGTTTATCAAGGGCTAGGGGGGGGGTTAAGCACCTCCAAGAAGGCCCAGATTCAACTTTTTACCATGAAAATTGTATCATTTGGGGGGAGGTTACCCCCTAATAAGGCTCAGACTTGGGGTTAGCCCCCCTAAGAACGGAAACCAAACTCTTCCCATGATAGTGTTGAAATTTTGGTGACCACACAGGCAAGAGCATTTTGTTTTATCCAAGTTTAGCCTATATTAGTAGAACCTGTAGATGGAAAGGGCTGCTCAACATAGGGCAATGCAATTAAATCAAAGTAAAAATATTACACAATGATATAAACACAAGGACTTTATGTTATCTCTAATGTCTTGATATCACTGGTCAACCTACTGCAGCTGACTTCATAAATAACTGATCAGTCTGAGTCCACTGCAAATTCATAACTGAAGTCGTGAACATAACAAACTCCATTCATTTCAACTATAGAATTAAGCAATGCAAAATGCACAACACATTTAAAATTCAGCAAAAAAAGTTATTTACTATAAACATCTTTAAATAGTTTTGAACACACAGCACAACAACATTCCACAATAATACTCGCGATAAATGTCATCCTCTTTCCCTTCTTCACTGGTGAATTGTGCGAGATAAAGATGAACTGGGAACTAAATGTTTTGACACTTGGCTACTACTGGGAGGCAATGCCGCAATAAGAACAGTCTCCTGACCCCGGCCACCTGTATGATAGCTGTCCATTGTTGGTCGTACCAGTCCCGGCTGAGCTGAAACAAACATCTGAGGTTTGTTTGGGGGAATTGGGGGAGGAACCCCTCGACCAACAGGCGACAGTTTTCTCGGTAAATTTGTAGCAGTCACATGACCAGCCACCTGCTGTCCCCCACCACAGTCCAATGCTACTGCTCCAGTCTCAAGCAACGTTTTAGCCATGTGCAAATTGCTTTTAGACTCTGGGGGTGTTCCGGGTGACTTATTTCGCAGGGTTGGCCTTGCAGGCTGGCTTCCGTTTGGTGCTCTCGCTTGTCGAATTGTTGCAGTTACAGGGGTGGGAGTGACGGTGCGCTCAGCTACGTAGCCATGCGGATGTCGAACTACCGTTATCGGCGCAGATGTGTTGGAAGAATCAAAGTCCGCCGTGCCTCCTCCTCCTCGTCCAACATGTTCCGCTGCCAACAGACCTCGCACTCTGTCTCTTTCGGACAGCAGCTCACGATTCTGATGTTCAGCCTTAGCAATTCGAGACCTCAGCTGCTCAGATTCAAAGTCCAATTCGCTAAATCGCTTTTCCATGGCTGCTTCAACATGCATTGATTTGTGTGACGCCTTCGTCAGACTGTCCTGCAAGTCGCGTACACGCTGCTGCTGGGCAACCAGTGCAGCCTCAATGGCAGCGAAATGTTGTCGCATCTCAACCAACTTCTGCATCAGCCTCGTCTGCTCTTTGATCAGCATCACAGCCACCTGCAAATCCATCGTTACAACACATCAATATTTTCAAGAGTTCACCGTGTATATGTGTGTATGAATTTTGCTGAAGCTAATACTTCCAAACAGAGTCAAACAATGGGATATTCAGCAGTTCAGGCATTTGCCCAAGGTATTTTCTGTTTACTCCCTACATCGCTGCGTGACTTCCCACTTTGCAAATAAGACAAATATATACATATGCAATGTTTTATGCATGTCTGTGCAATGCGTGCAATTTAAGATCATGATAGGCTGTCAACAGAAATTAATAATTATGAAGTTTATTCTAATTCAAACTGGTCAACAAGGACATTAGATCTAGAATAAAACTTGACAGGATTGCATGTGATTAAGACTGTAACAGTAGAAAAATTTCAGTAAAAAATTAGGTAGACCTAACCACATATAACTCAGATAGTTAACAGAACTAAAATACATGCTAACGCAGATAATTCAAAAAGAATTTAATAACAAATTGGTGAAATAGCATCACTGCATCAGCTGTGGTACACTTGAATAATTGAATTCTTTTGCATTTCAACTTTACTGTGTAAGAGAATGAGTTGGTTTCATGTACCATATAATCATCAACTGTTAGTAAAAAAATTAAGCTGATCATCTGATCTTATTCGTTAAATAAATTATATTTTACCTCTTTATGTTCCACAGCAGTTGCTTGTTTCTGTTCCTGGAGACTGGCATTCAGTTTCCTCAGCTCTTTATCCATCTTCTTTTTGTGATTTTTCTCAAATTCCAACTAAAATAAAAGTTTAAAAATTAAATGAAGGTCAAACAAAGTTAACAGCATTATAAAATGCATCAACAAAGCACACTGTGCGACGTGCGTATCATTCAAACTAATTTAAAACAATGGCTTTGAAAGGTAATCAAGAATTTTCAAATAATGGTCCGAACTGCATACAGAATTACAATAAGTGTGTCAGTACATAACATTTAGCACAAAAAACTCTATAGATGGAAATCAGATTTTACCAATGGTGTGGATAATGAGTTTGACCAACACTGCAGCAATCTAAGTCAATGAGCAGATAATATGTTTTCAGAACTTTATTACAATGCATAATGTGTGTCACTTTACTCCAAGTCTAAATGCAATCTAGAGCTCATTAATTAATTAATGTCTGGGACTGGCATTAAACATTTTCGATAGCTAAATTAGTGAGAGTGAAAAACAAAAATCCCAAACCTCTTGCTTGAGTCTCTCTCTGTCCTTTTCTAGTATATAAGTGACGTTGTCCCCTTGTTCTAAATCTCGGCCATGCTTTAGTTTCTCTTCATCCAGTTCAGCACACATCTACGCAATTGATCAAAATGTCAACATGAACTCACAGAACAGCAAACACCAAAGGACAGGTGACATAATTATGTGACCCATCTGACCAAAACCAGGCTTACATCACTACACACGCTACCGTGAGTCACCAAAATGCGATACAAACCTAATTTTATTAATTACTAGTTTTTGAACTCAAAGTGATATATAAATATGTGTTAACACTCTAAAACAACAATCAAGAAATATTCAATTTCTAAAGATATTGTAGATTAATTTATAGTAGTTATTGCTTTAATAATTCAATTACTTTTCCTGAAATTAACTGTTTTCTCATCGTGAATAGCCATGATTGATGTAGTAAGGCTAGCATAGGATATGAGGTATGAATAGAAAGCCCAGACACCTATTATGCAGAGCATAGCATATGTCTAGGGAAGCCGACTAGATAGTAAGACAGATTAAAGGGATAGGCAATAATAAAAGGTAACAAAAGAATGAACAAGTTAATTATCACCTTATCGGCAAGTTATGGGTCTGGCACGGCACTGCAGAATGTCTGTTTTACTGTGACAGAAAATCGCGGTTAATAATAATCACAAAATCCGGTGAGTTTGAAACCTGTTGCAATCAAGAGATAGTTTACCTTGTGATAACGCTTTTCTAGAGCAGCGAGTTGTTCTCGCATCCTGTGCTGTGCATCGTGTTGAGTCGTGATGAGATTCTCCAGCTGAAATAACTGATCGTCGTACATTGACTTCACCGCCAACTCTCCAAAACTCGTGTCTTTCTGCAAGTCTGAATCTCTCTGCAGGGCATAGAGTGCATCAGCTTGACCAAAGTGACCACATTTCGCCTGATATAGCAAGTGCTTTGTCTTCTCCATCTGTTGTATCACATAAAATAAGAATTCACCAAGTCAAAAACACAGGCGGGAAGATGGAAATTACTGTACCCATCATAACTACATTCTCTGGTAGCTAAATCTACTAACATATAGCTAAAATATACATAATATATATAATAAATATATATATATACTATCTATTCTATATCAAGGCACTTCTTGGCAAGAAAAATGTGACCGTATTCAATTGCATCTTGGTTTGCAAGCATGGTCTGTACACAGACCAGTAACCCAATCGCTCCACGCCTGTTCAGCATGACTAGCGTTGGCAAAGGATCTAACCTGTGACATGATACATCCATTAAAAAATTATGGTGATAAGGTCACTATAAGAAACCTAAACCATTTCAAAGAAATATAATAAATGTTTATCTAAACAACAAATCATTGTTGCCTAAATGATAATTTTAGAGAAAAATAATTTAAATAGATCTGTCATTTTTGTAATGCCAGTGTCTATGGCACAAGGCATTGAACAATGGCACACCAAAACAAAGCAATAATACTGTCTGATTCTCTTTATGGTAGTGGTTTCTTTTAAATCTATGAAAATAATTTAAGTATTCTGTTAATGGGCTGTCACACACACAAGTATGGAAAAAACTAATGATGTAAAACTGACATAATGGGCTCTTTTGCACACCACATCACTGCATCAAAGGAGTTGAATCAACCAGTAAATTTCTGCAAAGGTCTTATTCATTTCTTCCTTAAAAGAAGTGCTCCAACATTCACTGTATCAAGTGAAGCAGATTAGTTACATGCTTTTCTATGCTGAAACAAACCCGAAGTGCTGCAATGACAATATCCCTCGCTTGTAATTCTCCCTCGAGGTAGCTCAGCAGCTGCAGCATGTCTGTCTTATTGAGATCCATCCGAGGATGCCGCTAGCAGAATCAAACAAAAAGTAAAGAGTCAACTAAAGATTCAGTTTCATCCAAACAATAATGAATGAATGAATGAATGAATGAATGAGATGATAAAGTATTCAATTAGACAGCATCCGCAATGTGGCCAACAGTATCAGCTTAAGCAAGCATCACAACCATTACTCAAGAAATTGATATTCTTTCCTCTCACGAAGCAGTTTAGGTATTCTGTGCATTAGTATCAGCGTAGATAATGGAGATGGCTCAAATCAACTGATTTAAATCACCAATAAAAATCAGTATATACAAATCAAACAGAGAAAATAAATTTAACTCTCTGTCTCCACAAGTTTACAAGTTCTCTCTTAATGAGACTGTTTTTCGCTATAAACTAAAAACTTACCTACTTCAGTTTACCTGTATAGTTCTTAATGGTTGTCCAACTTCAATATATGCACTTCTGACGTTTGTAAGGAGGGCGCTATCAAATTCCAGTTGTATATTGTATTGTACAAGTGATCCACTTAAGTAGTTTCAGTTGTTCTCAAGGAAAGATAATGCTTGGGCTGCAACACTAACCTCAAAGCCATAACAATATTCAAAATGATTTTCAAATTTGAACAGAATATGATAAATTAATAGTTTCTGTATTAATTAGGCCTAAAAAAATAAATGTTGTGTTTCCGGTAACAGAGCTAAAAAAATTGGGTAGGTAGGTCGGAAAATATTTTTATTTTGGTAAAATATTTTTATGCAGTGAATATCCGAAAAAGTATACCCCACTAGTCTTTTTTGCACGCTGCAACAAAGTACGTGTTCTAAGCGAGTATAAACTGCCTATTTCCCGACTGTCTGCACCTAAAACTGCTTTAGAAACAGTCCTATTAATTTCATTTTGTTGACGTCTTTTCTGTTATGTCAATACAAATGGTTTTTTTGTTTTTAAATAGAAAAATTTTTTTAAAAATTTTTTTAAAAAAAATCTAAAAAAATTTTTTTTTCATAAATTTTTTTTACAAAAATATTTGGGTCGCGGCCGTAAAAATGGGTCGGTCGGGTTACCGGAAACACAACATTTTTTTCTTTACGCCTTAGTATTACTAAAAAGCATTGTGCAGGAACCGGAACTGGAAATGTTTTGCCCTTCAAAGTCACTGTTGGACACAGCATTTTTTCCAAATTGCAATGTCTATGCAGTGCCATGATTTGAGGTTTATCACATATAGAAATATTACTCAAGACTCATTTTTAAGTACACTTCGGCATAAATATAATATCAGGAACTGCTAGTGAAGGCATATTTTAGGCGTGTATATGGGCATGGCTGCAGAATGATTGGGTCCTGTAATTTGTTAACATGAAACCTGGAGGTGCAAGTTTAATTATAACACAAAATATTCCAGTCTAGCGCTTTAGCACTTGAATTTTTTTTATTCTCATGATGCAAGTAGCATGATTCTATGATGTGCACAGCATCATCATATTTCATGAATCCCACTTCTACATATATACATGTATGTATGTATGTAAAGAAGTCGGATTGATGAAAATAGTTTTTACTGAAATAGGGTAGAGGTAAATGACGGTTCAGCAGCAAGTAAACATTACAATGAATTTTATAGGTAAATTATTTTGTGGTTTTGACTTACTTACTTCCATGAAAACATTGGGTTATAATCGCTATATTTCGCCGAACATCAATGGGCACGCGGAAACATTGGGCTATCGATTGCCGTATCTCAGGCCACTCTATTGTGCACCTATCTGCAGCGGCCATAATGTTTACTTGCTACCGAGCCGTCATTTACCTCTACCCAAAGTCAGATTTTTTAAACAATCTTGTGAAATCGAAGCAGGATAATTTTGAAAGCTAATTATTAAGGTCGTGGATCCGCTCACGCCCGTCACGTGAACCGTCTGGAAGAGGCGAAGACCGCAGGGGGGGAGAAGGTAGTTGATGTTAGCAGTTGATGGTCAAGCTATTAGGCTAGGTTGGCCAACAACTGCTAAACAACCAACGCAAAAATCTTAAGAATCTAATGACGACACTAACCCTAACACTAACCCTAACCGACCCTCACGACGCAAAAATCTTAAGAATCCAATGACGACACTAACCCTAACACTAACCCTAACCGACCCTCACGACGCGAAACCTTATACCCTATACGCGAACGACACCTAGGTCTTCTATGTTATAACCATGCTTAAATTTAACGATAAAGAGCGCATAATTACCTGTGCAAAATGGTCCTCCATACGTAGGGTCATTTGTAAGACATTTTAAACGTTTTACATTGCAATTCGTCTAAAATCGTCAGACCCTGCGACACGCAGCACGTGCTGTTGACAGTAGGGTTGACAAAGGATGGGCATAACCTTCTCCCCTACGGTATTCGACTCTTCCACATTGTTTTCCGCTAACCTGATTGGCCGACGGGTGTTAGCCCGAATAATAGCCTGTCCGTAGCCAGTGCGACCAATCATGTTACGGGCGTGAATGTAGCACATGGTTTCCGCTAACGCTCGGGGCGTGAGCGGATCCACTACGAATTATTAATTAAATAGAAGTTGTGTTGACGAAAACTAAATGCTGTTGACATAGAAGTGGGACTGATGAAACGAATTCATGCATAAACAGAATCTGCATCAATGAGGCTAGTTTAGCGGTTAGGGTCAGGGTAAGCGTCTTGATGGTCGGTTAGGGTCAGGTTAAGCATCGTAAAGGTCGGTTAGGTTAGTGTCAGTAGGCTTAGTTATAGTAAGCGGGACCGACGTGTTGGTTAGGGACCCGCTTACTATAGCTATGCCCTGCAATTACGCCCTTCCGAGTTGTGGTCATAGGTCAAATTTAATAAGATTCGCGCAGTTGCTAAAACCGTACTCGCACCGGATATTCCTTCCTAGAAAGCTGTACGAATCGACGTCACTCGTTACAGTGACACTATCATCTCACCGCGCGGAAAGAAAGTGATTAGAATTAACCGTGCAAAGTGTTTGGAATTTACCTTAAGCGTGCTAGATGGAAGCCTATCCATTTGTTCTTCATCTGTGTCAGGTCTTGGTGACCTGGAACATCCTCTCGTCTCCATTTTTCGCTGTTTGCACTCACTCACTACTCACTTTGCTCAGTAAAATCTAAGGACCGTTTATTCACAGGACCGGAAATCTTCTTCGGTAATGTCGTTTTACAAGAAACTAGACGATAATTGAAGTTCCAGAAATTTTCAAATTTTATTTACAAAATAAAAGAATTTAACTAGTTACATTTATGAAGGCAGATTGACGAATAATTATGTTTTCAAAGCAAAAGATTGGCTTTGGAGATTCAAAACAATTCTTAGCAATAGAAACGGAATTTTAAATGGGGCGACACCTATGGCTGAATAAGATTGATGGCTACAAAATGTCCACGAGATTCCAGTCCTATAGTGCAAAGTGCGTTTGTCGGAATCTTAATGTCTTGCTCAAAGATTTTAACAAAATTATTTGGGTAAAACTGTATTTTAGCGTATTTTATTATCTCAAAATCGATATAATGTATTTTAGCGTATTTTATTATTTAGCGTATGCATTTACATATTTCGTTGATGCAATCGTTATAACGATTCATATTTCTTTTGAAAAGTATATTGAAAGCTGGATTGGTGGAAACGTCTTGGTGAAATAGAAGCGGAATTGATGAGAAAACACTTGAGATATGGAAGGTGGATTAAGGTATCTATTGGCTGACATAGCAGCTGGATGGACAAAAATAACGCCCGAGATATGGAAACGGAACTGATGAAACGATTGCCTGAGAAATAGAAGTTGGATTGATCAAAATTATTTCCATTAAATAGAAGCGGGTTGCTGAACAGATACTTAATGAAATGAGAGCTTGGCTGATGACAAATAATTGTTATTTAAATAGAATCGGGATTGATGAAAAAATTGTTGTTGCAACAGAAGCTGGATTGCCGACAGTTATACATGCCAAGGTAGAAGTCGGATTGATGAAAATACCTGCGGAAGTTCGAAAACGCACACAAACAATAAAATACGCTATTTATTTTGACCTAAGCGGTTTCGAATAAAATACGCCAAAATACAGTTTTACCATTATTTGAGTCGCGGCAATAAAAGAGGGTCGGTCGGGTTACCGGAAACAGAAATTTTTCTAGTCCTTACTCTTACGGACAACCCTTTTGACTTGATGCAGCGCTCGTGAACAAGCTGGTGCCCTGCGCTTGGCTTTCGAGTAGCGCTTTAGAAGTTTGGAGATGACGATTACGATTGTGAGCCAAAATGAAGCGTTAACTTCTCACATCAGAGTGAGAAGTTAAAGCATCAGACCTGTACTTCACTCTGAGATGTCTTGATTGCTTCCTGCACATGGCAGACTGCGTTATTGGCTGCATACCCAAATTCAGCCACATCTCCAGCTCTATGTGTGGTGCTTTCCACAGGCTACCAATCAAACAGCGAATTGAGTATTATGCTCTAGTCTGACGCTGCCTGCAAGGCCTTGCTTCTGCCTACCTTTGTCACTTTGTGAGCTTCATTCGTTCAGCTGAACAGTCTGCTCTCTGTCCCTTTTGCTCGCACTTCCACTATGTAGAACCATGCCTTCTTGGTGGTAGAACACTCGACCTGGAATGGCCTCCCTTTGACACTCTGCTCCCGATATAGAACTCCTCAGGCAAAAAAAATTACTAACAATTCTGTGTGGCCTGCTCTGGCAATGCAGGAGGTTCTTGCCTGGATGACGCCAACCCTAGTGATGAGTGTAACCATAGGCGTAGGAGACGGGGGTCCAGAGGGGGCAAATGCCCCCCCAAATTTCGGGCAAGTCTGATTTTTCGGGCAAGGAGACCCGGATAAATAAAAAGTTTTATTTTCTTTTAACTTTTTTTCTATTTTTCCGGGTCTTCTTGCCCGAAAAATCAGACTTGCCCGAACAAAAAAAAGGCCGTCAGACTTTTCGGGCAAAAAGTAACGGGAAATTTAAGAAGATTTCGGCCAGATGACTAAAAAAAGGTCGTCAGAATTTTCGGGCAAACGTAACGGTAATTTTTCTTAAGATTTCGGCCGGATGGCAAAAAAAATTTCGGGCAAAAATCTCATTTTTGCCCCCCCAACGCTGAAATGTCCCCTACGCCTATGAGTGTAACGGTAGTGTATCTGTCTCGTACTGTGTTACTACACTACGTTTATTACTACACAAGCTATACAAACTACGGTACAAGATATGCATAAGATAGTAAGTTCATTATGACTGCACGTGGCCTATACTCTCAGTGTCCAGGTAACGAATGCCCACTCTGATAGTGTTCGTGTCCAGTCCACATTCGGACCACATTCGGACGGGTGGCTGTGGGCGTGGCGTATTGATATACGATGTCCAATAGCAGTCTAGGCTAACCCGTCACAAGTGTGGCCAAAACTAGAATAAATTGCTTAAGTTTAACCTTCAAATGTTGAAATGTTGAAATGACATTAGTAGCACAGTATTGCTTTGCTACCAGAAGTTATAGTTCTATCAAGACCACAGAAGCTAGTCCTCAGAATAAATAGTTGTGGAACAGTGTATTTGGCATAAACAAAACACACAACACATTTTAATAACAAGCTGTAGTTCTTGAACATAATATATACATAACTTTAGTTGTAATAAAATCTTGTCATCAGCTTTAACGACTGTTCCACTGTACATATCAGAGTCACAAGTATGTAAAAAATCTTTTTCTCATTCACTTGAAGCACTGAGAAAGGCAACGTCTTTACATTTTCTGTCCATCTAAGGAGGCGCTTTATCTCCGGTAGAACTCATGGATATCCTCTGCCTCTGCGTACTAAGACAACAAGCTATAACACTACGATCTCTCATGTAATGCTGCTTCACATTAGACATTAATCTAGCAATCAGTATATGAATGTTGCTACACAAAAAGCTGCCTATCACCATTAAAACGAGAACAAACAGCTCTTCTATTATTTAACTATAAACAATTAAACATCAAACTAATGTCTGATTTTCCTACTTTCATTTCACTAGAAAATGTTGCAACAAAAACCCCATCAATCTAATTCAAATGAAGAAACAGGACACTCTAAAGTCTAAACCTTTTAGTTTAGTTAATGTCATATAAGTTTATGACCAAAAACTTTTCACATCCATCAATGCTAACATCATTACACATGTGTATAAAATCGAAGAAAACTTGTATTTCATATCAAGTGATCAAACTGAAACATCGTACAGAGGCCATATAATTATATTCAGATTACAAAAAAGCACATCAGTAACAGATGACTTACTACATCTATGGAACAAAAAAGCACATCAGTAACGGATGACTTACTACATCTATGGAAAAAAAAGCACATCAGTAACAGATGACTTACTACATCTATGGAACAATCAGCTGGCAGCATAAAATACAGATGTTTAGTAGAACTTTTCAACAGTGACTTGCATATTTTTACAAACTGAGCAGATTTTGAATGGGTATATGACCTTACTGTGGTAAAGACCTTATGTGGAAAATCTTCTGCAGAGATCTTTATTAAAAACAAGCTTAAGAATCTAGCAAAAAATACATAAAAACAAAAGTTTTTTTATACGACTGAAAACATCCCCCAAAATAATGAATTCTTGTAATCTGAATAAAAAATCTTACTAGGTGCCGTTCCATATGTTACGTATGCAATAAGGGCATAGGCGGAAACCTGGGCGGAGACTTGGGGGGGACGAACGAGTGGCCGAAGGAATGACGCGAGATTTTTTTGTTGATGATCTTTTTTTTGTCATCTGGCCAAAAAGTCGAGGGGCGATTAGATTTAAGCGTTATTGCATGCGGGTGCATAATTATGGCAATGCTAGGGATCTTGACAAAATATGTATGTACGCAAAATACATTTCTAATTATATGACATCCACATTAGCCTATTTATAACTCTTCAGTATCCAATAGTCGTCCAATGGCATTCGATTACATTGCATAAATGCCACACTGATGGAAAGTATTTTTTTCTTCTTTTTTAAATGCAACTGACAGTGGCTAATGAACTTTTTTAATAAGGGAGGGCTAGAGATGCTTAGTTGTACGTGCGCATGGGAGGGTCCACAAATGTAAGAAATGCAACAGGGTGAGGGGTATGAAAATGTAATTTTTGCATACATAATAGTTCCTAGCACACAACATCACAACAAGTTTCTTCACATGTCCGAAGACATTTCTGCACAAACTAAACCTAAATTTAAATTTCCAAATCTAATTCATGGCATCATTTTGTGACCATAATTATATCTCCCACCACAAGTTTTATTGTTGCACTAACTGATCTTTAAAAGTATGTTAGAGAATTTTTAGTCAATATCAATGCCGACAGTAATTATGTCCCTTGATTACACCAAATACATGATTTCCATCAAGTAAAAGTATAATCTGGAAAACAATTGATTTACTACAATCCATTGATGATTTTAAGAAAATTAAATAGAAGATGATTGTAACATATAAATAGCCCAAAAGGCCCAAGACTGGATCCAAAGGCTGGCACACATTTGTTTGTTCTGGAGCAAACTGGTCTGTGCGAAGGTTTAAGAGCAAAATCAGAAAGAAGTACTTCAAGATTCCAGGATGCTGTTGGCAAGTAAGAAACTTTGCTGGCAAAGTCATAAAAAACCTCATAAAAATTAAGAAAGTAGCTCAAGACTAAAAAAGGCCATCAAAATGTTAACAGTAAATGCCAAAGAGTCCTCAACAGTCCTGGTGACTAGCCAAGGTTCAATCAAAAACATGGTGATAAAACATTGTAATAAATCATGAACAAACACATATTAAGAAAAAAGTCTCCAGCAAAGTTCAACCCTGTCTTTGTTTACTTAGTGGACTTCTTTATAAATTTTGGATCTTCCATTAAGTGAAGAAGCCTGCACCAGAAGCTGCTTATAATTGTGACCTTTGGAACCATCACGTTATAACAAAGTCACATCTTATCACTACAGAATTTCAAATGGGTGGGTCAATGTCCACAAACATGTTATCTCAGAATTTGGTTGGCAATGCTGCTAACACATCTCCAATGCATATTTGC
Source organism: Lumbricus rubellus (assembly GCA_945859605.1). Classification (NCBI taxonomy): domain Eukaryota; kingdom Metazoa; phylum Annelida; class Clitellata; order Crassiclitellata; family Lumbricidae; genus Lumbricus; species Lumbricus rubellus. The sequence goes on from OX243813.1 coordinate 40,136,095, forward strand.
ATATTGGCAAACCTTCAAATGAAACTAGCAATAAATAAACACCAAGCAATTAAAAAACAGTCTGATGTATTACCTTTAACTTCTCAATAGCATTAATTAAAGAGCTACTTGTGCAGTGGCATAAGAAAGCCAAAGAAAAGGACTTGCATGCTGTTCAAAAACATCTTAAATATGATATGCAAAAAACACAAATGGCAGTGAATTGCAACTCACATTTTCTGCAGACAAAGAAACATTCTTGTAAATATAATATATAATATATATATAAGGCATTAACCCTTTAACGACCAGCTACATACGTTTTCAATGCATTTTAGTACACAGTGGTCGTTAAAGGGTTAAATCAACGCTCCTGCCTATCTAAGTTACAAAATGCAATATTAAGTGAATTCCAAGCCATCCTACACATTATACAGTTCAACATCAGGTGTTTGTAATTTAATTTCATGCCATTTGAAATGCAAATGACAGAAGTTCTATCAAAATTAGGCTGAAGTCAGTCTACAGGACTCCACATGAAACAGAATAGGAGATTCGGAGTTTACATTTACATTCTCATATCTCATTTACATCAAAAAGAGCACACAGTCAGACATTCACCTAAACTTGCTACTCTCTCTCTCTCTCCTCTCTCTAAAGAACCATAAATTATTCATAATAATAGCAACTGGCTCAAAATAAGGAAACATCATTTGGCTCGGCAGCTACACCATTTTCAAAACCAGCTCAACAGCTATCCCCGACAAACACAGCAGCCGGACAGCAGTAATGAAGAAATCAGAATTAAGTGTTCCATCAATTGTACATTCTCTAATTATAACCATGAAATGAATTTACAGATCATTGTATTATGAATAAGCAAATAACAGATGACATTTCAAAGAGTCTGTTTCTATATTGTTACTAAATGAGTATTACAGCAGTCAAAGTGCTCAGGTTAAATATTGCTTCACAGAATGCTATTCAGCAGTAATGTTAGAATAAGCCAATGACAACAAAGAGCATTACTTTCAAATAAGCTGCTTTCTTGATAATGACAGAAATATATGTGATACAACTTCTCTAAAAAAGTAGCATTCATTCATGTCAAAAAATAATGAACCTGCTAAAGCAGATCAATATCCTTGAGCACACTTTTATACTGTATATATAGTGAGGTACTTTAGTGAGACTTTATGCATCAGGTAAAGGATTGCTTTTTTGCCACTCACATATGTTAAGTAATATATTCTAAAGACCAACTTCCTAGTGAAAGACAATGCTGGGCAAAACAAGTTTTATCTAATATGCTAACATTCAGTTCTCTCTAGCAATCCATTATGTCATGTCCAAATCTAAACTCTAGAGATATATTAGAAATAAGAAATACAGAAGCAACATGCATTGCCTGATCAGCATTTCAAATGTCTTGAACAAAATATAGTGCTGCTGATGCCTAAAGATGTTCGCAAGCAAACAGAGACTTACCGTAGTTTTCTTTGCCACAATGCAATAATACAAAGTGGGTACTAGTCCCACAAGAATAGAAAGCCATCATCAATAATATTTGATACAAGGCCGCTAAGCAAACTGTTTCTATATGCTTGACCTCTAGTTCTGTCTTTTCATACAATTAATGTTAGTAAAATCTCCTCAAACCTACAACTTTCATCGCTAATTCTAACATTCCACTCTGGCATGCAGGACTTGCAGCCATGCAAGACTTTGAAAAGAATTATTTAAGTTACAGCTTTGTTAAAGGAGATTTTGTCATTGAGAGTTTCTGGTTGATGCAACTGCTTTTTGGCTTAGTTTTCTAAAATTGAACATCTATGAAAAGAAGTCTTCTTGGTAAGGTCTTGATAAGGTTCACTTATATATACATGTATATATATATACATATACAATTATACATGAACATATATATATATAAATAAATATATATATCATGTAATTATCAGTCTCCTTATATTAGGCCAGGTGCACTTTCAGGTCCAACAGGGGCACACCTTGTCATTGTGAATAAGCCCTGACAAAACAATAGAAGTGCATGAAGCACAGAAGATGTTGAATCACTTACCATTAAGTATGAAACCAAACAGAATATTATTTATTATTGGTTGTTATACCATCATCACTGTGAGCATTGCTCCTAACAAATGAGCAGCTGGAAACAGGCAATGGAACAATGCGTGGCACAAGCACTCAGACTACAGTTCTTAAAACATCACCAACACCTTAGTCAAGAATACTTAAAAGACCACACAGGTACAAACTCATGTCATATCAACTTGTAAAATCAATTGATTATAGTTCCTAATTCAAATACCATTCATCTGCTGTATACATGCCAAAGCTCGGTTACATGCAACACAGGTGTCACAGGCCTACTACAGCTTCCATGAACTGCGATGAGTTGCATAACAAAGAATGAGCAAAAAAAAAATTCACCTAAAATAGTTATTATGAGAGCAGACACAACATTGTCAGCCTCTTGCACATAATTGAGTCGTCAGCCATGAATTGAATAGATTCTGGCCAAACAGCTGCGAGATTCTTGATTTGCAAGACAGCTCTACAGATGGTCCATAACGAATCTCTAACATAAAGTTATCACATATTAACACACTTCGTTCACATAACTCCAAAGACAATAAATACTTTTCTGAACGTCGCTAAACAATAGAATACAACTACCAGCAAATTAGAAATTCTTGGAAAGTTATGCTTCATAAAACTGGAAGACAATGTAATGAGTATTGTGCATAAAACTAGTGCTAATAAGTGCCAGAGCACACATCAAGAAGAATACAAACCGAATTTAGAATAATTCTCTGACTTCACCGTCTGACCATTCAGCCTCAAATAATTTAGAAGCAGCCGACATGAATTGTGAAAATACATAAACAAAATTGCCAGAATAGCAGACATGACATTTTGTTGCTAGGCTACTATCTACAAGAATTTATGGCATTCAGAATTTCAATGAATTTCAATCTGGCTGCAAAACTTATAAGAAAAATAATTTAAAAAAACGAAGATTGCGGTGCACGTCAGCAAAATCTGATGAAAGCGTCTAGTTGTGTAAGATTACACCGAGACTTCTATGCATCATGGCAGAAGTTCTTCCATCAATAGACTTGTTGCACACATGAAAATGAGACCATGATGTTTGCGTTGTTCTAAGCGATGAATGGAGCAACAGACTGAAACACCAGAAACACAACCATCAGCCAGTCTTAACTGAAAAAAAACCACCCTACAGCAAATGAATAGAAAGTAATAATAAAATCAGTGCTTAAAGTGTAACAAAATAATTGCCTGAACGCCCCTTACATTTCCATGATGTGCTGGCCTAATAGGTGGCAGGACAATGGCGTGCAACTGTTTATATTTGAAAATAAGTGCATGAACGTTGTCCATGGTCCAAACACACTTTAATTTAAGCCCTGGCTTGGATCTCTGGAGAAATATTACCCACATGTTTAGTTTGTCTGATCAAACTAATATGAAAGATGAAAATTCTATTACTCTCTGCTCATGTGTAATGTAGTAGCCTTTCTCTTACTCTGTTGATTTTCCCAGAAACATACTAAATCGTAAATGTTTTAGTTCCCGTTTTCTGCTGCATTTTAGCTGAAACCCCAAATCCAAGATGAATTTGGATCAGACAATAATTATGATACCAAATTCAACATCCATCACACCTCGGGCTTTTCATTGGAGATTACGATTACGAGGTATACTACAATTGAGTTGTTCAGAATGTAATTACACAGAGACCACCCTGCTCATTGAAGGACAAAAACCATTGAACACACCACTATGGAAGGTTGCTCAACTGCACATATACGACTGGACTGTTTTTTAATAGACGCTATCAATGTTTTATTGCTAATTTAATAATGTTTCATTAATTTAATCAACCTATCAGTCAATCTTTTTTATTGGTATATGGCATGAGAGACATGGTAGAGCCAGAGCAATGCCCAAGTGATAAAAAGCCATGTCTAAATATTGATCACATTAACTTCTTGGCTTTGTGCACCATCATCAGGTGATCTTTCAAACACCACTGCCATAGAAAGTAACTAATTGACAATAATAACAATAATGATTTACTTCTTTTTAGTCAAGATGAGAGACTCACACTACAAAATATTCCTATCAACTCAGATTTAAATTACAGCTTGAAAACAAATGTCTTACCTTTCAAGGTAAAAGTTCAAGTTTTAGGAATCCCTCGTTTGGAGAACATCGGCCACAGTGTCCTCCACACCTTCCTTTAACGATTTGCCTATCCTGAATGCCATAACAAAAGCCGTAAGAGGTTCTCACTGTAAGCTTATTTGATGATGATGATGATGATGATGATGATGATGATGATGATGATGATGATGATGATGATGATGATGATGATGATGATGATGATGATGATGATGTTTCTCTGCCCGAAGGCAGGTTCATTGGCTTTACGCCCCTGAAGATGAGTGAGGTGGTTTCCCGTTGCCTTCCCCACAGACAATGATGGGTAAGCAACTTGCCCAAGGTCGCTCCGCAGAAGCTTGCACCCCTGTGTCCCACACGTGCTAGCCCAAGATATCTAAATCTCTGAATGTCAACTCCCAGCCCGGGGCTTGAACCGCAGTTCGTTGCAACCAACAGACGTATGCCGCTCTTGCTTACCGGTGTAGCTAACGGTATCCGGTCAAAACCGCGCACACAAAACCGCGCACACAAAACCGCGCACACAAAACCGCGATTCACAAAACCGCGCACCATCAGAACCGCGCACGATCATTACCGCGCACTATCATAACCGCATTCAAGTAGGCCTATCTCAACATGGATCCAGCTTATATTTCATATCTAAAAATAGCTTCATCCAGCTTCCGTCTCTCATGCATTATTTTCGTCAATCCAGCTTCTATTTCATAGGCCTATCTAACAATAGCTTCATCCAGCTTCCATTTCTCATGCGTTATTTTTGTTAATCCAGCTTCTATTTTATCTGCAAAAGAACCTTCATCCAGCCTCAATTTCTCTTGCGTTTTTCATCAGCCCAGCTTCCATTTCACCTCCAAATAATTTAATCCAGCCTCCATTTCTCAAGCGCTTGACCAGTTGTATGTAGACAAGTTGTCGTTACACCGCTTAAACAGATGCTCAAACAAGAGTGGTTATGAGATCGTCGACCGAATACTAGTTTCAAAGGAATGTTCTAAGCCCATCGAATGTTACAATTTCGAACAGAATGCGCAAACAAGCGCGGTAATGATCGTGCGCGGTTCTGAGGGTGCGCGGTTTTGTGAATCGCGGTTTTGTGTGCGCGGTGTTGTGTGCGCGGTTTTGTGTGCGCGGTTTTGATAGTAAACCGTAGCTAACTAGGCCAGTTAAGCGTAGAGTAAAAAAACAACTTCACTTATCACTTATTTTCTAGTGCAGTGTATCACCATAAAATTGAAGTTGGTAATGGATGGAATGAATTGAGTGAAAATCAGTAAAGAAAATGTCAACGAGCATCATCGTGGATATGAGAAATGACGAGCAGACAATAAAGACAGTCATCATGCAGTCTAACTTACCATGGAAATGTCGATTTGTTTTGATGTCTTGTAACCAAACGTTTGCCACTCGGAGTTGGAGACGACACGAAACCGCGTTCCACTAAGCGTCACTTGGAAGTGGCCCTACAAAAAAAATCATCACTTAGCAACAGACTAACTTCTAACTTCTCGCTGCTGCTGCTGCAGAAAACATAAATATCACTGGTTGCTTTTGCTTTAAGTGGTTGCAAAAATGACTGCCGCTTGCAAACCTTTTATTTCATTGGTGTCAATATCGTAATAAATAGTTTAGAAATGAAACCAGGGTTGAAATTTTCAGCATTTGATTATGTGAATAAGAGAAAAATGTAAGCTATGTAAAAATTGTAGATATAGCTTTCTATTAGACTGGCTCTATACTATCAAAACAAAAATTAACACGGTGCTGCATAAATATCTGCTTGCATTAAATGTTGGTTTCATCAACCGAGATTGACATAGCCTGTGGTGATGAGGTGACTTTACCTGGGGACAGTCTCCCATTCGACTGTAGCAATCACCACTTGTAGCAAATGGAATTCTTTTCTTACCAGTTGTACTGGAAAATGTGAAGTCATTTCCTAGAAAACAAAAAAAAATTTAGTTTCACATTGAACTTTTTAAATATAAAATAGCTAGAGTTTCAAAGAGATCACAATTCTGCATCATTGTTTTGCTGATTTTGTGCTTCCTTTGAATGTCTTGTATATCAATTTGTTATCAGTGTAGATACTAAAAAGATATACCCACTTACTTATACACTACTCAGTTACTTACTTGCTAACCTAGTGATAGTAAAATGGCTGAGAAAATAAAGCAGTAAAAGTGCATGACAAAAGTCAAGTAAAAGCTTAAGCCGATGTTAACTTGAATCTGTCAACTGTAACAAATGAAAGTAAAAAGCTACTAGCCTAATCCAATTATTGTCAGCCTATATAGAGACCAACAATGACGATGATCATTATGATGACAGTGACTGATGACCATGATGCCGCTTCTGAAATACTTCCACGAGTAATTTAAAAAAAATTAGAATTCAATAGCATTTTAACTAGGAGCTCATTTCGTTTACTACTTTTTAAAACTAATTTTAAGTGACGAATTTAATCAAAACAATTGCTATACATTTAGAATTATCTCTGCAAATTATTAATTTTTAAAATTGATTGTATATTACACTGACCTATAATTTGAAGTGAGGTAATGTTTAGCCGGACTTTAGAGAACTTTGTTACTCCAGCCGTTAGAAGATTTGATCTGAAGCATTTCTGGCAGTGATGAATACGTGTTCCATTCTCAGGGCAAGTATTTGCTTTTGATAACCTGACATCAAAATCATAACCATCACTAGTTATTTCTTTAAATGCAGCAGCCTCATGAAATGCATGCATGGCTGCTAAAATCTACAAATTTAAAATTAGACATAGTAAAACTGAAAGACTGGAAGAAGATAACAATGTAGGCAGGGCTTTGAGGCAACTACGAATGGAAGGGAGCAAAACAAGTTCATGCCACCAGTATTTTCACCACTATTTTATGCTGCCATGCCTTGTGCTATCTCGACCTCAAGGTATCTGCTACTCCTTTCATTCATAATTTATTTTATTGATTTATCCAGTTGCAGCAATATTAATTATACACTCAATACTACTACTAATAATAAGAATAACAATAATTTCCATTATTGAACAATCGAGTTGACAGACCGCAACCGCTTACAGCATACAGTTATGTAACTGAAACAATTCACAAGAACACAAATCACAAATCTTCATTACTAACAGAACAGATGGCCTGCAATACAAGGGCACTAATAGCAGCCTGTAAAGCATGTCTATCCTACAGGGAAGGGGGGCTTCGGGAATCGAACTCGAGTCCCGTGATCTTCATGCCAGTGTTCTATCCAATGCACCACTGGGCCACAAGATCAAGATTTTAAACCAGAAAGTATTAACTAACCGTTTGTCGTAGATCTCTGAGTAATTTTCATTTTCATCTGCTTCTAATGTCAGATATTCTTTTGGATGAGATCTCGCCATTTCGCTACAGTATATCTAACAGCAAAATTCAATCAAAGCATTAGAAAAACAATTCAGAAGTTTCAATCAAAATGTTGTCTCTATCTGGAGAGCAGATTTAAATGATCAGATTCTAAACTGTGTGAGATGTTTTGTTCTGTCCATCTTTCACTGCTCATTGACCGTGGCTACAACTCTACATAACAACTCTATTATTATAGCAAATGATTTTAATTTGAAACACAAATTGTGAATTTTCTAATAATTTGTGCTGCAAGAGGCACATCAGAGGATTTCCTCACAGAAAATGCATTGCGAATGATTTATGATGATTTTTTGCAAAAAGCATCGAACATGATTTTCTGCTGAAATACTTACAGGTACTAGTCGTCCTTCCACTAGCAGATTAAATTCTCCATCTACCTTCCAGGCCGTGTGCTGCTTCACGTCACGACATGAACTGGAATAACCTATGATCAAACAAATCCTCAGGAATAAAAATACACAACACACTGTTCACAATCCGCTATACCCTCCAGTGATGAGTGTGTAACATAAAAATCTGCAATTGCTGTACTGAACAGAAAAGAAAACAAGAAACTAAGCAATTTTACAGATGACCAATACCATATTGAAACTAAACATTGCAGCCAGTGTTTATAGAACTATGCCAGTGTCATTTGTAATATGTTACTGTAACTACCTGGTAATTACTAAATAATGCAGGAGGGTGATATTGGAGTAACTAAACCTGTTTTGCCAAAAATAATGGACAGCAGTAACTGAATCTATGTTCACTTAGTTGGTGCAATAAATGTTATTAAAAGTATTTTATCATGAAACTGTAAATTATTTGGTTCACGAGCATTAATGTGACTCAGGCAATTTTTTTATTGTGCTCTTAACTCTTTGCTTCTATTTGTCCATTTCACAGTCTTAGCCTAATTTCATTTCAGCATGTTTGCTAATAAACCAAGTTAACATCTCACTCACAGTAATTTAAAATTCTTATTTTCAAAGTAACCGTAACCAGTTACCAACTTTTTCTAAAGTAACAATTAGGCATTTTTTTACTTTTTCCTTTTCAAAAACTAGTCACTGATTTAAAAAAGGATCTATCTGACATTAATTGAAGAATAACTTATACACAACAGTCGTTGTTTTTAAATCAATACAACATTCCAGATTGCAGCTGAAGCTGTTATTCTAAGAGGTACTTAAGAGGTGCTAATTTGGTGTGCGCTCAAAAAGCACAATATTTTCTAGTGTCTTGATACATACTCACTCACGTACCAACATGTATGCATAATTATGTGCACTAATTTACGTGGTCTGAATTTATACGCCAGTTTGCTAAGCGGAAATTTGAGTTATGTTCTCTAAAGCTATGAACTCAAAATGAAATTCTTTGCCGAGCGTTATCCTTACATGGTCCCATGTAGCATGGTCGTACAACAGATGGACGTAGTGACGCCTCACAGTCATCAGGTGCATGCTTCATTCCAGATGAATTGAAGCAGTACGACTCACGATACGCTTGACCAAAACCACAAGTCTTCGAACACTGAAAGGACAAACATAAATATCAAACAGAAGTTGTAAAACAACAAGACAAAGACCACTCGGCTGAGCTATGGCCACTAATTATAATTATTGACCTTTGACTTTGAACTGAAGTTGGATTATGTCAGACGACTTCTTTAGTGCAGCTCTTATCAGCGGGAGCAAACTGAGAATGAACCCACAATCCGAAACCCACGCATGGGTGCTTCACTGCTTCAGCCTTGATTTTAACAGCTGTAATTATCAGCATCAGCTGAGAGAAATGAGACGTCATGTGTACAATTGTACATGTACAATGTACATGTGCATGTGCTGTTCTCCAACTGACCTGAGACCAACTTGTTGTCTCCCAGTGATAAAGTGATGAACAATCACCATAGCTGCAGTTTCGCTCTGAGCTCGGTCTCTCCATCTGATTACACGCATGAAGTGACACGTGACCTGGCAGCAGCCATCCCTCACGAGCCATCGCACGACAGCTGACTGCACGCTTCTGCAGACCTTGGCCACAGCTGGCTGAACACTAAAACAGATATGAACTGTGATCATAATTAATGCAACTGATTTCTAGAACATCTACATTATTGTACTTTTTCATTTCATTAAATGATGCAGGTAAAACATTTTAAACAAATGCCAATTTAGATTTTGAAAGTTCAGTTTCTTATTAGAGAAAAAAATATTCATGATTTCAGTCTCTGTTGTTCAGGTGCACAATTGTCTAGTGGTTACCACAGACACTAACAGTCTAGACAAGAAGTTTCTAGTTCAAATCTGAACGAAGGCAGACATTTGTTCTACAATTTTGTCTCTACCAATGTTCCTATAGTCAACTCGAGTGTAACAGGTGCAGTGTGCACTGACCATACACGATGGTCAGTGGGAAGATGCAATGGCAAGGAAGAGGACTGGTCATACTTTGGTCATCCACTCTCATATGCAGAGGACAACACTTCATACCCATCGGCAGCTTTTTCTTTCGCCGAGACAAACAATCTGGTATGTGGGGCGTGAAGCTCAGCCTTATTGTGAAGAGCGTGGGTTCAAACTTGTACTCTGGCAGTCATTGTCTATTGACGTTGAGTTCTATGTGCACTTCTGAACTTTGGAAGGAAGGTAACGGGGCAATAGCAAATAGAATTATTGTATTACACTGCATTTTATTTCAAGAGATCATATGATGACTGAGAATAAATATAAAAGAGTACGAGTTCTAGAAGAGCAACTGACACGAGTCCAGTCACTGGTGATCCAGATGTTAGAGCAGGGAACCACGCTGCAATCTTTCTGCGATTTCGGTTTATCTGGTTCCATGCAGAAACTCTCCTCAACTGATCTTCCTGACGTCATTTCCACACACGACACGCTTCTGTTCTGACTGCCAAAGCTGCATGGATGGGTACACTACAAGGACAATAGAAAACAGAACTCTGGTAAAAATATGTCCAAATTATTTCTGCACTTTAAAAACAAACCATAAGAGAATGATAAAGATGATTTCTATTATTAATTTCGATAAAGCAAGACAATTATTATATTCAATCCAACAGAATATATCAGTGCCTGCGCAATTGTTTAATGAACAGTGGAACACATTATTGATTATTGCTATTGATTATTGCTATTGATTATTGCTCTTGATTATTGCTATTGATTATTGCTCTTGATTATTGCTATTGATTATTGCTATTGATTATTGCTATTGATTATTGCTCTTGATTATTGCTATTGATTATTGCTCTTGATTATTGCTATTGATTATTGCTCTTGATTATTGCTATTGATTATTGCTATTGATTATTGCTATTGATTATTGCTATTGATTATTGCTATTGATTATTGCTATTGATTACCAAATTCACCATTACTCAACAGCTTTATGGGATTTGTTAGGGGCAACATGAATCCAAACTAAATGCATTTTGCCCTCACTAACCACACACCTATTTTAATGACATGTCTTGGAATTTCTATTTGGAAATATTTAGACAAGGTCGACAGTCAATGGGGCGCCCATAACGTCCTACTACTGATTTCACCAGCGCCATTTGCCGATTGAAAGGTTGAGTGGATCATTGAGAGGGTAGCGGGAAGTGATCCTGCGTTCATGCAGAGTGTTAACCATTACCTTAAACCGCTCCTGAAATGGATTTAAAGAAACCTGAGTCTAATGGTTCTTAAATCTGCCTTAGACTTGGTGAATCTACCTGTGACCAATTTCCAGTGACCCAGTAGAACTGCTCGCATTTCCTGACATTGCATGGAATGGTGCTCGTAGGCGGTGTAACGTGTTGACATCGACTTGCATCAACCGTTCTGTTCTGGCCACGCATGCACAACACCGTGCGATGTTTCGTGCCAACGTCACAGCTTACTGAACACTACAGCAACAATCACTCACTTGTTCTTGAGATGAAAGTTCTACTAGACATTCATTCAGCGCTTGTTTTATATCATTGATTAATAGAAAGATTTCAAATCATGATCTTGAACTTGGAAGACAGATGCAGTGACGCTCAATGGCAGACAAGACACTTTTTTCATCGATTGTGCTCAACCATGAGCACATGTTGCTCCATTATTATAAAATTATGCCCTCCAACAAAGCAGCGTGAGCGCTGCCTTCGTCCACAGTGGCGGATCCAGAACTGTTTCAAGGGGAGGCCAAAATCTGAGATCTTGGATGGGAAAAAGGAAACATTTTTCGAAAGTTCGAAAAATGGTGACCGGTCGTTGAGGAAATAAGTACTTTTCATCCGCCAAAAAAGGTGATGACCTTTTTCTTTTAGTCATCTGCCAAATTTTTTGGTAAATTCATACCATTTCAACCGCCAAAAAAGTTGACGACCTTTTTTTTTTAGTCCCCAACCTGAAAACCGAATGGGGGGGGCCACGTTCCACGTTCCATACAATTTTCAGAATAGGGGGGGCCAATATCTATTACACCCATATTCGTATTGCTAATTTCAGACCAAATGGGGGGGGCCACGTCCCATGGCAGTTTTCGATGGGGAGGCCATGGCCGGATTGGCCCCCCCTGGATCCGCCCCTGTTCGTCCAAGGAGGCACACGATATAGAGTTCTTCTGAAGGCTGATGATCGAATGTTCTCATTTCTATGATATATTCTGATTATTCTTGCCTTTGGATGCATATGCTTATTAAGCACACATGATGTTGTTTGCAACACAGAATGTGATCTGCAACTGAGAATTTAAGTCAATACTTACTTGCTTACTTTCCCACTCATTATAGACGGATTCAACTGAAAATGAAAATACATTCCGGTTTGGTTAATTAAATATTCATGATGTAATGAATAAAACAAATTAATCCATAGAAATGAGGAACATAAACATCTAAATAACAAGACGAGCAATTGTGACACGTCCTTACACATTGTCTACTATAGCTATTGCACGTCTACTACCTGTGACCACGGTGATGACCACCAGAACGGACAGCGCCCTCTTCGGCACCACGTCGTCGCTTTCGGCTTCTGAACTTTGCACTGATAATCTGTCACTGGCTTCCCAGCCTCATCGACACAGAGGACAGGACGCTGCTTCAGACCCTTGCCACAACTCACGGAACACTAGAGAAGTAGGCAACAAATTCATTCACAATAGACAATAAATCTGCTACACTTGATCAAAGTAACAATATTCATTCTTGTCTCGTTACACAGAAATACTGTTGAGACCACTTACTTGCACAATTCTGCAATTTAACATTCACTTTCTTAGAAGCAAAGGCTGAAAATGAATGCTGAGCAAACACATTGTTAGCAGAATGAAGAAAGAACACATAGTTATTACGGAAAAATAAAATCTTTCACGCAAAATCCACCATTTTTTAAAATATTAAGTGTTTAAATCAAGCAGCTATAATTCAATTCAATTCAATTCAATTCATTTATTGTAACATCAACCATAAACAATTATAGACAAGAAGTCATAAAGCAACTAATTAATAATATCTTCACTTCCATCTTCATCTTATTCTTTTGTTATCTGCTTTCATACATGCCTTCTGCTTTCATTTATCTTTTCACTTTGAAACCCTTCTCTCTTCTTCCTTCCTTGATTTATTCATTCATCTGTCTCTCTCTCACACATTTTTCTCTCCCTTCTTCTTGCTTTATGATTCCCATTAGCAGAGCTGCACTTGATTTATGCAAAGAATAATTGGTTTATAAAATTAATGGTTTTGATCAATAATTCATGGCTCCCAAAAACATATCTTAGTCACAAATTATTTCACCAAAGTATTCAACTATGTATGCAATTTTTTTGTCAATTTTCACACAGTAATGTAACATTCCGATGTCATGTTCAGAGTACAACAAAAAGGACACACATGCCAGGCACACTGGATTATTATCAGACACACAAACATTGTTATACATTACATCCAATTGTTACTTTACATCTATCAAGACAAACATTGAGAGTTAAAGTGAAGACAATACATTCTGAATTGTATAAAAAAAACAATCAACAATTGATTATAGAGATTATTAACTGCAACAAAAACATTCCTAAACAAGAAAGGACAGATTGCAGTTACTATGAACACCTGAAAGTCAATGCTATGAAGAAAGCACACACACAGAACCAACATCTAGTAGAGTTAGAAGAATATTTTAATTTAACACATCTTCACAGAACATTTATGATGTTCAACACAGAAACAGTTTACACCGATAGTTGAAGCTAAAGCACCAGCCATTAGTGAGACATGAAACTCTTTAGCTATAAAGAAAGCTTTTCTGCCTTGGTGCAGCATGTCAGTTACCTCAGGGTACCTGCAAGACTTAGTGCTATCTTGTCCCTAGGGTATCCAAGGCTTTCACCTTTCCACTCTTCAGAAAGAGGATGCTCTTGATTCCATCTGCGTGAATTGCAACCATGCAGAATCAAGACTTTTATGTGGTGGTGGTCGCATGGTCTGCAATGGGCTCCCCAGTAGCTATGCCTGCTGTCTATGATTCTTATTGAAGCATGTTTTATTCAACTCAAAACTGTGCTTATATACTATAACTGGAGCCAGATGCACAACTGAATACTTAGCTCCTTGAAAAGATGCTATATAATAATATACATTACTGAATCAATGAATCTGCATCTTTATTATTAGTACTGACATCTTGGACATGTGTAGTTCATAACAGTAAATTCAGGAATTCTTAGGAATATATTTAAGACTAAATCTATAAAACCTACATACCATTGGGCTATGGAACACAATGACTGACAAATAATTATTACAAGATAACTAAGTGTATAAGGGTTCAAGCTATGTCAGTGCCTGCTACTCTAGGTAGATGTAGTAGTTTAATATCCATATTAATGTTAGTAATGAAAATCAGTGCCGGTACTACATTAAACCCCAAAGTTCTCTTAGATCTGCATGATCCATATTAGCAAGTTATGAAGTCCCAGTGAATAAGAAGCATGAACCATGTTTAACTACTATCGCAGCAGTAGCATTTAACAAATAAGCTGACAGGTAAGTCATGTACCTTACACTTGCCAAGTATAATAATATTATAGTGATATTATCACTAAATTACAAAACGTTAATATCACTGTTAAAAATGCGACCTAACCTCTCTTAACTTTTTCTTCAGATTGCTAAATTCTAGTCTTTTGGATTTCATATACAAGTCACTACAATGTTGTATACCTCACAAATTGAAGTCTAAATGCAAAAAGCGTACATTTAACTTTTAACCAGGAAACATAAGTCACTAATCTGATTCAGCAAACTGAAAAGTAATCTGCACACGAAAATTAGTAGCACTGAGGGAAAAACTGGGTTAATTTGTGAGTAGCTCACAGAATTCACAAGAACGACAGAAATGCAGTCAAACATGACAGAGATATTTTGAAGAAGCAAACGCAGGGTTACACAAGGCAACATGAAACACTGGGAAATTGAACAACTTCTACACCAACTATTTACTGTCTTTTACCGGTTTTAGATGACGAAGAGAGCTTATATTTAGCTCTTTCTCAATCAGTGGCAAAGGTTTTGACTGTAACAGAAGATGTTAGATTAAGCAAACAAATTGCTCAATTAGAAGAGACATTCTTTCAGTTACTGTCACACAAAACCTAAGTATTATCAACTTAGAGGCATTCTCATTAGTCATATATGTCAATATCTTATCAACATCGAAGATTCTGCGTAGTACTACAGAAAAGACAATGCTGGCTATACTTCAAAATGATTACTAACACAACTAGTGGACAAGGAAACATCTGGAGATTATAGACACACCACACTCCAACAGTTAAGTAGGCAAACAATTCACTAATCCTAGCATAAGATTAGATCGAAATTAAATAATCGAAAAGTCAATAATCTTGGTATAAAAGTCGATGATATTGACAGTTAAGTACAGTTAAATTATAAGCTACTCAACCAATCAACCATTCAGAACAAATACATGCACAGACTTTTAAATAGAATAAGAACACATACACAATTTTAGAGAAAAATCAGCAAAGAACATAAAATTTAAATAGGTATAAAATAAGATGAAGAGAAAACTAAACTTAGACAACAACAAAAACAGGTAGCCAGATAAAAACAATCAGTAAGAAAACAGACAGCCAGATGGGGAAAAACTGCATCAACGAAAATAATAAAAATCCAGAATAAACAACCACATGTAAATTGGAACAAAATAAACTGAATTAATAAAACTGGCACATAAAACCAGACTGAATGAAAGAGAGAAAGAGCATAAATCAAGACTTCACAACAACAGAGTACAAAGCCGCAGACAGAAAAAGGAAGAAAACTTTGAAAGAACAAAATGGAAGAAGGTTGTTGCAAGAATACAGCAACAGCCTAGGACAAAACTGCTAACCAAAGTCAAAAACAGTATCCCAAAATTAGAAATTAATGGAAACAGAAAGAGAGCATGGGAAGATAAAAAATCAAAACCACAGAAATGATTCTTCAGCTAGTTTACAGTCCTTGCTAAAACTTTGAAATCAAGATCAAATTGGTAGGTCTGCAACAAGTCAACATGTTCTTCATTGCAATGCATGAACCTACTTTTTTCTCAACTACCGAATTATGTCAGAGAATCAATATTTCAACGTAGTTTAGTTTTGCAAAAGTGAAGATGTTGGGATATTGAAGAAATTCAAAATATGTAACTAGATGGCAACAGCAGACAAGTTGGCATGATCAAATTAGCGAAGAATTCTGAATAGAATTGCTTTAGCTCTGGCACTCGAGATGTGTTGTCACGGACTCAGTGTAAACAATATCCGTTATTTTATCTGAGCTGCATGTGTATCATATATCACTTTTTCTTATTACTATATAATATTTGTCAAATAATGGCATTTAAACAAATCTACTTACTGAAGACCAGCGTCCTTTCTGCCAGTGAGTACGTGACTGTCGAGCTGGCAGTGGACATGTACTGACAGCACACGACTGCTTCCGCGGTGGAGCAAAATCGAGGCAGTTGGCATCTGGCAGAATCTCACTATTTGGCAGCTGACAATGGACGATGCGTTGCTGCGACCCTCCACCACATGTCACATCACACTGTAATCATCACATGTCACATCACACTGTAATCATCACATGTCACATCGCACTGTAATCATCACATGTCACATCACACTGTAATCATCACATGTCACATCGCACTGTAATCATCACCATCGTCGTCATCATCATCATTATCATCATCATCATCATCATCATCGTCATCATCATTATCATCATCATCATTGCAACACTCAACACTAATGCCATCATGATTACTGCTGTGACTCATAAAATATGCCAATTTTAGAGTGCCTGCCAGACATTCAAGCTACAGCAAAAGACGATGGAGGTCACAACGAACAGGTAAGCAACTACGGTAAGCATACAAATTAAAACCTGGAAAGTCATCAACAGCAGGCTCTGGCAAACACATGGAACTAATGAGTAGAGTTCCATCCACCATTGACACAATGTTCAGAGTTCCCGGTTTATTTTAATTTTAGAATTTGACACCAGCCTACTCAGAAGCTTCTGTCGCACATGGTTACCCACTCCATGTGTCAATGGCAGTACACATCATGTTAAAAAATCTCTCACACCACCAGGCCAGTGCAGAATGGGCAAACTGATGACAAAGATGGAAAGTCATTGGTATTCTAACAGATCTTGGGATTCTTGGCTAACCATTCCACCACTGAATCTTTTCATAAGACGCATGCAAGTGCCGGATCAATTGCCCAACTGGTAACCAGCCAGAAACCGTTTTTAAGTCAACTGTTAAACATCAGCTTAGCAGATGGAATATGTCCATTGTCGAACAAACATTGAATGCAGACAACCTTTGGAAGCTGCTGTTTATGTATGCTACTGACCTGACCCCATTCACCGTGATTCCAGTATGGACATGGTCCCATGTTGCAAGACTCTTGGTCTGGAGGTTGAAGATCAGGATCACAGTTATCGCTTGACCCTTTCTCATCTTGACAGATCACTCGTCTTCTCTTTAAACCATTCTCACACGTACTAGAGCACTGACGTAGTCAAGCAGACAAGAAAGCAACAGTCTTAAGCAACAGCATAAATGATGATAAGAAATTATGATTGGTTCTTAAGTTCGGAACATTTCAACACTTTCATCTGAAAGCTATCACCTAGATCATGTATCTGAACAGAAATTCAAATCATGCAGCTATCAATAGAGTTTGGAAAATAATTAACTTGGAAATAAGAAATTGAAATCAAATGATAAGAATATTTTTAAAACTAAGGTAATCTCTATTCTTAACCAGGAGTCAGTTTAAAAAGACTCAACCTAAATAAGTGAGTAAGTAATCCTCATTTGTGCAGGACAAAAGGTTCAAGCTTTACAACAAGAATAAATGTCGTGAAGTCCTGAAGTGAACATTTCATCATGCCAGCTACACCAGCAGCAGGTGGCAATGGCAAAGTTAAATCCTACAAGTTATGAAGGTCTTAATAAGTTTAGACTCATTTCATAATTTCGCTAATTTCAGTAGATGGTGCGGCTATCGCAGTTATGCACCAACCATTACATACATTGAAATTCCACGTAATCAAATCTGAGGTTCAAGATAGTCTATTGCCGAGAGGTCCAACGTGAGACTCATAGGATCACTCTTCAAATTCTTTTTGCCCGTCTTAGGATGGGCAAACATCTTGTACATACAATATTTCAAAAATGAAATAGCAGTCAAGTGAAGTAGAAAAAGTGGTGTAATACCGTATTTTCGCGAATATAACACGCACACGGGTATAACACGCACCCGAATATAACCCGCTACTTTTCGCGAATTCAGTAAAAATTGAATTATATAAGACGCACCCGACTATAAGACGCACCCACTTTCGTGCATCAAACTACACGTGATACTCGAACGTGTACGCTAACGTTCATGTGACTCGTACATTATACAATTTCTGCCTGTGTATATTCGTAACTGGTTCAATTAAACGCAAATTAAAATAATCTGCTTAAATTCTATTTTTAAATGGAAGATTCCTGCTAAAATGAACGTTTCAATAAAGTCTACTATAATATTATTATAAATATGACGATTTCTTGTAAGCGCGAATTACCTTGTTTCTGATTCTTTGCTGGCACCAGTTAGGTCTTCACAAGGTAAGGTATTCTTCGTTTAAAAATTATAGGCCTAACCTGAAAGGAGACTTCGACATAAGCCGGTTTCATTAAGCAAAGCGATCTTGTTAAAAGTATTTTTAGTGAATTTAAGTATGCGCCCATTGTAACATTTTTTCTACAATTCAAGTTATATTGAAACCAGAATTTATTTAATCAACCCCCACTTCCATATAACCTTAAATTACGAGCATATAACCTACTATCGTGACATGGGGTAATGACGAGTTTATGCTCTACACTTAGGCCTAGTATTGGCGTTCTCAATAACGACGGTTTTTGACCAGGAAATTTAATAAATTTTCGAAAATTTACGTCTTTATGCCAAGAAAACATACTTAAGCGTGTATATAAGTGGAAGATTATATTTAAAGTGGGAACAAACGCGTGTTACTTTCACGAACGCATATTCGAATAATCCAAGATGGCGGCCCTTGCGGAGGTATAGATTGCGTATAAAATCGCCAGTTGCTTGAAGAGCTAGTTTTAAATGATGCCAGTTTTGATAAATCTAGTGAATAATAATTGTTTGATATATCAATTGACGAAATAAAGTGGGTTTGGCCAGGAAAATCTGACTTTTACACGGGTTCACAGATGGCATTCACCGCATTCGCCATGTCACTGCACAGAAGCTGGGATGCAACAATTTGGTAATTGGCAAGCCATTCTGGCAAATTTGTACTTCATTTTTGATGCCGTGGACAATAATTACGTTTTATTTATATTTTAATGTGGAAGAGCTAGCGGATGACACTAGAAAGGAGGATTAACGACTGTGTGAAAACCGCAAAATTATGCGCTATAACAATTCAAAGCTTTAATTTCCTGAGCTCCATACCTGCGCTGTGCGAGCGATAATACAGAATATATATATGTTTTCATTCGTTTATTTAAAATTGAAAACGACGGACAATTACAATTTATATACAGTAATATTTGACTTTTATATTTAAACTCAAATAATATTTTTTCCATTTTCAATTGTGATTTTCTGCGGCTCTGACGTTTTATGAAAATGATGATAAACGAATATTTGTACTGACGTCGGACTTGACGCCATATAATTTCGTCGACGTCCATGCCTCCGCATTGTAAGTAAAAAACCTGTTTATAGCAGTTTCTGACCATGACCTGAAAATAATCTGGTTCAAAATTTGGCTGTGTAAAAAATAATTTGTATAACACGCCCCCGAGTATACCCCGCGGGTAGGGTGCGTGGTTTGTAAAAACTTATATAACCCGCGTGTTATATTCGCGAAAATACGGTAGTTATTATTAACAATTATAACCTACAATGTTATATTTGTTCACTTACAGTTTTAAGCAGACACACTTCTATATAAGTTTAAGCAGAAAGCAGAAGGGCAAGTGGGTGAGAAGGTGGGTGAAGGGGTGAGAAGGTGGGTGAATGAACGAACGGGTGGGTGATTGGATGGGCAGGCGGGTGGGCAGACATGCTAACTTGTAGAGACAAAATTAGAGAGACATAGCAAGCAGTACATACTGGACCCCAGGGTCCAGCCCTCCACAGCGTTGTACCGACAACACTGTTGCTCGAGATTGAAATAACGTTGAGTTGTTTGTCGTGAAGACATCCTCGTCGATTGCAGAGACGTTCTGTCGGAGGTTTAATTGCAACGTCACATTGCGACTGACTGGCCATCTGTTCCTCCAGCTCCTCAAGTGACATGCATGCCACGTAACGTGTCTCCCGACCCTCACCACACGTCACCGAACACTGAGATTCAGCAAAAGACAAACAATATTATACACAATGTATACATCTATAATTATATCTATAATTATATACACTGTGTCCGGAAAAAAGGAACCCATTTTGTAAATATGAAAATAAATAGTAAACATTCACCGATTTTTACAATTCAAACAGCATTTTAATCCTGACATATTTGTCTAACATTGGTGAAAATATAACAGTTCCAGCCACAATGATGACGTCACAATGACGTCATTTCCATAAAAGTTCATTTAGCCGGCCAGTCATGCATGGTTTCGGTTGGTATATTGATTCTTAGTCAGACGGAAATCCATTTAATAGAACCAGGAGTGAAAATAAATGCAGCTCATAACAGGAATTGTCTGCTCTATAAAAAAATTGGTGCCTGATATACGGGAATACTAGGATTAATGAACATTTCAACAAGATGGCGCTCCAGCTAACTGAGCTCGTTAAACCGTTGAACTGTTGACTAAGGAGACTCCGAATTTCATTCCTCCTATGATCTTTGGCCGAGGAACGGCCCGAGCTTAAATCCAGTTGATTATAAAATTTGGAGACTATTGCAGGAGATGGTGTACAAGACTAGGAACAGAGACACTGAAGAACGCGACGAATTGTTAATGCCTGGGAGGATTTTGATAAGCTGGTTATCGATGCTGCTGTTGGCTATTAGCGCGACCGTTTTGAAGCTTGCGTTGGGTTCGAAGGTGAACACTTTGAGCACAAATTGCAGTCTGACATAATTCTGATATAAAAATAAAATTGAACTAACATTTATAATTGATAAATAACATCTTTAAAATATTGAAATTTGAGATAATTTTGTGCACTTATCGCTTAAATTAGAATTTTTATGCAAATGACGTCACTATGACGTCATCATTGGGACTAGAACGTTTATATTTTCACAATTGTTAGACAAATATGTTAGGATAAAAACGGTGTTTGAATTGTAAAAATCGATGAATATTTACTATTTATTTTTATATTTACAAAATGGGTCCCTTTTTTCGCGGACACAGTGTATATACCCAGGTATATGCAAGTCACATCAAAGACTTATATGAGGCTGATCTCAGCTATGTTTGCTGCCTATGTAGAACAATTCGAAGAGCTATGGTAGCTATTGTAGATCATGGAAGGATCGTGTGTCCAGATGCATTGACAAATAATATGTTTCATGGCAAAGAAATGTCTAGAGTTACAAAATGATGTTACTTAATGACTTAATGACTGATGGAGAAGAGCAGTTGCACTGTGAACATTCAGGATTCTAAATTTTGATTTTAGACAATGATGTTCAATGACTCTAGACGTTTATATAGTGCTGCCATTTTATCTACAGAGGAAAACTGTTCTGACCCACTTAAAAACAGATTAGTTTGCAAGGTTACATAAAAGCAGTGTGGGGGTTACTTTGAAACAATCCCACAAACTGTCCAATAGCTTTTTTCTGATGATAAACAGTAATTTAAAAATTGAAAATTATAAACGTATGCAACGGAATCTAATCTGCATGTTTCTCATCAGTTCAGCAGACAAGACTCATCTAAAGAGCACAAAGTGTCTTGTGTAAATCTATGTACGAGAGATAGTTAAAAAGTTTTCTATTAAACTGACGTGTGTCCAGTCTCCCGTTCTCCACTGGCCACACGGTCGGATGTTGCACGGTTCGATGTATTCAGGTTTCTGGAGATGTTCACAGAAGGAGTCGACCGCAATCTTGCCTTCAAGATCTCGACAACTCACGTACCGCTGCCTCGAGCCACTTCCACATGTAGTGGAACACTGCAAATAACATGACATAGCCCACACAAGTTGTTACTTAAATTTTATATTCCTTTCAAAACTCACATGCACCTTTCTAAAAAAAATGAAAGGCTTACTGACATTATAGAAAACAGATGTTCAAATATCCAAATTCTTTAAGAACTCTCAAGGGCAACATAGAAAGTTATGCCACAGAGATTTCACTGACCTTCAACTCTTAAACTTCACCCACATAATGTGGCATAATGAAGATGTAACTGGTAATAAGAAACATCATAGCCCAAGCTTTAACTCCCGCGAAACTACGTAACTGCTTAGATATGGCATCATGGTTACTAGTGAATCTCTAATTTTCTGTCCATTAAATCAGTGACATCATCTGACTTCTAATTACTTCCGTTGTACCATTATGTACAACGAATTGTTCTGGTTCACAGATAAAGTTAAACTGAATTTAATTCATTAATTTAATTTCATTAATTTAATTCATGGCAACACTTGCGATAGACTGAGAGTTTGTGCAATGCTTTATTTCCAGGGTGCAGTTTATAATACAACATCTGTGAATTCCCCACCTCTATGAAACAATAAGCTGCTTTGATTTCAGAGTCCATTTTGGTAGTGCACTCTTGTGGTTAAGGGGTTAAGACAAATGACCTATGCATAAAACGCAGACCTCAGTCCAACTTCCTGTTCTCCAAAGCGTAGCAGATGCCAAGGCAAGTAGTCGTTTCTCGTGCGGTGTGGCCAGTGTAGTCGTAAAGGTTGTGACGGCACATGTGGCAATGCGACACGTGGCATCTGTTCTTGGTCTACTGGCAGCATCACAGGCACTGTCACCAATGATGGTTCCTGCTGGCGACTGACACTTGACGACACGCTGCTGCACTCCCTTTCCACATGTCGCTGAACACTAGAGCAGCATCAGCAAAATGGTTCAATCACATAATTCATTCAGCAGTAATTATCATTAACTCGCTTTTTTTATCAAATCAATAATAATGAATCCATTTCATAGCAGCTGACAAACTCAAGTCTTCAGCTCTTTACAAAATGAGAAATCTATGAGAAACAATGATGCAGCAGATTCAACAAATACAAGTCCTCATCTTAAAGGATGGACGTTGTTCACTGTCTAATGCTGAACATTTAAATAGCACGTAAGAAATACTGAACATAACATGCAACATACAATCATAGTCTTTTCATAGAGAAGAAATGAGAAGAATCTTCCAACATAGTTGCACCAGAAACACTGGATCTAAATGACACTCAAAGTGAAACACATGCTCCAAAGATTTCTCAATTCGATGACGTTGTTTTGACATTAAAAATCTGTGAATAGAATTGAATCGCACCTGACTCCATTTTCCAACATCCCATGAGGGGCAGATACCCGCATTGCACGCCCTCTTTCGTTCTGGTTCATCAACCGACCGACACCTCACCCTGGCAGTGATGTTCTGACCCTGAACACAATCGACTTCACGAAACTGCACACCAGACCCACAAGTCACAGAACACTAAACAAAAAATCATTTAAAACATCACCACATGGCATTACGGTAGAAAGTAAAATCAGATCTCAAAACAAAACTTGACCTAAATCATTTTGGTGCTTTACGCAATAAATAATGTAAGACCCAATGTGACACGCTCGTCATATTTCCATTTAAGACGTCTCAGAGCCATTCGTCGCTCTGTCTCCTCCTCCATCTTCACTACCTTAATTCATGCTTTTATATGTTCACAAATTGACTATTGGTCTTCCCAAAGTTCGTCTTTCACCGATTCAGTCGGTTATCAACTCAGCTGCTAGATTGATTGCCCGCCTTCCCAAGTACTCTCACATCTCTACCTTTATGTTTCATGAACTTCACTGGCTTCCTCTTCGTGCTCGCACACAATTTAAGATCCTCACTCTTAACATAAAGGCTCAACGGGGTCTTGCCCCAAAATATCTCACTAATGTTTTACTTCGTCCTCACTCAGCTTCTTCCCACCGTCCACTTCGTTCATCCAACAGATTTGACCTCTTGGTTCCTCGTTCTAGAACTGTTATGGCTCAGTCTCGATCATTTGTCTCAATTGGTCCTTCTCTTTGGAATGCTCTTTCTCCTTCTGTTCGCTCTACACTTCTTTCTGGTAGTCTCTCCTCTGCTTTGTCTCTTCTCAAAACCTGTTTCTTCTCGCTGGACCTTGCGCACTGGGAGCGCCTCTGAACGGTTCACCCTACTAGAGGCGCTTTATAAATGTTTAAATACAATACAATACAATACAATGTGGACATATTTATTACTATAATCTCAACAGATATCAGTCAGTGCATGTCGTATCAGACATGATGCAAATAAATTTAAAATCAATGTATGCAATTTGCTAGGAAGGAGCAGACAAGAGAGAGCTAGAGAGAGTGAGCTTCCAATGTAAACCCATTAATACTGCAGGAATTTGGAGACAAAAGGAAACATCCAATGTAGGGAAGTGTTGGCTAAACTAATGCAATTTTTTAATCACAAGATTCATAACATACGCATAAGCAAAATGAATCACAAGTTCTGCATCGAATTGACTTGGGTACATTGTGAGAAAAGATGAAGGGATCAACTTACACCTGTCCACTTCTTTGGCAGCCACTGAGGACAGCTGTCTGTGTTGCACTTCTGTTCAATGATCTTTCGCTCTGTCCGACACGCCTCCTCAGCCAATCCCTGCTTAAGTTCGTTAACACAGACAGCATTGCGTCTCTGCTCTCCTCCACCACACGATCGACTACACTGCAAGAACAACAATCAAAAAACAACATCAATATCAACACTGTAAAATTAATAGTCATGAAAATTATGAGACTACAAAATTCAGTTCTTGCATGAACATCATTGAACAATTAATTTAACATCTAGGCAACTTGTGTATGAAATTCAAAGGATGCGGTCAGCGGTCCATTCAGAGTTGAGTGACTGAGGATGAGATCAACTCTTGACTCTTGACTTATGGCCGATGGCAGCTGAAGGTAACAGCTAGGCCTAGCACAATTCAACTCAACCAAAGAACACAATGATCTTCCTTCATGACAGCACTGTTTAGTTTAAGTCTGCATTCACTGTTGCACCGTGATTTTCACCACATGCAGAATCATAAATGCTTAGACCCAACGTCAACGCCTTTGAGACAAGCTGGAGTACCAAAAGAGACAAATTTTACAACATGTACTGAGGCTAAAACATTTACACTTTGTATTATTGTGCTCTAAAATAATGGTGTGACTTGTGACTGAATGTATGTTTAGAAGACATTTAACAATGCATAGACCTAGCAAGCACTCAGCAGTATAATACCTCTATATAATTTCAGAGTCAGCCAGAAGATTTCAAATGCATGTGCAAACATATGAACTGATGACTTTAAAGAGCACTTATAGAGCACGTTTTTCTTCTCTCTAAATATGGTTTCTTGTACCTCCGACCAACTGGTGTATGCCCAGCGAGAAGACAGACACGTCCCATTGCATTCAATTGCGGTCACCGGTCGATTACCAAGGTGGCGACATTGTTCATCCGCAACAAACATCTGTGTCATGTTGACGTCAGATCTGGTTGAGTCGAGATGTTCCTTATGACATCGAATGTCACGACGAATGAAACCCTTCTCGCGACACTTCGCCTGACATTCACCCTCACCCACAACCTTCCAACTGAAATCGTCACAAAAACATCCACTCTTCATCCAAGTCGTCATACATCTAATTTCTTTTATCAATCAGGCAGAAATCAAGGAATCAAACAGTCCTGATTACTGGCTTGCCTTAAAACATACAAATCTTGACAGAAATTAAACTAAATTGTAATTAAATAGAACAAAAATTCAGAGAACACTTTGGTGAATGCTGGTAAATTTTTAAGTGAATAATGGCAAATTGGTACCTGAGAAAATTCAAATGCACTTTCTCTCTAGCTAAGCAATATCACAGCCATCACTAGCTCTCCACACGTGTGGTTATCAAGCAGGCAAGGGAAGTTGCAAATGCAATCACAAAGAAATTAGTACAGACATATATTTGACATGGTGGATGTGATATTGATGACATAGATAATATGCCTTAAGAGGTAAAAAATTCGCAACTTTCTTTAGAAGGACTACCAAATCTTGACACATGACTAAAATTAAATGACTAAAAGCCAGCGAAAATTAAAGACTAGCACTAATAGATAGTCTTCAAAACATACAGATTGAATAGCTATAAACACCTGAGATTATTAATATATTAAAAGAACTTTTTGAATGCATGCAATTCACGAGAGATGAAGATGTGGCGCAATTGGTTTTCATCGCTCATCACTTCAACCTACCTCAGTTTACACTTGCTGTGGCAAGGCTTCACAGCATCGCTTGGTTTGCGTCCAATCTCAAGACAATGCTGATCAGAAACAAGAGCGCCAGTTTTTGTGCTCAGACACACAACCTTCCTCACTTTCCTTCCTGCTCAAGCAGAACAGAATTGCAAAGAACCTACATACTTAGCACTTCACTCAAATAAATTAAGTGTTACTACTTTTAAAGCTGTGGTGGTGAAACCTAATGGTGCTAATTCTTCATAGTGCTGGTTGGTCAACATGTCCCACTTAGCATTGGAGTGCCATTAGCACTCATCAATAAACTCTGCAGCTTGTCACACTGATCTGAAGACATGAATTATAGTGAGGAAAGAAATTATAACTTTACTTCAAAACTTTAATAAATTTGAAATGAGTGAACTGCATCACAATCATTGGATCACATGAATGACATTTTGTTCTAAAATAAATAAATAAAGAGTAATAAAACTCCATTTTAACAATGATGGGAAACGTGTTTGTCTCAATTAACCTTGACAGAGGTGACTACATTTAGTCCAGTCCATTGTAGTCTTGCTCCAGCTGTACAGCTTAGAAGCATTTATACGAACGGTGTATTGGCATTCGATGTGCGGCCTGTACAGCAGCTCACCAACTGTCAGAACCTGAACAACACAAATGCAACGTCACACACAACACCAGAGAAAGCAGAAGATAATAATATAACACCACTGTTGCTACTGTTCCACTGCAAGAAACACTGCAAGAGAAACAATGTGTCTGGACAGTCACCACATTCTCGTTATCACTAGACTGAGATATTCATCAGAAGTATCGGAGTTCATACACTTCTGTAGTCCAAAAGACGCAGAACATCTGCGTAGTTATACACAGTCAGTAATAAAAAAAGCACTGACAGACATTACAACCACAAACTGCTTCCATGCTGACTCGTTTGGTCATTCTAAACCCAAATATGATATAATATGCTGTGCAACAAATCAACAGACATTGCAAGATAGATATATCCCATGATTTCTAGAGAACACTGGGAAGATCCGATGGTGAGGAAGATGGTTGACCACCCCATGCTAATAGAATTCACTGACACTTCATAACTGCAGCTGCTCCTTTAGGTCAGTTGAAAGGATGGTTAAACGAACCTTTAGATTTGTTCTTCATTCATCGATTCCCAAACATGAGAACATATGAAACTACAGTCTGATATGAAATTTGAGCAGGGTATTTGGGAAGAAATGGCAGAACCACAAGGGACTTTAGAATCTTTATTCTTAGATGCTGTAGTAAACAGAGAGACTGAAATCTTAATGACACAGAAACATTTAATTGTCACAGTTCCTATAAATAGTACATAATTATGTTTGATAGCCTGACCGGATAATGGAGTTGAGATATGTTAGGCATCAGTTTAGAGTAGGACAGACAGACAGAAAGAAAGACAGACAGACAGACAGACAGAAGATACAGTTAAAGAACATGAACCAAAGACAAAAAAGCATAATATATATCTCTAAACAGGATCATAAATCATGTACTTACGTACACTTCTATGTCATCCAACAAAGCTCCTGTTCCATTTATTCGTTCAATCGTACTTCCGGAACCAGTGTATTCCAAAATACTACCATGAACATGCAGCTCCTTGCGGAATGCACTAACGATAAAGTCACCATTGAGCACAAAATTCCCCGTGCCATTCTTCAATGCTGTCAAACATACAAACCACCGAACGTCTTAATCTCAGTTCAGAGTTTGCTACGTCACGAAAAGAAAGAGTTGAGGACCTTTTACCCTACCCTGTCAAGTTGTCTTGCCAATATTTCCTTTCTACCTTTCACACTCATAGGGCAATTAATTCTTGTCATTTTACTGGAGGTGTATCTAGAAAAGCGCCATATTCCATCTGAAATGACTTTCCTTCAAGGCTGCATATAATTATTACATCTGACCAATTAAGCTTTATTTCATAAATCTCTGAAGTCTTCTTCCTTTTTCAGAATCCACCATATGTGGCAAAATGGACTTTATTCTTAGGTAGCTAACAGACATACCTGATAATCAAAGAAGTCAATATCAGTCAGGAAGTTTAAGCAACTTAGTGAGTCAATAACCATGTGACTTAGTTGACTTTAGTTGGTAAGTCAGTCGCAACTCATTAATTAGTGATTCGTCAGACTAATTCAGAGTAATATGCCATATTATAGAAGTTGAAGCATAATATGTAATGAAGAGCAAGGATTCTGCGATTCAGTGGAGCGTTTCACTACCATACTATGCAAAAAAAAGAACTTCTGATAGAAACTACCGAGATAGATGTCATCATCCTTCGTGTGCGTTGAACTAAACTGACGTATGTCGATATTTGTTGCACCCTTTGGAATGCGAGTCACACGGTTGTAACCTGAAAACACAGCGACATCTTGAAACAAATTACCTTTTAAACATTTTAAAAGTGAAAAAGAAACAAGGGCAATTAATATCTAATTCAATTTAATTCAACATAATGTATTACTGAATGAATTTCTTCAAGCACACTGCCAAAAAGATTCAAAATACACTCACAAAGTTGTATTGCATTTCAATTACTTCAAAATGAACTCACCAGACAAACTAAACGTTGTCTAAGCAACACTAGATTATCCTTATAATTGTTGTATATTGCGTATAAGCAATGCTAGCTTCTCTTTACAATGGTTGTCCAGGCAATGCTAAGTTCTCCTTACAATTGTACATTGAACATCACAATTATGTAGTTATCAATTATGACTTAATGAAAGAATTTAATAAATTATCAATACAGTTAACTAATATACTTAAATCAATTTGAAACCATTTTGCTTTCTTCCAATGTCCTAAAAACTATCTGACCACACTGTCAAGGTGCTTGTTAACACTGACCATATGCTATTTTGACTCCTTCTGGGAATTGTTCCTTAATCTGTTGACAATTCGAATTGTCTCCGCCACAGATGCCACACCTGTCACGCTCCGTCGTGGAACCAAGACGATTGTCACAACCAGCTTTCTGCACATAAAAGAAAGCCAAAATTGTGCAAGACAAGTTGCAAAAGAAGCATTGTTAACAGTTGATGGTCACACACTATAGAGAAGGTCTGCTGTGTACTGTCAATCAGTTGACTTATTAATTATTCACGGCTTAAACTCAAACTCTTCTTGGTATTATGAGAAAAACTTTCATCATTAGGATGATATATACGGTTTTGGATTTAGCATGACGCATTTTTTAAAACTTGACTGCCTTTTAAAGTTCTATGAATTATATATGCTTATTACTATGTCTGTATACCAACATGCGGATAGCAATTGGTTAAATAAAGAATATTCTCATCTCATTTTCCACCAGTTGCACTTTACTTTCCTGAAAAGTCATTGCAGAATATTATTACGAAGAGAAAGGATAGAGAACTCTTCTGTGCAGAAGCAGAACTAAGAATTGATTTTTATATACGACAGCAGCAGGCAAAACAAAAGTCATCTCCAGCTTTGAATGGCTTCAATTCATGCAGATTCATCTGCAAATGTACTGCATGACTGCTTGCCTTCCCAATAAATTGACCAGCTTTTAGCTAAATCAATTTTATACATGACTGGCTTCATGACTTTCTCCACGATTCGATTCCATTTTAATTTCTTGGATCCTTAGCTTTCTTCCCTCCATTCCTCAACTTTTAGTGCCATTTTTGCCAATAATAATAATTCAGCCAAATGTAAAGTCAAAAATGCAGACCCGACACTGTCCCATGACACAAATATCCATCGTATCAAGACCACATTTCGTGCCATCGGTAACTCGGTCAGCCAGCTGGTAGTACGCAGCATTTGTTGACACACGACAAAACAGCTTGCACCGATCTTTTGCTTCAACTGAAATGATTAAACACAACGCAATCCAAAACATTACATACAGCCACAAAACTCCAGTTTATGGTGTTTCTGGCCAGGCTTCGTAAGAGTCACTAGCCTGCTGAGTGCTGACTGTGTAACCATGCAGCCATCAGCCAAGAATATACAGAACATTCTTCATTCTCAGTGAGCACTGATGGTCTTAGAACCACACAAAAATAATAAGAACATTGCCCTCATGATGTAAAGCACATCAGATGTTTGAAAAACAAATCATCAGGTTGTCCTTCCACACAATTCATGTGGGAGGAAGTGGTTTCCACTGCAGAATGATCTACACTGCATGACTGATGAAGAGTCTCCAAGAATTTTCAAGTAGCTTAAATTCCTATCCTGACATACCACTTGAATAATGAAAGTCCTGATCTTAAGTCTTCAAAGACTGCAGCACCATATGTTTGGTGTTGAATCATGGGATTTATATTTATATTGACAATTTATAACTCATAAATTAAGCACCAGTAAAGTTGTAGAGATGTCAGTTAAACTTCAGTCAGAAATTAACTAACCCTCCAAGGTCCATGCTTCTAAAGACAGGGCACACACCATGTGTGCATAACTGACTATGGTATATGTGATTATCATTATCCGTCCTCCTCTTGCCACATTAACCAGTACATCTGAATTCGCTTTCAACTGCCAACTGCCGTGGATAGGGTTCTTGTGATTTGCATGTGATCAACCATCTGCCCAAGGATACGTTTCAATCTATTAAGGAATTGGTTATTTAGAGTAACTTTTAAGAACTCTAACGTCACTTAGGCTGGCAAAGAAGACCACTTGATAAAGATTCAGAACATGTCGGTGACATGCCTTTACAGGCACATCGTCTGATAAATATGCAAACATAGACCAATAGTCATACCCTTCCTTACTTCACATATTCATAATCACAGAGAGAGAGAGAGAAAGAAACTGGCGAATATTTTCCATATTAATATCAGATGCAGTGAAACAGTGACTGACTTCCAGAATACTTAGCGACCCATTTGACGTCTGGCGAGAGACCGTTGATGTTAAAGTGCTTTCCATTGAACGATGAACACTGCTGCTCACGGAAGTCAATCGAACCTTCGCGACAATCCTAGCAAATCAATAAACCAGACGACCTAGGAGATAAGCTTAACATTAGGCAGAAAATAAAAAACCATGTCTTAATATGTTGGCCTTGACTGTGGCTATGCAATTCACTGTAAATGAGATCACATGACTTCTGACCTTTCCACAGACAGTTTGGAGTATTGGTGGGTCACATGTTAATTTTAGGGATGATTTTGCACAGGCAGTGGTGACAAGTGAGACAGAAATCAGATTTGTCTTGGCACATTGGAACAAAGTATAAAAACAAACCAAAATCGTGAGGCAAATGCAAATGGATAAAAAAGGAATTGATGTCCATTATCTCATTTTGGTCTCTAAAGTCAATCAATCAATCAATCAATCAATCAATCAATCAATCAATCAATCATTCATAGAAATAGAAATTAAAATGCAGCAACCACAGCAGCATAACATAATATATAGAACACTGAATACGATGTTCTTGGTCCATCCTGAGAAATGCAACAGTGAGCTGCTCTCTATTCTCTAACCATCAATAATACAAACACTGATTGCCTCTGATTCTACTCTTCTGACCACAATGATCAACAAATCTTTCAGTTGGTCATGTGCAATTGTCGGTTGATTTACATATGAAATAAACTTGGCACAATTAGACTGCACTTCAAATCACCTACTTGCACAGGTACTGAAGTTTACCTGCTCATTAAGATCTAACTGCCAATTAAACACAACCATTAAGCATTCATAATTATTAGACAGAAAATAAAGGTATGCTTACCTTATGATTACAGGACTTGTATTTGATTCTACGTCCAGTGCAGTATTTGCCACCATTATCTGGTCTGAAATGTTTGCAAAGAATATGAAAACATGATTAGATCCCAATTTAAACATTTTCCACATGTATTCCCTCCACCATTGCCTGCTTGGTCACGTATTTATTGCCAAATACCATCGTTTTCTCTTATCAAAGTTTATGAACAATCTATATTTCTTTGCTTTCTCATACAGTATTTGGGTTGTAGATTCTATTTCTATTGGATCCTCCTCAATGATGTCAAAATCATCCGCAAAGCTGTTTATGAACCAAGACTCTTCCTCCCAGGTATTTTTATTTTCCCATATAAGGCAATGCAATCAAATGAGTGGTCTTTAGGTTCTGACTCAAATTTGATCATCGGTTCAGCTCAGGCAAAACAAAGATGGTGGACGGGTAAAGAGAATCACAATGACGAATGAGCTTAAGAGAAGTTCTACTGCAGCATCAGTCTTACACTGGATTATTACACGGTCTTGTCGACTGTTGTATTCCACCTCCACAGGTGCGTGAACACGGTGCGTAGTGAGACCACGGACCCCACCCGCCATCCGTCGGCTGAATGATCCGCTTCAAAACACACTGTCCTCGAATGCACCACTAACAAAAACAACAGCCTACAATCACAAAGTCTGCAACATGTGCAAATGCAACAATTTACGCAAACGTATCACTGAACCCATTCCTGAGCGCTGCGCCGTGTTACTGTTCAGAGATACTAAACATAGAAACAGATCTGGTTGCCAAGAGAGCAGAGGAAGAAGGCATTATAGCAGGTGTTATGGAGGAGGTTGTGTTCAGGTTGCAAATGTGATACTGGGTTTGAAACCCTTCGCTCGTTGCTTCCTAGATATTGTGCTAGAAGCTTAATAGGCGAGAGAGTCAAAATATAGAATATTCTTCATTTCAGCAGATGGCTATACCCACTATGGATTTGCCATAATTTGCAAAGTAGTAAACCGATTTTAATTCCATATGTGTTATGTGATTCAAAATAATTATATTCCTTTACTGATCAGCAAAATTGCAGAAAAATCCATTGGTGGTTTCTGAAGACCATAATAACATGAGTTTTCAGAAACTTTTTATTCGATTTTCTCACTCTAAACTAATGAAAGATTGAAACGAGTATAACTTCAGCTTGAAAAAGATGTTTTCATTCTGTAAAAGGTATTTTAAGCAGAGCAATTGTAGCATAATTACAATATAAACTGAATAAAAAAGTTAGAAACCAACATGTGACGAATTTTGAACCCCTCTGTCACAAATGGGAAGAGGCAGTTGACTGGATGACTTTCTGATGTAAGATTTTTTGAATAGGTTTGACATCATTGTTGATGCAAAGCACTTTAGAGAGATAAAAATGGTTGAATGACAGCAGAGGTACAGGAATGGAGAATTTCTTGCTCCAGGGTAAAGCTTCAATAATCCTTTAAATAATGAAAAATCAAGAAAATGCAATGGCTCTCATCACGTAAACACACAATAATAAAATATAATTAGATCACACGTGTAAAATTGCCAGCAATTAACTCCATTGACTGTTTGCCATGACCATGCCTACCATGGGATCATTGGCTGTTGAGCCGCTGCATGGAGTGCCATCTGCCCACGGCATGTGCTTTGTGCTGCATCCAACACGCTCTGCATCGGGATTTGTACACCACAAACGCACGCACACCGGCTACAAGCAATGTTTACCAGACATTTCATGAATTATTCATCTGATGCTGAACAAGAAAATTACACCTTGTATGCAAGTTTAAAAAAATCATTTCAAAATGAAGATCATAAAATAATCTTGCCACAAAACTCATATGTATAAAATAGCATGGCCACTAGGTTTCTGCAATGAATGCAAAGCTTCCAATAAAATTGAATGCCTACAGTTTACACTGTAATTGTAATTGTTCTAATTGCAGCAGTCTACGCAAGTTAGTAAAAGAGGATAAATGCATGTCCTTAGAGCCTTAGAGGTGGAGCTGTTTGCATTAAGTTGGAAGCCATAAAATGCCAGATTCCCCTTTCCGCAAGGACTTCAGATAGTCTGAAGTAAGAGACTGATGCAATCAGTCAATGTAGATCTACAGCTGGAATGTGGAGCAGAGACTAACAAAGTATCAGTGAATGCGAACAGATATTGACCAGCATGTCTGCAGCAGTGGAGAGATTGTAGCTTGTTAAATGAAGTGCAGTACAAAGTTTGCTTTTTTCCATGCAGGTTACTCCCTGCACAGTTTGTCTAATGATCACCCATTGTCATACGTTGGCTCGGGATATGAAAAGCAACTGATTGAAAAAAGAAAGTTCCACTGATTGACGCCCCTGACTTGATTTGAAGTGACATGCAAACAATTCACGAATCAACAATGATAGTTTTAACAATTTTTTCGTTCAAAATGGATTGGGAATAATATCATTTCATATACAGTTAAGAGCACAAAAGAATAATCCACAGAATGTCATCATCTCTGTTCCCTTTCTAAAAGTCCTTCTCAGGCTTTCCTATCTCATCTTAAGACAGTTTATTTAATCACGCTGAGGTTGGAGCTCCTCTGAGTAGCCCCCCTTGAAGAAGTGCTATATAAATGCATTTATTGAATGAATGAATGAATGAATGAGCAATGTGTACCTTTACTGAGTAACGTTTTCCTTTTATTGTCATTAATATTATAATATTATTACATTAACTATATAGATATCACTGCTATCATAATCAGTCAAAATCTTTCATTCATTCATTTAATTCATTTCAGGAATTTATATAGCGCCCTCAAGAAGCACACTCAGAGGCACTACCAGTGCAACCACGGTGATACAAAAGGTTTTAGGGAGCCTGTAAAACACAGACCAGACCAGAACAATACATCTTTGACATTCAACATCTATGATAATTAATTATAACAGTTATGCTAGTAAAAAGAGCGCAAATCAAAATGAAAAAGTCTCAAAGAGCAGACATTAACAAAAGCAAACCATGATATGACAAAGTGATGCTTAAGCAACACTCGTAATTATTAGATACATAATTATGCAACTAAGTGGCTCAATACTTATGCCTTAATTGCTTATCATTATGCCACTTATAAAGTGCACCACATTTAATTTTGTCCTTTTGATTTGCAGTTTTTCAGTAGAGTATCTGTATGAAATATGCTAAAGTTCATATGTATTCTGCTACATTAATTTCTTATTTTTCCTTTACCTCGTCTTTTTTAAAATCATATTCAGAGCATCTATTTCTTGTCTTAACTAACACTTCTCGAAGCTCTGAATCTCTCACCAAGTATGGACAGCGAACAGAGTTTGGTTCAAAGATGTGAGCACATTGCTGGTCGACTGTGTAGACATTTCCCGGCAGCTTAAGAGTTCCGTCCGGTTGATGAGTGAGCACAGGAAACGGCTTAACACTTGTGGGTGGTTTATCATTAAGACAATCCGCATGACCTGCACTACACAGTAACACATACAACAGTATTAACATGCATCATCATCATCATCATCACAATCACACAAGGTCAAACAAATCAACCTCCAAAAACTGTTTACGAGTCGAGAAAAAACGGTGACACACAAGTGGTCTCTAGGTCAATGATAAGACAAACGTGAAGCAGCCACCACATACCATGTCATTAAAGACCAGAAGGCAGATGATGGGTGGGAGGGCAAACAATGGGTGGGAGGACAGACGGTGGGTGGAATGGCAGACAGTTGGTGGGAGGAAAGATGGTGAGAGGGTAGGCGGTGGGTGAAGGATAACAGATTGCCAACAAAACATTAGTTTTTTACCACCCTGATATACCTCCTATGAAAGTCATTTCACATACTTATCGCACACACATGAAGTGCTTATTGATACAAATTAACATGATCTTTCACATGACTTCTAAACTCCCATCAGTCATATTTCAATCATGTATGTAATCAATGAGTAATGAAACTGTGAACCATTAATGTTCTTTGCTAATCATGTAAATGTGTGTGCCTGTTTGTGTGTATATGGCTATATGTGTGCGTGCATTTATTCTTGCTTGTGCATATATTTATGTGTTTATATAGTTTAAGAAAATGCCAAACTTGGCTAGACTGATAAAGAGATGATGTTCTTCTGAATCACATCTCAACTATTATTGCTATCTTAGGCACACCCTTATTTACAGATCTTCAGATTTCCATTCTCCTTCATTTTCTTCCATGTGTTCGCTTCATCTAGGCACTGTTTTCTTATAGTGCCTTCAAAAATGTTGCTCTGATTCCAAAAAAACTTTATCTGTTGCTTCAATAAACTATTACACAAAAAATAATACCACCACCCACACATGCCATGAGACGTCAACATCAATGGTGGGGCTACATAATTGAACCCAGATCCCTTGCACTATAGAACTGCAATCACTGTCAACAGCCAAATAATAAGGTTAGTCCAAAGAACAGAAGCAGCTGATCGGTCTAACAGAGCTTAAAGCTAATAATTAATCACAATGTTACTTAATAATAGTTATTAGTTGCATTGAAAAAAAGAATAAATTAATTATATTGTTACTCAATGGTATAAACATACGAAGCATATTCAGAAAAACACATCAAGCAACATAAACTAAACAGAAGTTGGAAAGAACAGATAAACTTATGGATTGAAGAGAAATTTAACGTCTGCTATCAATTTTCGCGAATGAATGAATGTCGTTAAAAACTGTTGATTGGAGGCTTACCTAAGAAATTCGGTCATTTTGTTGCGACTGCATTCCGACCATGACCAGTACTTTGTCTCGTGGTCAAGCGTCGGCGCCATGATGTGGTAGAGATCCGTCCGGTTCTTAAACTGGTGGCATTCGTCGTCATGTCGAAGACTGAATCTGATGATCACAGACAATAGAATCAGTTAAGACAATGACCCAATCATTTTCTTAACAATCAGAATACTTTCCATTGAATAAGCAGTTTACTGAGAGCATAAACTTAGTTAAACAAATCAAAAATAATACTAATAAAAATAATATAGACAATGAATTAAGTTACTTTGTATTGGAGACTACATTTAATCACAATTAACTATTAAATTGTTGTTAATTCTTAAATAGTCAACTACTAAAAACATTTAATGGTTACCATCTCTACTTATTCCCTTATTCAAGATTTTTCTTTTCCTTAGTATTTCCTTTGTTGAATCTGTATTCCTAATGACATTTCTAAATAACCTAGATTATCCCTCGTTCTTAGACTAGGGTCGTATAGAACAAAACAATACCTACACATGTCCCAGTTCATGGGCAATGGTGAAGGCTGCGCTGAGGCCGCTGTCCTTGACAATAGAACAACTTCGCTGACTGTCGCACATTGTTCCAAGTTCAGCCAAACCTACAAGAAGACATTGCTGAGAGTCAGAAAGCTCAACCAAAGCATGCCTACTTACTGTCTGTCTTCTACATGGACACATAGCTTTCACGCTCTTAGGAAATCTTCTGCCAAGTTGTTCACGTAGCTCAATAACAAAGGAACTGCAAATGGCAGAGTTAAGTAGCAATAAAATTATTGAAAAAAATAGAGAGCAAAACATTGCCCTGTAATTTAATGAGGTATTCATCAAGCAACATTTGAGGATCTTTTCAACGCTCACTTCTCAAACATGTCTCAGGCAAGCAGTTACTCACCAAGTGTATCACATTTCTGATTTGATCTGCAGATGTCATGCCTACACAGAAACAGTAACATACAAAGTTGTAAATTGTATACTTGAAACTTCTACAGCACCCACAAAAGCAACAGTACAGGAACCAGCTTCTTATTCACAGGTTCTCAATGAAAACATAAAAATTGACATGCAGACGGATCAAACTTCAAAGTCAGATGACTGAGGTTGGTCGGCTGAAAGGATTTCTTTAACAAGGGATGGCATCTTGAAAAGTAAAGTGGTTAAGGAATGCTTGAAGGATGTTGCCAGTGGACAATGATAAGTAGAATAGTTGGATAATTATCTTGGTTCAAAACAGGACTAGCTGCAATTATCACTTCTAATACAAATTCAAACTTTATAAGAAATCATCAATAATAACAAATTTATCAATCTATCAAACTACGCCTTTGGGGTGGGGGGGGGGAACTCACAAGAAAATATCTTCACACATCATTTCTTCACCATAGGGTATATTTGTCTCAGTCCAACATTATAGATTTGCACAGTTCCCTTTGGCTTTGATACTTTCTAGATCAGGGTAAAGTTCTAGCTAAGATGAAGGATTGCAGGTGAAGTGATAGGTGACGCAACGTCTGGTCCAGATGCAATCAATCAATCAATCAATCAATCAATCAATCAATCAATCAATCAATCAATCAATCAATCAATCAATCAGAATTACTCTAAGCTCAAAAGAAATCTTATCCAGACAATAAAAATTCCTAAGACACCCTGTGGCATAATCCTGCATGGCAACGGCAACTAAACATTGTGAGTCACCACTGAATAACCTACTTGGCATTCAGAACAGACCTTGACATGGTCCAAGGATCATACTGAACATGAGTTCATACTTACACTTAAATAAACAAAATAAAATAAGAACTGGATCAATACAGATCTAATAAATAACTTTAAGTTTGAAACTGTGAAAATCTTCTCCACTTATAAAAAATCTAAATTGCACAAGCCAGCAACAAAAGTAAAGTAGTGTTTGTTGGCAGAGCAATGCGTTATACTACGCAAGGAAACAGAAAATATAGACACAAGAACATCAATAAATTAGGGATATCAACCTTTAGACAGATAGCAGTTCACTAAGAGACGCACAGGAATTCTTATCTCTTCAGACGCTTTACACAATGATCTGAATGGTACAAATGTATGTACTTAGCAGAAAATCCCTGGAAAAAAGAAGACATACTCTTGTGCCATCAGAAGGAGTCATGGGAATGGAATTACATATCACAGGTATAATATGAACAGCAACTAACCAGGAGAACACTTCAATTACACATATTATAGCAACTACCTAGGTCACTGCAAGCATGGGTCTTGACTCTCATTTGACAGGGAAAAGATTTCATAAGTGTCTTTGCCATGGTAGGAAACGAGGAAACCTGCAGCCACTGCAGCAGTGCATAGCAGTGGCTGATGCTGACCATGGCATCTGCTGTAGAGCAATCGCTAGGCCAGGTCAGCTGCAGATATGTTTGTGATGTGGCAAAGAAGAAGAAGAAGAAGAAGAAGAAGAAGCAGCAGAAGAAGAAGAAGCAGAGTGTAAGGAAAGGCTTGGGAGATGAGACAGTAGAAAGCAGATGAAAGACAGACGATCTCTCCATTTGCAAGATAAAATATCTGTCATGTCCTTATCTTGACCAGAAGACGAGGATAAAGCAGTGGAGTAAGGAAAGGAGGAGATGGAGATGGATAGCTGCCACTCTAAACAAAGTGAGTCCTCTGTTCAGCAAGTCTTCTCACACAGGCAGACAGACAGACAGACAGACAGACAGACAGACAGACAGACAGACAGACAGACAGACAGACAGACAGACATAGACAGCCATTCATGTCAGAACAGAACTCAGGCAAAACAAACCAATTGGCAACAGATCAGCCATAAAATCGTCCTCATCCAATCATTGCAACATTGCTTTCATTGTTCAAAGTCAACAAACTGTTCGCAAGAGTTGTTACAACGAACCACCACGATATATACACTTAACTTAATACATCTATACATTAAAACATAACTATTTTTCCCACTTTCTCTACAACATAATTTATAAAATTACGTGATGCTAATATTCGCCACTAATTGGTGAGCACACATACATGTAGCTCTTCAAGCTGTTAGCATTCCATCTGCTTTCGGTTTTCTGTTGATGCTTTAGCCAAAGCAATGTTTCTTGGCCATGGATCGGTGTCCCTCGTGAATTCATGCACAATTTACATAGTCTAATAATAATAATAATAACAATAATAATAACAACAACAACAACAACAATAATAATAACAATAATAATAATAATTCCATGGTGGCTCTTCAACGGGGAACGCCATCTGCCTCTCCGGAACATTGCCACCGCTCCCTGATCGACCTGAGAAGGAGATTTACAATCCGGCAAAACGAGCCGTGGAACGACAGGAGGAAGCGTTCTTCAGCAGATGAGACCATGTCGGCCGAAAAAGAGTCACTCGTCGTGTGTTACGTTCCTTATAAGAGTGGACAAACTGTCGTCGTATAATAATAATAATAATCATAATAATAATAATAGTAATAATAATAATAATAATTGCATTTAGAGGCACCTTTGAGCCCGTTGGAGACGAGAACCAATAAACTTATTTTATTCTTTTACCGCCCAAGGGATCTTTACTACCTCGGGCACAAAAAAATAATAATAATAAAACAATAAAAAAATTTGTAATGCACACACAGTCTTACCAAAATGAGTTTCTGAGGTGCGGATAACCAGCCACCTGGAGACAATGAAATTAGAAATCCAGATGATACAGGTGCGTGAAGGTCAATGAAGGTCAATGAAGGTCAATGAGAAATCGTGAGTTTTAAGGACGGAAATGAATGTAAATTATGAAGTAAGTGCCAATCAATAACTTATCCTTGAAGCGGGAGGCATGGAATGCACATGAGTCCATAACTGTTCTCTGGCTCATGTCTCAGTTGAAAGATCACAGTACTTGATGATCGTGGAGGAGGGATGTAAGGAGTCATTAGTGATTGAATGTAGAGAGATGTTCTGGTACTGAGGGATATGCAACTCAATCAAGCCAATTCAAAGTTCATTCGGAATTCAAGAGGAAACCAATGCAGTTCATAGTTCAGGGTTGAGAAATTTCTTCCTAATGGGACACTTGGTACTAACAGAGTTAAGAAGTTTTGGATGCGTTGCAGCCTGCTACGTTCAAGGTCTGAGAGACTGACATAGAGTGAATGAAGAGTCATAGCTAACGAGTCATCAACTGACTTAACAATGCTTGAGCACCAATTATGATGAGCCATAAAGCAGCAGAGTGTAATCCAGCAGAGCATAAAGACAATCATGCTGTATGTACCAGGTATACATAGGGTATACATAAGGACACTCAGTAAAAGGTCAGCATAGCATAATTTAGCGCTTCTGAAAGGCTCTTGCTGCAAGAAGCGCTTTATAAATTGTCACATAAGAATCTGATCACCTCACAAAAGTTCTATCCCCATGACTGATCTAATCACATGAATCTTGACAAAGCTTTAAAAACCTTGCAGAAAAGAATCATGTGAATTAATACATACAGTAAAATTTCATAAGAAAAAATTGAAATATGATATAGCTATTTAGCATTTCTAAATAAGTTTCTAGAGCACACTCTACAAAATACAAAGTCTATAAACCAGAACTGAAATGTTGTTTAGAAAATTTGCTAATAATAGAATGGGTTGGCTAAAATTTACTATAGAGATGTTCCACAAAGACAGGGTCGCTGATGGCAAACAGACCTCAGTAAATCATTGCAGAGGAGCTGCTTATTATCAGCAGGCTGAGACTGGTGGGGTGGAGGGTTGGAGGGGTGGGGGGTTGGAGGGTGGGGTTGCCTGACACCAACGGTCAGGGTTGGTGGAATCTTACCTGACAATAAATTTTGTCTTCTTTACTCAACATTGACAAAGTGCTAAGTTGTCGCACTAAACGCTGCACAACAGCTACACGTCTCGTCTATTCTAATCACCAGCTTCTATGTACGTATAATTATTTTGTCATCCACAGAAGGTTTCTTTTCCTTTGCAAAGCCATTTTC
Organism: Lumbricus rubellus; assembly: GCA_945859605.1. Taxonomy (NCBI): domain Eukaryota; kingdom Metazoa; phylum Annelida; class Clitellata; order Crassiclitellata; family Lumbricidae; genus Lumbricus; species Lumbricus rubellus. The sequence continues at coordinate 40,178,347 of OX243813.1, forward strand.
AAACAAGCATGCTTAGACCGCCTACATTTATATGAAACAAGACTAACAATAACAATAAGATTTAACAATGATTAATAATAACAACAACAGTGATAATAGATAATAATAACAATGCTTGTAAATAAAAATAAGACCACATGCACAGTGCCACAGTCAAGTGGAGCCTACTTGGAATGCCAACATCACTAAGAAGATTAAAGTTGAGCAAAGACGTGAGAGACTCAGACAAGTACTCAGCAAGAGATTGGTCTTTGTAAAGTGGGGCTAAGGAAGTCCCGCATTCTGCAACGCGGGCTCTAGATCCTGGATTTAGACTAGTAAAGTGAGTCTAATGTTTGAAACAGAAATTAGAGCAAACGTATCCTTAATTGCATGACACCTTATCAGTAAACCCCACATGATAATGATGCATAAACCACACATGATAATAATGCGTAAACCACACATGATAATAATGCGTAAACCACACATGATAATAATGCGTAAACCACACATGATAATAATGCGTAAACCACACATGATAATGATGCGTAAACCACACGTGATAATAATGCGTAAACCCCACATGACAATAATGCGCCATTTTTTGTCTCATGTCCACAGTCAGTGAGCAGTTGAAATACCTGCCAACTGCTCATCAAAAAGCAAGGTAAGAGTATCGGCTAGAAAGATAAATCAAAATTTCAGGGCTACTCTCAAAACACCGAGTGTGAACCAAAAACCTAACAGGCTGGTAATGCATAAAGATCAAAAACTGAGCAAATGTGATAATCATTATAACAAAGAGAAAATTAGAAAGAAGAGTTGTAAGAATCTTACTTGGTGAGTAGTACAGCAGTGTCATGGTGTCTTGGGTCATCGTCATTTGCCACATTCACTTGCTTTTGCCAGTCACAGAATCCTCTCAGAGTTGTAGCAGCATTCTTTGAAACCATTTTTCCTGCCTATGAAAAAAACACTTTCTAAAGTTCCTGGTCTCTATTCCCTCTTCTTATCTCTCTCTCTCTCTTTAATCTTTTCCATTCATTATCACAATCATAAAATCCTAAGTGCCGTTTAAAAGCTAAATGCAAGATTCAAATGCAAGTAACGAGCGTCTCTGAGTAGGGACCTTGAAGGGTGCTATATAAATTCTGATTGACTGATTGAAGATGCCAGCCTATTCACAAACACTGTGTCAAGTCAGAAAGGTTGTCTAAAACTGTCCAAAGAGTAATCAAAATGGGGTCCAAGTCTGGTGTCCTGAATTCAAATGACTAGAGGCACCAGAGTACTAACTGCTAAGGTGTTTATGTTTAAATGACACATAATAGCTTGGATTAACTGAAATCAAATAAATATATATTTGTTTAATCAGCTCTTGCTGACATACCACATTCAACGGTTCACTGGTTGTAGGACATTGTCCCCCCTGGACACTATCCCCCCCGGACACTATCCCCCCCGGACATTGTCCCCCCCGGACACTTTCCCCCCGATTTTTCCTAGGACATTATCCCCCCCGGACAAAATCCCCCCCTTCATGAGACTTCGAAAGTTCTTCATGCCATTTAACTTGTAGGCCTAACTACCTCTGACCTCTCCTTTCGAAATTAAATTCAAAACAGTAGAGAAATGAACGAAAGTGAGTCGATTTGAACTAAACGAATGAGAATCGTATGTAGGACCTATTTGTTTAGTGTCTACAAGAAATGTTTGTTAACGTCAGTTAGGCTACGTCTAACCTTCGTCGTTTTACAATAGAGTAGATGTCAATGCCAATTAGTGCCAGTAGGGATAGAACTAGATTTGAACTAAACGAATGAGAATCGTATGTAGGACCTATTTGTTTAGTGTCTACAAGAAATGTTTGTTAACGTCAGTTAGGCTACGTCTAACGAATGTCAATCGTATATATACATCCTTCGTAGAGTTATTATTACATTTACGCGAGATGTTAGACGATGTTTTGGTGCATTTATTATAGGAGAACTTTACGCCTATGGGGGGGATAATGTCCTACCCCGGGGGGATAATGTCCGGGGGGGACAATGTCCGGGGGGATAGTGTCCGGGGGGGATAGTGTCCAGGGGGGACAATGTCCGGTTACCCATTCAACATAGCTAAAGTAAAGACAGATATTTCTTTCTGGAGTCTAATCTAAACCACTAGACCAGTGAGTTGAGCTACTAGCAGTGTGATAGGCCATGATACTATAACAGATCACAAGAAAGCTTATAAACTCTCGAGATCTTAGCGATAAAGAAATTTACTGCTGATTTAAAGGAATCACTTGGGTCTCCATATACGACATACATAGAAGTGAAGAACTGCATATGCCAATTATACATTCCAACACATTGTTCATTCGACCAGCTACAAGCCATGGCTTATAAGTTATTATTAAACAATCTACCATCAGATTAATTGCTTAATCCACGCAACTTCCTGGCATCTAATGCTTGAACATGTCTGGCCAGTCTTACATAATTATGTTTGCTAACACTAGGTAAACTACATCCACGTGTTTTCCCTCGTCTATGTGTTCACAAAACTAATAACTAATTAATTAATGCACCCCTTTGAGAGGACTCTCCAATGGATCCATCTGTCGAATGTGAGTGACTTCCTGTAAATCTTTCCTCGTTGCTTTCTATTGTATCACACACATTCACACTCACTCAAATGTTACACTAGTCATCCTTTAGCATTCTTTCCATGGTCCTGGAAGCAGAATTGGTTAGGCTGACTGATCTATAGTTATTCTCTTCATGTCTAAATGCATAGACTAGTCTTTTCCAGGAGGAGTCCATCCCTCCATCCCTCCATTCCTCTTTTACCTCTCCTCCAGTCTGCATTCAAGCACCAACAATCTGTGTGGCTGATGTCTGACCGATTTCTCTCCCTCACAACAGTTGTAAAAACTCTAGGATATATTTCATCTGCACCTGTACTCTTGTCAGTCTTTTTAACCTTCCCAGCTGTTCCACTAAGCTATCCTCCATAAACATTACGCACAGCAATTCCTTCCCATCAATGCATAAAAATGTTTTTCTAGTTCTTCTAGTGTAAACACTGTGCTGAAAAACTCATCAAGCACTTCAGGAGACATTCTGCATCCTCCACAACTACTTCTCTATTTCCATCCTACTTTTTGAATGTCATTTCCCTTCTGATTGCTTCTAATACACTCGTCAAATGTTTTGCTGTCTTCTTCACAATTCTTGGCAACTTCTTCTTGCTTGCATTATTACAGAAATTCCAGTTTTTCACACACATGTTTCTTTATTATATCTAAAGTCTTGCAGTATCCTCGTGGTCACGTTCATTCTTTGTCTCTCTCATATAAGCTTCTCCAATCTCCATGCTTTACTCTGCACTCTGTTTTCTGAACCTACCCCCCATCCCCGACTTCTTCTGTTCAATTCTTTTCAGCATACGATAATTATAATCTATCTCATGATATCTGTAACATTTCTTCATTCCTTGCTTACTCCAATGCCTTCAATTCCACCAACCAGTGATGACTTTCTTTGATTGAATTCTTAATCATTGTAACTGAGTCATACTCTCAAAGGAATGCATAAGACTGGTGTCAAATGAAGCAAAATACAATACCAAAACAAAAGCCTTAATAGCTCTACCAGAATAACAAAACTCTAATTGTTAATTTCTAAAGACAAGACTGAGAACTAATATCCTAGGAATAAGGGCAGAATATAATTATAGCAGTGTTGATGCAGAAACAAGGAATAGATCAACAGAGATAAAGATCTTTTTCTTCTGTTTACCTCAACAAGTACTTGCAATTTAATTCTGATCTTATCAGAAACTACTTTAAAAGTAGGTCAGCCAGACACCACCCCCCCCCCCTATGGTAAATCAGCACTCAGGGCATTGTTCCTCAGCTTCAAGGAATCAATTGCAAACTTGGGACTGTCTGGTCATTAAAGTTCTGCCCACAGGTTATTCCAAATCTTAAGAACTGTGGCTGTTGTTTAATGACAGTATCAGAGGACTGGCCTGGTCTTTTCAACAACCCATTAAGAATGTCAGCCTGAAGATTGAGCAAGCAGTGCACCAGGCTCCCACTAATTAATGACTCATTCTCAAGTCCTAGATTTATTCGATTCCTTCCACCAATGGAAAAGTTCTGACTCTTGAAGGTCTGAGCAACTAAACTGCCAATGGTTGGTTGTCTGGTTGTCTGGTTAGTGGCAGTCATCAAGTGGTAAGGATTGGAATAAAATCCAGCACTCAGGCACGACTTACATAATTCAGCATTAAATTAAGAGGAAACAACCCACATGTCATCTAATCTTAGTGTTGGTAAACATACAGATATACAGAGGCAGCAGACAGCAAGCCAGGCAGGCAGGCAGACAAACAGACACACATGCAAACAAACAAGCATTTGGGACAAGACTTTCATTTATTCATTCATTCATTCATTCACTCATTCATTCGCTCAAGTATTTATATAGCACCTCTTCAAGGTAATTACTCAGAGGTGCTCCCAACATATCAGAGAATGACCTAGAGAACAGGTCAGCTCAAGATGGAGGTCATTCCATACGGTTGGGCCAACCGCATAATTATATTATCTTATGCTATAGTTATAACTATGATTGTCATTGAAAGTTGCATACAAAAGCACTGCGTGGGATTGTGTATTTAGTTTCGTACAACTTATGGCTCTGTTCTTCAGATTTATAAAACATCACAGTTTATCCTACTCTTGTACAAAAATAAACACCCACCAAAAAAACCAATAAATTATCAATAATAAGGTCCACTAAGAGCACATACCAAACTGACTAGACCTTATATTGAAAACGTAATTTACATGGCTGTGTAATGGACAGCAGATGAAACAAAATAGATCCTCAGGCCATTTCTGCTGACTTACCTCATTTTGCATTCTCGACATATGTCCGCAATCTTGCGGTGGTTCTTGATCAAACGATCTACATTGAGTGAACACCTAAATCTTGCTTTTTCAGTCATCGCAAATGTGGGTCATTCCCATTCGCATGTTTCACTCAATGCTGCACTTGCCCTTCTTCACATCTTTTATGTTTGTTTGTAATACGATTGCCTTCTACTGTGCCATCCATGTTGGTCTGCCCTGGGGTGTATTTTTCAAAATTTGACCATATGTGTGACTTGCTCCAAAGGATTCCTGCTTCCCAGTGTGCATTGATTTAAGGTTTTGTCTGGGTGTGGCGGTGCCAGTTGGGGAGTGCCTTTGCCTATTTTCCTGATTTTTTTGTCCCACCTCAGGTTTGGCCAGCCATGTAAATCTTTGTTCTGCATTTCGATGTCAACTTATTGTTCCCTTTCCATGCGCTTAAAAGTTGCAACATAATTCCTTTTTACAGATCTCAATGTTCTTTCAGTTCACATCTCTGTGTGTGCACCTTTAATAAGAGTCTGAATGCAACTGCTGATCAATGCTGGGGTGGGACTGGGAGCCCCTCTGAGTAGGTTATCATAGCCTACAGAAGTTCAAAGAGTGAATATCAGAAGCCGTATTTATCAATATAGCCAGAAAATAAGGAAAGCTAAATGAGCTGAAAAGTCTTACGCAGCATAAGGACAGACCATACAGAGCTTGTTTATAGAAAGTGTCATAAGACGCTGCATAAATGATTCCACAGTAACAAACAAGACAGTTGCGGTTGATTGGATTGATAAGTTTGATTGATTATTTGATTGATGCAATGATTGATTGATTGAATGATTTATTCAATGATTGATTGATTGAATGGACACATCGCTGATGGTGTCTTGGTTTGCAACAATTTGTAATTATCATGTTTACAGTAGTTGTGCTATAAGTAGAAGTACAACAGCAAAATGGCTTCTGAATATTTTAAAAAAATGATAATAAAAGAACAGATAACGATGCAGAAAAATCTGAACTAAAGCTGAAGTAGATTTCTGAGTTAAGTAAAGAGCCAGGAAATGAATCTGCTGTGAAAAAACCATCTTCCTCAGTGACTTTCAAACGTACTTTTGTCATAACTGTGCAGACTGGGCAACAATCAGGCATTGATCAAATGGCAGTCTAACATTAATTCTAATTTATTCACTTCATTACAGTTAAGGAGACTGGCCCTGCTTTTGTCAATAGTCAATAGTTAAATGACCTTTGCCATTTGGCTACACACTGTCTTGCCGACACCAGCAGTTGCATAAATGGTCAGGATCCTGTAGGTGGATGGCTGACTAAACATAACAGATCCCATACTGCTCTGTTACAATTTAAATACCAGTTGCATTGGTTACCCAGTTACTTTTAGTATGCTTTTAGTACAAATAAAGAGTTAACAAGCAATTCCAACTGTTGATTTACACTCACTGAATGTCAAGTATAACTATATATTATAGGCCTATGTATGTTGTAAATGAACATCAGCATAGAATAGGATTCCCTACTCAAAACAGAAAGTACAAAATGCTATCTTATGTACAATAGTATGGTATGGTTTGTTTGTATGTGCACTTGTTATAGCGCCCCTTCAAGCTCTCGCTACTCAGAGGCGCTCCCGATGCAGAGCGAACACTGCATCGGAGTTTCACACCGAAGCGATGAGCAATTATGAGTGAAGGACTTGCCCAAGGTCCTTACGCGGCGAGGTGGATTCGAACCTCGAACCTTCCGGCTCCAAGGCAACGACGCCACCACTACACCACCGTGCCCCATGGTATGGTATATGAACATTTATAAAGTGCCTCTTACAGACTAGCTATTCAGAGGCGCTCCCAGCATGACAGCCCCGAGGAAATAAAAGAAGACTTCAAATAGCGAAGGGCTGAAGATGACACCCCCAATATGATCTTACTACGGATAGTGGGAGGAAGTATAGATAAAATTTGGCACCAGATGAGCTTAAACAACTGCTGAATGCATATTATTAGCCATGACTCTGAAATGGTTCTGTTACAAGGGACTAAATATTCTTCTTGGTTCCTAAAGTGCATAAGAATACTCAACACAAGGTTTACCAGGTCAGTCAGTATAAAACAGTGGAAATTTACATCAACAATCATTGTAAACCAAGGAAACCAGCAACAACATTAAACATGGCAGCATATTTGACTGTAACAGTCGAAAATTATTCAGTCAAGGTTTGATACGCCAGTGCATCCAAAACACATAAACACACATGTGAAGCGCTATAAAGGCCATCTTTAGCATGTGCAACTGCACTGAGAGTAGTGACCATTGCACTGCCATATTCTGACTAAATCTGTCAATTAAAGAAAGCTGCCCACTAAATGAAAGAGATTGGAGAATGTCAGGCAAACACATCAAGCACATTAAGTCTAATAAAAAGGCTGAAGATGTCTGATGAGGCAAGGTGAAGTGGTTCAGTCATCACAGCCATTGTGGCTGGCCACCAGACACAGGAAATCCAGTCTGTTATGTCTGCTGTTAATGATACCCTGAACATAAACACCTGTTGCCATTGGCCACACAGCAACTGAGAGCTGCATTACAGACAGAACTGGCCTCTAGGCATTTGACCAACAAGACCCAGGGCATGGTGTTTCTCTTGTGCTGGGGTCAAGGATCAATTATAAACAATTGATCATAAATCAAAAGACAATGTCTCAGATGACCAATGTCCAGTACAACAGACTGACCAAGAATACTGCTAGCCAAAACTAACACCTCAAGGCAAAACAAATGAGGCATGATTAGGTCTGACCTATGTCTGTTTCTACCACCACCACCACCACCACCACCACCACCACCACCACCACCACCACCACCACCACCACCACCACCACCACCTCTGGCAACTGTCATTAATTGTTGAGAAAATGTCCAAGCCTACAATCATGGTAAAATACTCTATATTGTTCACTTCTACTGTTATAATTGTAAGAGGCCTAAAAGGTACAGCATTTAAAGTGCTTTGAATGACCTTTGCCACTCAGTTTTAATGTAGGAGGGAGGAGCCATATATATATATATATATATATATATATATATATATATATATATATATATATATATATCCTCATATGCCAAAATTTAGAAGATGAAGCCAATGACAATTCATGCCATGGTTGCTACAGGGCTAGTTCTGCTTCTTGCTGTTTTGTTTTTCACAATGAAAAAGCACAATCTAAAGTACCTGATATTACAATAAAATTATCAATTAATCTGGGCTCTTTATTTATTTGGAACCATCAAGTCCTTCTCAATGCAAGTGCATGCTATTTTGTAAATATGTTCACCTGTAAATGCACACAATCAGACCTCAGAGTCATTTCAGCTTATTTGTTATTACCTGTATTTCTATAGAAAATAGCGTAGAGTCTTTCTTCGTTTCCCCCCCCCCCATATGTCATCTTATATGAACGAACTGTTCATCAACTCTAATTTAAAACATCTGACAAAAAGACAAAGGCCAGACTTTGTGCTCTTTACCCTTGAACAATGAGCTCATGAACTGATCTCAGAAGCAACAGAAGCCATAAAACCAAGGAAATGGAACAATGTCATTATTTATTAGCTTAGAAAATAATTTACAAAGTATAAATGCAATTGATGAAATTGAGAGAAGAAGTCGTCAACTGACCGTCTCTGCTTCAAGAACGACAACTTTGACGACGACAATCTGAATCGGATTTCCGATGCTTTGGTCGCGGTAGATGTGAGCAACCTACAAGAAATCAAGAGTCAGCTGTGATGAACCTCATTTATAGAAAATAATTCTATCAACTCAAGGTAAGTCTCAATGTAAGACTCAACTCTTACAAACATGGATCTTCATTAACCTTGAATAAGAACGACATTTCTAAACAAATGTTAATTAAATTCTGATATAGTATTAACCACATGTCTATGATGCTACAGCTAAAGTAGACGTGTCATAGACAAAACTTTGTTGCCAAGACTATGCGATTAGGCCAGCGTATAATGTGGTTCAGGTTTATATTTATTATACATCATAGGAGAGTGACATGACATCTACATCATGATCTCGCTCATAGGAGAAGACAAAATGCAATAAGCAACGGACAGCAACATGAGACCATCCACAGAAAGAACATATTCTGTAAAACTAGTGCAGAAGTTGCTCTGCACAAGGAATATCCTTATTCAAATGAATGAAATAAAACACAGAATCTGCAAAGCATTCAGCCTCTAATCTCTCCTCCGTTTTTTGACCAACTGTATTTTAGAAAGAGTAGACACTCCTGTTTTTTGTTTTGTGTGCTGGATGTAAAGAGCAGGGCAGGAGATGTCTACATCATAATACACTGTGTCCCGGAAAAAAGGTCCCATTTTGTAAATATGAAAACAAATAGTAAATATTCATCAATTTTTTTAATTCAAACACCGTTTTATTCTGACATACTTACCAACACATTTGTTATTAAAGGTTCTAAGTGAAAAATTACATCATGATTACGTTGTTAAAATAATAATTTTGAAGCAACGCTTTTAGAAAATAGCGTTCATCAATAAAGACAAAGTTGCTATAAAATTTTTGCGCGAAAAACCCCGCTAAAATGCAAAGAAGTTTATTAGTATATTTCCGGACAGGGTTTTGACATTAGGCGGTCTAAAGAAGTTTATAAGAAAACTGATATTAGGCTATAACTGGTTCATCTGAGCAATGTACGAGAAGTGGTAGACCAAGAACTGCATGAAAAAATGAAAATTTCAATATGGATGCAAATGATGTCATTATGACTGGAACTTTTATATTTTCACCATTATGCCAGAATTAAAACAGCATCAGAATTTTAAAAATCAAAGAATATTTGCTATTTATTTTCACATTTACATTTACTTTTTTCCTAGACACAGTGTATATTCAAGTCTCAGGGTATCTCAAGTCCCTAATTAATACACGCTGGAGAGATAAGGAAAAGCACTTGTCAATTTATCACCCTCTTCTCTCGACAGCTGCAGTCCTTTGAGCATGCATGGCCCAGGCACCAACGAATATTTTACAACTGGAATTAAGAGCAGAGTTTAAAGGAAGGTAACAGTTGAAAAGCATAAGTTCCTACGGAAGCAAGAACCATTATACAGCTGAAGAAGATGATATTGGCTTGGTGCATCAAACTAAAATACAGGAGAAGACCTTGAACTGATATCTTTATGTTCAATTCCAGATCTTAGCTGAAGCCTGGATGGCTAGAGAACACAAAAATTCTTAGAAATTTCAGTGCCAAGTGAAGACTGGTTCAACAAACATGAGCTTGCTATAACTCTTGGTACATGAACTTGATTCACACCTGCCATTACTCCGGCTGTCAACTACTCTGGTGGGACAAGATTCCCCCCTTACCCCTTCAAAGAGACTCACAGACAGCTTCACTTTCCTCACTGAGTAGCAGTGCATGTCAAAACATCACCACTTTCCAATATTTGCATTCTTTCACATGCTGCAATGGAAAGTCGTCATCAGTTGAAGTACAGCTCAGCAAAACTGAACCATTAACAGACACCTCCTACCCCCCCCCCCATATGATGACAAAATGTTCAACATATTTTGAAAAACTGGTAACAAATTAATTACTAACACCAATCAGTCAGTCAGTGCATGTCATGAAAGCACTGCCAGCTGCAGATTGCTCAAAGTTGAACAAATTCATCTCTGGTCTATGGAGGGGTTTAGGGGTTAAACCCCCTCCATTGGCCTAGGAAGAAACGTTTTTAAAAGGTTATTTGTCCACTTATATAAGAAGAAGCAAGCACCTAGCCATACCCCCCCCCCCCCCAATCATAAAATCCTGGCTACACTACTGCGACAGACAGGCATTTCGAAAAATGAATGAAAGCGACGTACGATGGCCATTAGCGTTAGAAGGTAATGCTCGAGATCATCTCCATGAAAACGTTTCATTTCCATATCTGCGACGACCATGACTTCAACAAAACGCTGCTGCGACAAATAACGACGCTTCCGTCTCTTTGGTGGACTCGTTGGTGTCGGTGGAAAGACCTCATCATGATCATCATCATCATCGTCGTTGTCGTTGTTGTTGTCATCATCAGTCAATCCATGATGACTCGATTCCACGTCCATCTTGTTCTTGCCATCTAAAAACACCAAGCAACATCATTATTTACTATTGCTACAGAGCTCTAAGCAACACCATTCACTTCTGTCAAAAATCAAGAAAATATGCAGAGAGTCACAAATGAGTTTCAAAGATTTCTGCTATGGATTGGCCAGTAGGAGAAATGATGTTTTCAATGGTTCATGGAAAAAAAGAGGCATTTTTATGCACTCCAGCCATTACACCATCCAACAACTTCATGCTGCGAACTGCATTTCTTTTTCTTTAGCAATGGGTAGATTCAGTAACAAAGTGTTTTTAGTTACAGCAAATGGAGCCAGGGAGTGTTCACTTGAATTTTTCAGATCTCGCATTCATCTAATTAAAATAAGAATTTGACAAATAAAAGAAGAGTTCAAAGACACGAGCACAAATGTGGGGCGTGGTGGTGTAGTGGGTATGTTCGTCGCCTTGCAGCTGAAGGGTTGCAGGTCCGAATCCACTTCAAGTCACCGCGTAGGGACCTCGGGCAAGTCCTTAACTCCCAATTTCTCAGCGCTTCGGCATGAAACTCCGATGCAGTGTCCGCTCTCTAGTAGGGAGTGCCTCTGAGTAGGAGCTTGAAAGGGCGCTATAACAAGTGCACATACAAACAAACAAACAAAAGAAATAGAAATTTCAGAGTGACTAAAACTCACACCATGAACCAAAGAATTTGCAGGTCAGCGATATAAAATAACATCTACAGCACAACATAATTGAACTTGATGACAATGAAAACAGAGGTTGATTTGAAAGCAATGCAAAGTAAATAAAAAAAGTTTACTTCTACCTCATACTGGTAATCAGTTACTGCTGTGCGTTACTTTTGGCAAAATATATTCAGACACCCAAAAAATAAGTTAAGTAGAGTAATGCATCAAAAGTGAGATGGTTACACACCAGTCTGACAGATGTGCAGATGCATCTCTTCTTGATATCATTATTAATTATATTTGCAACCCTTGCAAAAGCCACAATGAAATGTGAAATTTGACGACCTGCAGACTGCTTCAGTCAACTTATCTCTTTATCAAACACTTCTCACAATAATAATAATAATACTGATATTAACATGGTCTCCACTATTCATTTAATTTAAAAACGTTGATAGTGAGAACAGATCAGATTTGACCAGATGTAGGAATGGACATGTTTTCAGTACTGGCAGGGGCAGCTCCACAGGTCCCCCCAATTCACTGTTTCAGCATTTTTCCTTTGACAGCTTTACCGGAAATCATAATTTCCAAACTTCTAAAGCACCACTTGAAATTAACAGATGTGGGCCATATATCTGAAACTACATACAGCTCAATGAAGTTCTTTGCACTGAACTGACAAATGCAGACAAGCAATATTACCCTCACTGATTAATTCATCACAAATTTGCATATCTTCTGCCAGTCCTTCACTGTTCAACTATCTCTCTCTCTTCCTGTGGCTCTGTGTCTCTGTCTGTCTGTTTCTCTTCCTCTGTCTGTGTGTTCAGTCTGTCATTATGTCTGTATGTCTTGCCATCTGTCTGTCTACCTCTGCTTGTCTGTGTAGGTAGTCTGTCAGTCTGTACCACCCTATAATCTCTGTTGCATTGTTGTGCAGAAAGTGGTAAATGATTGACAGCAAGTGACATATTGACTGCATTGCAGCTTTTCTCTGCATATCAACTTCGTTCCCTGTTAGCCGATTTGCCCACAATGACCAAAGGGGGATAATGATGATCACGTCATCATCCTGTCTACTGTTAGCTGTCAACAGAGTCTCCTGATTGAAAGCAATGGAGACGGACAGACAGAGAAGTGCTTTCAACAGATGATGGATGAAGTGACCCAAGTGAGCTTACTTTCATTGGTAATATGACTTTCATGTCAAATCTAGACACTGTCTGCAAAGACCACAGTCACTGCTAAGCATAACCATTGACCTACTGCTAAGTACCCTTTAGACCACTGCTGCCTACACTTTACCTCTTGATTCAAGTCACCAAACCACTTCATTAAGTTTCCAAGATGTCACAGGTCATTATGTTAAGTTCATATTGTCACATAGAGTGCAAGGAAAGACTGCTGTTTCAATTTATTTTTATTTTAGTGGGTGGAGCCCGGTAGAGTAATGGCATAGAGAGCAAGAGGTAGTGAGTTCGAGCCCCCTTTGGGCGGACATGCCTTGCAGGCTGCTATTATTGCAGGCTGTCTGTTCAGTTAGTATAGTTAAATTTGATGTTAATTAAGATTACTGCATAACTTGTACATGTAAAGCGCAGTGCATTTGCAGGCGCTCAATTAAAGAAAAAGATTACTATTATTATTATATTATATAAAAAACAGAATAAATATTTGGAAAAGCAGAACAAGCACAAATAAACCTGCTTATTTTGTTTGAACCAATGTGTTGAACTTGAAATGCATTGAAATGCATTTGCCTGACATGACATTCAACATGACCACAGCACATGCTGAAGACAAAGCCTACGCAAAAAAGTAACCATAGCCTCCTCAAGAAGAACAATTCTCACAAAATGCAAACAGTGGAGAGCGATACAAAAAAATGCTATGATGTTGGGTTCATTTCGAATCATTCTGCTCAGGACACAAATGAAATTGATAACAATATACTGGCAATAGAACCACAGACAAGGAAGAGAAAACAAAGGGCCATGATTCAAGGTAAAAGCAGCTTGTGCCAGATAATAATACATTGCTCTGAACTGCATTTCAAGAGAGCAGACGAAGGCAATGCTTTTCAAACTCACTTAGCCGCAAGTTAGACCATTCTTCTAAATAATCATAGCGCAATATCAATACTACATTGGCTCCCAATGCCTCCCATCTACTATGCACCCCTTAGCCAATGCATCTCTCCAATATGCGCTGCTGTTATTCTCAACACAATGTAACATAAAACACGTTCGCTAGATACCATAACATTTATTTTCACGAACCATGCTGAGTAATCATTTTTATGAAAATCTCTCTTTTTAAACTAGTTTATCGACCAGCCGAAATGGAACAGACGTTTCTGAATGTCACAAAAAACATTATTCTAATCGGTCTAGACTCGTCGTCCTTCTTCTTTTCTACACAACTCATGCTGCTGCTGCTGCTGCTGCTGCTGCTGCTGCTGCACAGTAACACAATAAGTGTTCCTCTTCACTGCAACAAATGCATAAAAACTTCTGTGTTTACGTCTCTTGCTACACGGACTATTTTACTGTAAGAGGAACATCTGTCAGGAACAACCAATTGCCTGGCATCACCAACCACCAGTGGTAGGTAGGCAGTCAAATGATTACAATAGAACTTAAAACAATAATGCTCCTTGCTGACTTAACAAATCATGATATCCTATAGGCTGCAAGGGCTGTAATACTAAATGACCTTTAGAAATAATAATAATAATAATAATAATAATAATAATAATAATAATAATAATAATAATACTACTTATAACATTATTAGTATTATTATCATAAAAATAGCAGTAATAGTAACAGTGCATGTACAATTATTGTGCATGTATGTGTATATAATATATATAGTATACTGGAGCTGCCTCTCTCATTATATATATATAATATATATAAAATATATACATATATATTTATATACACAAAACATAAAAAGCCCGGATGACAACTGAATGTGAGAGAATTGCAGTTCTCAGGAGGAATCCCACATTCACTGATGATTCAGAAATAAACAATCCAAGTGCTAGAAGCCTCATTCTTTTAGATCCAGGGAATGGGAAAACCCAGATTTGTTCACGGACAAAAAGTCACCAGGCACAGGCGTTGGAAGGACATGAGTCACAACTGCACTGGATGTGGACTTGACTCAGCACAGTTCAGAGGTCATCACCACGAAAAGGAAAAGACAAAAGACGAAATCAGTTTCAATCAATGCATTCAATTTATAAAGATATCGAGTCTCAATGTGAAGATAATAATACCAGAGAAAGAGAGTCTAGATATCAATTTCATAAATTCGTTTAACTGATCAACATCATTCGCCTGACAACAAAATCTGTCTAATAATAATAATCCATAATTGATCATTTTGACGATGATGCTTCTGATCGAGTCATTCGAAAAACATGGACTGAAATTATTTCGTCTGCTGCTTTGTTGTGTGTTACTCATTTAACAACAATTCCACATATTATTATTATCAGCTCTTGCTTCTATTTCCATCCATCTCTTTGAATATAACCTTCAAGGCTCACACTCATTCTCATGCTGGGGCTGCCTCTCTCTCATGTTGTAACACATATCAACTAATGTGCATGCCACACAGTCTACTGGCAAATGCCTCTTGACCAGCCAATACACAATAGTGCCAATATTTCTACTCACCATCTCAAGCACAACACACCGTTACAAACTTTCATCCTGCTCTAATGCTTGATTGCAATTGCATTTGTAATGGGAAGCGTTATATAATAAACAAATTACAGCTTCAATATGATTGAATAAACCAATCAAATTACATTTGACTAAAATTGCAATTCGGTCAAAGTTCAGCATTGCACATAATCATTATTGAGCAGGACAGAACATCGATGGCAGTGAGCAGTGAGTACCAGTGTATAAAGAACTTGATCGAGGTCCTCATACAGCAATCTTCTAAATGGAGACCTTGAACCGACACTTAACAGACCAAGCACTTCATCCATTCAAACACCCCCCCTCCACCCCCATAATGACACTCAAAGAAATACAACAATGAAGAAATGCAAAAAAGTAAGACTGAGCTGTTTTAAAGTGTAAGCATTGGCTGTCTTTTGAGCATAACAATTGCATGCAGCTGAAATTATTAACACCAGACAGCCTAGAGCAAATCTGGTAGCATTCTTGGCTAACAGATAGGTCATATTTACTTAACCAATAACCAAACATACAGCTCTGTATTGGCATATTCATCTTTTATTTCATTTTTGTTGCTTGTCAGGCAATATAATCAGGACCTACAAAAGGTGTTCTAGAACAAATTGTGCCAATATTATGTGAACAACTGAATTAATTTTATTAAAACTCTTGCAGAATTCAAAAAGCATTTTATTTAGTGAGAAATTGCTATGTTGGCCATATTTATTACACACAAAACTTTGGTCAAACATTTGAGGAAAATTAACCATTGTTCACCTCAGTCCATAGATTTGCACACATTGTGTGCTTTGGCGTGAAACTCCGATGAAGGGGCGCTGTAGTCAGGAGTGCCTCTAAGTATAGAGCTTGAAGGGGCGCTATAGAAATGGAGACACAAATAAAATAAATTGTGTGGTAAGGAGGATATGCGGCACCTGTCAGGGACTGTGGATCCAACAAATTAATCAATGCCAGCAACACCTGTGCTGAGTGCTCTTCATGTAATGGCTACAAACCGTCAACCTGTGAATCGGTGCATAGAAGAAATTCCCTTCTGTAGCCACAATGTACATTTCGTCTCCAGCCACATTCGATGTGTTTAGCACGACTCTATCATTAGACAATCTGTGCTCAAAATTAATTTGCTCAATCATTCTCATTTGCTCAGAACTCCACTGCAACTGTATCTGCTCTTTAGTGTTTACCTTGATTCTAGCAAGGGTGCTTGCATGCTTCAATATTGAATAGTATTTTGTGCTTTATCATCAATATGTTGCCACCATTTTGACGTGTCCACCATTAAGGGTAGATTCCCATGATGTGGGACCATTGAGTCTAGAGACCTGAATGATGTCATCAACTAAGAAAATCTCAGGATTTTTCAATGAAGAGAGGTTACAAGATTCTTTGGAGTGTAGACAGGTCTTGCAATGAATTGGATTCCTGTCCTGCATCAGCAGATCATAATCTGGGTGAGGAGGAGGAGGAGGCATGCTGCTTCAAGAGGTGCTTAGATGATGCATCATTAACCAATGGAGGGAGGTGCTCAACAGAGTGGTGGATAACCTGTTATAATAACAATCACTGACAATTAAGGTCAGAGTTCAAATCTCATTGTGGAGAGAAATCTGATTCAAGATTTCTGCTCCACCTGTCGCCATTATTAGCTAAATTGAGCTATAATGAGTACACTGACTGTACAGTATACACTGACTGTACAGTGTACACTGACTGTACAGTGTACACTGATTTTACAGTGCACACTGACCGTACCGCGTACACTGACCGTACAGTGTACACTGACCGTACAGTGTACACTGACTGTACAGTGTACACTGACTGTACAGTGTACACTGACCATACAGTGTACACTGACTGTACAGTGTACACTGACCATACAGTGTACACTGACTATACAGCGTACACTGACCGTACCGTGTACACTGACTGTACAGTGTACACTGACTGTACAGTGTACACTGACCATACAGTGTACACTGACCGTACAGTGTACACTGACTGTACAGTGTACACTGTCTGTAAAGTGTACACTGACTGTACAGTGTACACTGCCAATGAAGAAGAGATCGGATGGTGGTGAGGCAGATGATCAGCCGCATGCCTTCGTAAGTCAAGGCTAAGAATATGAAGTGGTTAACACTTCATACGAATGGTTGCCTGAGGGCTTCTCGCTCAAGGGACGACTTTGTCTTCTTCATTAGCGAAGTGCGATAGATTGGTAGACAGACGAGTTACGGGTAACATCAGCCATCGTTGCATCACCTGTTTCGTCTCATCCTCCGCTCTGCCACACGATTCAGAAACGCAGAAAAACGCTTCAACTATCAACTGCGCATGGAATCCATTCGTCGGCTGAGTGTACTGTGTACGTATGAATGAGAAGATTACCAGCGGTGAATTTTTAGTTATCTAAACATTGCCTATAACGTGATGGACCTACTGCTCTTGACCTCTTTGGCATTGTACTTCTACCTGGAAAACCATGCTGAAAGCCGAAGTTTTTATATGAATAGCAGACGTTTGCTCGTCCTAAGACAGTTGAGAAGAATTTTTAAAAGCATCATCTCATGAGATGCGTGACATGATGCCATCTCATGAGATGCGTGTCATGATGCCATCTCATGAGATGCGTGTCATGATGCCATCTCATGAGATGAGTGTCATGATGCCATCTCATGAGATGCATGTCATGATGTCATCTGGTCATTTGCTGAACAGCATGGCAAAGTGAACATGCTCTTAATGTGTATAGTGCTATAGCAATGCTACCTACTCATATGAAATAAGTCCATAGCATAAGAAAAGAGTTGGTCATAATTTAATGACTTCATTTCATTTTTTCTCTTCTATTATTATCATAGATACTCCATATTTTCCTGCACTAAGAAAGTTTAAAAAAACTTTGATGAGAATACCAGCCTGCAGCCCACGAGCAACATGCCCACAGCCCACAGGTCACATGCCCACCAGAGCCTTCTATTACAGTAATTAATAGAAGGCTCTGATGCCCACAGGCCACATGCTCACAGTCCATGGACTGCATGTCTGGGTTTGGACAGCACAGCAAAAGACTACTGAGGAACCCAACTTTTGTTACATGCAAATCTGAATCTACACCAGTGTTGTACATACATCTTCCAAAGGTTAACGACGAATTAACCTTGAATCCATCACCAAGAATGTCCAAGAATGTCCAAGAATGTCCAAGAATGTCCAAGAGCTTAGTTCTGTTCTGCAGCATGGAACTGCAGGAGTCAAAGCACTGTATTTCTGGTGTGAATTGTGAGCAGGCAGTGAAGATATGTCAGCGAAAATAAGTGTAATGCTTATTGAACAACAAGACAGAGTCCAAACGGAATTCTTTGCCTTAAGCATAATGAGTGCAGTGCAATACTGGAATAATATGCTGATACATACTGTTTCTGTTATGGCTTTGGTCTGAGAAGTTCTAGCCATGTACCGTATGCATATATCTTTTGGAAATGCTGATAAGAGGCGGGTCACGGTAGTCAATGGCAATGGCAAGAAACCAGACCAGTTTCAGGCAGAACACAAACATCATAGTTTCAAGACATCACGTAGTCAAAAAGGCAGAGTAAAGCTGCATGCACATCTGGAACAATCAACCAATCAACGTTCCTAACTGAATGCCAATACTGTTGAAGATCTACAATGTATATCCATGAATTTTGAAGGAGTCAGAGAAAGCATGCCACTGGTCATTTAAGATTGAAGAAAAACGAAGAGCAGACCCTAAACTAGCCTCAACGGAGTTACCAACTTCATGTTCCTTAGCCTCAGCATCTGATGATGATGATGATGATGATGATGATGATGATGATGATGATGATGATGATGATGATGATGATGATGATGATGATGATGATGATGATGATGATGATGATGATGATGATGATGATGATGATGATGATGATGATGATGATGATGATAATTGGTTTGCTCCAGTCATCTTCTTGCATCATCATCTCATCCCATCAGGAATAGTGCAAGGACAACACAGCATACATCCCATTATCAATCAGTTTCCTACTTTTAGAAGTTCAACTGGAGCCAGAAATAAATTTCCCTCCTGGCAAGGATCTGAATTGCTAATCACTAGACTACCAAGCCCCTAATTAATAAACATAAGTGAAAACAGTAGCAAGTAATTCGAGAGTTGATTTAGACAATGAGCGAAAGAATGAAAGAAATAGCTGAATGTGGTTGGCATACAAATGGCATTCTACAGAACTTATGGTGAGTAGCGAGTGGTATATAGTGTAAACAGAAGTGAAAAACTTGGCGGAAGACCACAGCTGAAGAGAGACGGCATCAAATTGAGTTAATTTAGATGATTAAGTACAATGGTGTACGTAAGATGTAAACAGTCTACAGCACGCTAAAAAAGGCCAAACAATTATTCAAGGTGATGAAGGAGTATACAAGGACGTCTGGATATATCATAGTCATCGTATTAACAAAGCATTAGAAAGCTATAGTAATAAACGAACAGTTAGTTACTTAAATTCCTTTGACCATGAAGCTGATAAATGGGTTGCTGTCAACATTGAGCAATGCAGTTTTAGTGGAATGGAATTTGTGATAGACAGACAGAAAAAAAGACAAAAGATCACAACTCAAGTGCTTTGCACATGTATACAATTTCCAGAAGTTTGGAAATAAAATGATGAGCAGAGATAGTTTGATTGCTACTCAGAAGAAAGATCGTTTTTAGAAGAGAATAAACTACGGCAGTGCTGTCCAACCTTTTTATCACAGTGGGCCGCAGAAACGTTATTCTTGAAGCCGCGGGCCGCAGCAGCTGAAATTTAGGCCGTTTGATAATAATTATTAACCAATATGACATTTATTATGGAATAATTTTGATGCAAAAATGAACAACAATAAATGATAGCATGCATACTGCATAGCCTACCCTACACATGCCATGTCTGGCCTGCTTTATAATAGCCTAGTTTTTCAAGTAGACCTACTTCATTTTACACAAAGTGCAAAAATTCAGGGTACTTCACCAGGGCCTCTTGAAATCGCCTCGTGGGCCGCATGCGGCCCGCGGGCCACAGGTGGGACAGCACTAAACTATGGCATTGGCAAAGCTGATTGGAAAAAAGCTTTTAGAAAAACAAAATCATGAAACCATGAGAGCTGACAGAGTGTGCAGAAAGAATAAAAATAGCACACAAAAACTGGGGACAGATTCTCAAAATGAGATGAAAGAAAACCTTAACTAAAAGCAGCAAACAAGTCTATAAATGTGTAAATACTGAATGATGTTTGTTTATATCATTTCATTTAGTCCTCATGGAAGAGAACGTAGTAATATGAAGGCATTACAGCGTGGCACAAGAGACCGTTGGCCCTTGAAGTCGCTCCTCCGTTGACTGGTGCCGACTGGTCCTCTCACTGCTGCATGCACTTGTCTGCCTTGGCTGCCTCCTCTTTCAATCCATCTATTTGTGTCTAAATCACAGTCGTCGTCTTGTTCTTCGTAGACTTCAAACACTGATGGGATAATAAAAAACCTGAAGAGAACCAAGGATGCCTCCTCCGTGGTTCCTCTCTCCCTCCACCTCTCCTCCTCCTTATGACATCTTATCCTTCCTCTCCTCTTTCCGTCAGTGGCCAGAATAATCATGCTTCAGCAGACACAGCCAGCCTCAAAGCACAACAAACCCAGCCTGAAGAGGTTCTGCTGACATCGTTGTCAACTGCTAACCCTGGATACAAGCCGATTAGCTTTATGACTGTGCTCTATGCTGTACACATGAGCTCAGCAATACTACAGAACTGCAACTATGCAAACATCATTCATCAGGTGGATTTCTGCTCTTCTGAATCAAGAGTCAAATGCAACTGTATTATCATCATGTCTCAATTTATCGTCTGAAGCAGTTTATCCACTGCCTTCAGCTTCAGAGCTTCTCAGATTGTAAACAACTAGTCCTGAATGGTTTCACTTGCATGTAAATACACACAAGACGATCAGCTCGAGAGTTAAACTGAGTTCTGATCTTCCTCTCATGGTTGCATTTGACAATAATGCAGTTAATGAGCACATAACAAACGTTGTGCATGCTCTTAGTGAATTTCTACGTAATTTGACACCTTTTGCATGTCTTTGCACAGTCTTTGCAAATGGATTGGCATGTCAACAGAGCCAAGGCAGGTGTGTTCATCAGTTTTATGCAAAGCAGCTTAACCATGACAGCCATAAAGTTGTATGAACAGCATGTAAAAATTTAATTCTTGCTATGTAGGTAGGCCTATCTAGTTGTTGCCAATATCTTGACAAGTTACTCGTTCATTCATTCATAGCTCTTATACAATGCCTTGCCCACGTAACTATGGCACTCAGCACAATCGTGGCAGAAGAGACAGTTTTCTCAAGTGTTTGAAAAGTGCACACACACACACACACACACACACACACACAAACACAAACACAATTCCTAGGAACGACAATGCGCAGATACAAAGCAAAGTTTTCCAAGTAGTTGGTCCAATCTGCGGGAAAAAACATGATACTTCACCACCGAAGTGCATGCAAAAGGAATAACCAACTCACGCTATGCTGATATGGGATAGTGCATCTCAAGTAAATACTCAGAGATATTCCCATGTTGCACTGCCAAACCCTAATCAAACTCCTAAGCTTGATGCACTTGATGTGATGGGAAAAAACTCAGCTAAAACTGTCCTGCAATAATCTGGTTTCACTTGTCAGGGTAAACTGAAGTTGGGGCTACAAGTTGAGACATGGAGCACAAGTCGCATCAGAAATAAATCGACGTCTGTCGCAAACATGGTAACCACCACCTTGCATTTTTCCCAGGAGACTAAGTAGCCTACAATTCTTTCTTGCTCAGCCCAATCGAACATTAGCTTATAATGTTAAGACACATCTGTTTGGATCCCAAGATGGCCATGCTCACAGCATTCTCAGCAAGTCCTTAAGGAGTGTTATATAAAAACCCAGGCACAATTGGCGTTACTTGATGTTTATTAAATTCCAATAACAATCGACATCAGAGTCATGAAAATGGTATGAAATATTAACATTTAACAGGCATAAAATATTAACATTTAACAGGCATAAAATATTAACATTTAACAGGCATAAAATATTAACATTTAACAGGCATTAAACAGTGACATTAAATGAATAAAAAGTCTCACTAACTGGGTAAATTAACTTCTGATAAGTTTAAAGATTTCAGGACATCTGGCATTCCTAACAATTTTACATACTACATGCAGCTGGTCTCTGTTGACTTTGCAAGTGTGGCATACATACAACTAAGCCAGTTCACAAAGAAATACTAAAATACAAAACATTCTAATCACACAAGTGTTATATAAGAAAATAAACAAATATAAAAAAGCATTTAATAATAACAACAACTCAAAATCAAATAATAATTTAAGTGCATGCATATAACACTGCTTCTTCATCTGCCACAGAGTTCACAAAAA
Organism: Lumbricus rubellus; assembly: GCA_945859605.1. Classification (NCBI taxonomy): domain Eukaryota; kingdom Metazoa; phylum Annelida; class Clitellata; order Crassiclitellata; family Lumbricidae; genus Lumbricus; species Lumbricus rubellus. Next base: position 40,201,277 of record OX243813.1, read on the forward strand.
TTATCGGTCAACAGAGAGAGACACAAAGTGACAAACAGAGGGACACACAGACAGACAGTGAGACACTAACAGAGGTGGAGAGACACACAAGCAACGTCTGGATTATAAGGGCAACTAAATATATTCATTGTTTGTATGTTTGTTTGTATGTGCACTTGTTATAGCGCCCCTTCAAGCTCTCTCTACTCAGAGGCGCTCCCGATGCAGAGCGGACACTGCATCGGAGTTTCACGCCGAAGCGCTGAGCAATTGCAAGTGAAGGACTTGCCCAAGGTCCTTACGCGACTTGAGGGTGGATTCGAACCTCGGACCTTCCGGCTCCAAGGCAACGACGCCACCACTAGACCACCGCGCCCCGCATCATCTAGTTGCCTTGACAGCAGCTGAGCATCTGAATAGCATTGGACAGCCAATAATAGCCAAGGGGCTTTAGTTGGACTCACTGTCAGCAGCCAATAAAAATAATGTTACACAAAACAGGCAGACCATTCAGTGAAACAATAAATTTATTATTCATTGCAAACCTCTGAGAGCCTCAGGCCAGCTCCCCACAACAGACTCTTTTCTCCATCCATCCGTCCATCTTGCTTTCCATCAATCTTTCCATCCATCCATCCATCCATCCATCTATCCATCCTTCCATCCATCCATCCATCCATCCATCCATCCATCTTGCTTTCCATCAATCTTTCCTTCTTTCCATCCATCCATCTTGCTTTCCATCAATCTTTCCTTCCATCCATCCATCCATCCATCTTGCTTTCCATCAATCTTTCCATCCATCCATCCATCCATCTTGCTTTCCATCAATCTTTCCTTCCATCCATCCATCCATCTTGCTTTCCATCAATCTTTCCATCCATCCATCCATCCATCTTGCTTTCCATCAATCTTTCCATCCTTCCATCCATCCATCTTGCTTTCCATCAATCTTTCCTTCCATCCATCCATCCGTCCATCCATCTATCCATCCTTCCATCTTCTTTGCTTTCCATCAATCTTTCCATCCTTCCATCCTTCTTGCTTTCCATCAATCTTTCCATCCATCCATCCATCCATCTTGCTTTCCATCAATCTTTCCATCCTTCCATCCATCCATCTTGCTTTCCATCAATCTTTCCTTCCATCCATCCATCCGTCCATCCATCTATCCATCCTTCCATCTTCTTTGCTTTCCATCAATCTTTCCATCCTTCCATCCATCCATCCATCCGTCCATCCATCTATCCATCCTTCCATCTTCTTTGCTTTCCATCAATCTTTCCATCCTTCCATCCATCTTGCTTTCCATCAATCTTTTCATCCTTCCATCCATCCATCCGTCCATCCATCTATCCATCCTTCCATCTTCTTTGCTTTCCATCAATCTTTCCATCCTTCCATCCATCCATCCGTCCATCCATCTATCCATCCTTCCATCTTCTTTGCTTTCCATCAATCTTTCCATCCTTCCATCCATCTTGCTTTCCATCAATCTTTTCATCCTTCCATCCATCCATCCGTCCATCCATCTATCCATCCTTCCATCTTCTTTGCCTTCCATCAATCCTTCCTTCTTTCTGTCCATACCTCCTCCGTAGGACATCTCCGTCTCACTTGATTGATTCATCCATTTCTAGATTGCAGAAAGTTCCATAGTCCTCAATGTAGTCAGCCAATAAATTAGATCAGAGAGATCATCCCTTGACCCAATTCCACCGCTGCCTTAATCAATACCTTCATCAAACCAGTTGTTTGTCTTTTCCACGCACACGCACATACACACACACAATTTCAGTAGTATAGTGTTGGGCTACATATATCCATAGTAGCCTATAAGCCCAAGCCATCCTAAACATCAGAAGACTTCTTGCTGAAGCAGCATCATCATCATCACCACATGACTTCCAACAGAAGTCAATAAAAGTCCGATTAGAAATGGATTAAGTGGAAGGCCAGAGAAATTGAAAAAACGAAACAGCTACCAGTCCTTATCAGATTCCAGCTGTTCTTAGCTTATCAGCTGTTCCCATGGATAAATGAATAACAGATTTGGAGAAGCAGATCTTTCTTGAGTTGCCACGCATTAGTGGTGAGCCGTGCACGTCTTTTCAATTGGATGCTAATAGGTGCCAATTGCAACAGCTGGTCTTGCAGAATTGCTTATCAGAGCAACAGTAAATGTAAATGTACTCCATGCTTTATATAGCGACCGTAGATGGCCTCGACCCTGATCATTTTTCAATGAATTGATCGTGTCAGCAAATGCACTGTATGAGGAAAAAATTCCATCCAGACTTTTTCTCTATTGATTCTATCAGTCACACAGCAATTCATTTCCACTACAAAAGAAATGAGAGACCAAAAATCTTGCCGTTTGCTGAAAAGGCCATTGTCAGTTCAAGGCCTGAGTTATGCGATTGCATCAAATGCCTTCTAGCAATCATACAGTTACACAACCTTACACACACACACACACACACACACACACACACACACACACACACACACACACACACACACACACACACACACACACAGAGACTTTCATGTGGAAGTTATCCATTGTATAATAGTGATCTCTTCCTAAACAATGATATATACATATAATCAATCAATTTTTTTATAGTAGGCCAAAGTTATATGGTATCAATTGTTTAGCTCATATCCCTACTCCTAGTGAATGTAAGTAGGATTAACCAGAAGACAAGTCATTTATTTGGACTCAACAATGTCCTCTAAGTCAGGGGTTTTCAAACTGTGGTCCGCGGACCCCTGGGGGTCCGCGGCTTGTTGCCAAGGGGTCCGCAAAGCAGGTCCCGAAAACCAATAAAAAATAGTACATTTGCAATGTTTTCATTATCATCTAAAATTATATAAAAAAATAACTGATCTAGGCCTATATATAAAACAACTGAGCTATAAAAACATCTGAGCTATGGTTATTACTTACTGATGTCTAGTAACAACCTGTTTTTGCTCATTAAGCGAATATATAGGCTAATTATGCATAACATTAGTTCCTTCTGGTGCTATTTTAGTGCACGTTAGTGTAATTGTGACGTACCAACAGAGACGCAATTGCTGCTAGACGGAATTGCTGCTATAGGCCTATTTTAAAAATATAATATTAATATTTTCAACGTTCTTCATAACCATGGATAAATTTCTAAAGAAAAAAACTGACCAGAACTCAGAAGATTCTAACGACAAAGACCAAATGTGAGAAAAAGAAAAAAATCCGCAAGTAGGCCTAGGCCTCCACACTTTCCAGAGTATATTTCATTATTGTTTCATTGCAGACGGAACAAATTATGATTAACCTCTTTGCGTTATGTCATGAGTGTGCAAACTCTGTCTATAGTCAGGATTCAATGAAACCCGTGAAATTAAAGCGACATTTAAGGACAATGCATGCAAATTGCAGATGTTGCCAAAGGAATATCTCGAGAGACATAAGGAGCTGTAGTCCTAGGCTACTTAAAGCAGAAAGGTAAAATAACAGCTTTCGCCATGTGCAGTAAAATGAAAAAGCTCTATGTGAATCGTATTAGTAGCATTGCGAATAGCACGAACGAGAAAGCCTCACACAATTGCGATTAGCCAAATTTATCGCATAGGCCCATGGGGGTCCGCCACCAAACCACCACATGCTACAGGGGTCCCCAGCTTAAGAAAGTTTGAAAACCCCTGCTCTAAGTGGCCTCAGATATTCACTAGTCTTCCACTGGTTAGACTGTTGGACTGTAAGCCATAATGTCTTGGGCTTGAATCCTGACTGAAATTTGTTGTGAGATTCAGCTTTACTCTTCACACTGTACCTCCCAGCAAACACAACAATAATGAGGTCACACAGTGGAAATGACAGGGGTGAGTTATATTGCTGGCCACCCACCACACTAATCTACCAGGACATAGTTGAGTCCAAATAAATTACTGCTGCTGCTGCTGACACTTCATACCTATGGCTGCCATTTGGTGATAGCCTACCTGTAATTTTCAATTGATTTATAAAACAAATCAGCATAGTCTGCAGGGCTTATGAAATGGCTTTGAACTCTAGATGTCACCTCTCTACTGAACAATCTGACCTGGCTGTTTTTGGAGACCTTGCACTATCACTGAGCACTGCTTTCAATGTGTGCTGTGTACCATCGTGGTCTCTGTGTACCATCGTGGTCTCTGTGTACCATCGTGGTCTCTGTGTACCATCGTGGTCTCTGTGTACCATCTTGGTCTCTGTGTACCATCATGGTCTCTGTGTACCATCGTGGTCTCTGTGTATCATCGTGGTCTCTGTGTACCGCCACGGTCTCTGTGTACCATCATGGTCTCTGTGTACCATCATGGTCTCTGTGTACCATCATGGTCTCTGTGTACCATCATGGTCTCTGTGTACCATCGTGGTCTCTGTATACCATCGTGGTCTCTGTGTACCATCGTGGTCTCTGTGTACCATCGTGGTCTCTGTGTACCATCGTGGTCTCTGTGTACCATCGTGGTCTCTGTGTACCATCATGGTCTCTGTGTACCATCATGGTCTCGGTGTACCATCGTGGTCTCTGTGTACCACCATGGTCTCTGTGTACCATCGTGGTCTCTGTATACCATCGTGGTCTCTGTGTACCATCGTGGTCTCTGTGTACCATCGTGGTCTCTGTGTACCATCGTGGTCTCTGTGTACCATCGTGGTCTCTGTGTACCATCATGGTCTCTGTGTACCATCATGGTCTCTGTGTACCATCGTGGTCTCTGTGTACCACCATGGTCTCTGTGTACCATCATGGTCTCTGTGTACCATCATGGTCTCTGTGTACCATCGTGGTCTCTGTGTACCATCGTGGTCTCTGTGTACCATCGTGGTCTCTGTGTACCATCTTGGTCTCTGTGTACCATCATGGTCTCTGTGTACCATCGTGGTCTCTGTGTATCATCGTGGTCTCTGTGTACCGCCACGGTCTCTGTGTACCATCATGGTCTCTGTGTACCATCATGGTCTCTGTGTACCATCATCGTCTCTGTGTACCATCATGGTCTCTGTGTACCATCGTGGTCTCTGTGTACCATCGTGGTCTCTGTGTACCATCGTGGTCTCTGTGTACCATCATGGTCTCTGTGTACCATCGTGGTCTCTGTGTACCATCATGGTCTCTGTGTACCGCCACGGTCTCTGTGTACCATCATGGTCTCTGTGTACCATCATGGTCTCTGTGTACCATCATGGTCTCTGTGTACCATCATGGTCTCTGTGTACCATCATGGTCTCTGTGTACCATCGTGGTCTCTGTGTACCATCGTGGTCTCTGTGTACCATCGTGGTCTCTGTGTACCATCGTGGTCTCTGTGTACCATCGTGGTTTCTGTGTACCATCGTGGTCTCTGTGTACCATCGTGGTCTCTGTGTACCTACTTGGTCTATGTGTACCATCATGGTCTCTGTGTACCATCATGGTCTCTGTGTACCATCATGGTCTCTGTGTACCATCGTGGTCTCTGTGTACCATCGTGGTCTCTGTGTACCATCGTGGTCTCTGTGTACCATCGTGGTCTCTGTGTACCATCGTGGTCTCTGTGTACCATCATGGTCTCTGTGTAACATCGTGGTCTCTGTGTACCACCATGGTCTCTGTGTACCATCATGGTCTCTGTGTACCATCATGGTCTCTGTGTACCATCGTGGTCTCTGTGTACCATCATGGTCTCTGTGTACCATCGTGGTCTCTGTGTACCATCGTGGTTTCTGTGTACCATCGTGGTCTCTGTGTACCATCGTGGTCTCTGTGTACCATCATGGTCTCTGTGTACCATCGTGGTCTCTGTGTACCCAACTGCTAACAGCCTATGTCATAAGCCACTCATTCCCTTCCATCCAAAGGCAGTGGCCATAAATTTCAGTCACTAAGTCTTGTAAGCAAAACAGAGGATGACGACATTGCTCGAGTAAATCATATGCAACCATCAGCAGACAACTGAATATTCCACCCAACCAGACATAATATATAAGATCACACAGTACTCCTGTAGCACTGCCCTGGCATATCTGGTCCCATGAGTTCATAGCTTACCTCCCCTCCCACCCCTCTGTTCCTCTGTTCTCCCTCAGTCTGTCTTCAGAGAAAAGCACATCGGCTGGTTGCAGCAGTCTCCGTCTGTTCTGTTTGTCACACCACACACCAACCAAGTTGTGTGTTTTAGTTGAGTCAGACTGTCAGAGCAGCGGTCGTCTCAAGTGCCATTCGCACCCACACAAGACTTGTACATCTCTCTCTTTTCATGATAATATAATAACTCATCCTATGCATGCTGCTCTTTCCCACTGATTTACCAAGACCTTGAACAAGATGTAGCGATGAATTCATTGAGGTTTCTGTAGCTTTGAACAAACTCAAGAATCAGAGATGTTTGACCTTCGTGCTTTACGACAATGTGACTTTTCTGCTCTATTGTATCTAAGTCTTGTTTATCCTTAAGCAAACATCTTAATATGCTAAGCTGGCCACTATGACACCACCTTTAGCACTTAGCAATACAGTGTCATGCCAGCTATTGAGGTCACTGTTAGACCGGTTTTTTATCCTAGCAGTGGAATTCCAGATAAAAAAACTAAATCTAATTTGCAAAGAAGTTTCAATAATTGAGATAGATTATTATGTACTCCATGTATTTGACAAGAAGTCCATGCACATGAATTAGAAGGCTGATTTCCAATTAGCTAATAATATAATTGAGATAGACTATGACACATTGAATCATTATTTTCGTAGACAGAGCAAGAAGAAACCAGATCTTTCTGCCATGTCATCCTTACACCCTGACCAGACATTAACCTAAGAACAGATTATTTCAAAATTCTGTAAATAATAGCTTAGAACTTGATAGAATCATTAAAACATCTCTTTGAAGATTTCTGTACTGCAGTTTAATTTAAATGGAGCAACAGCTGACGAAACTAATAAAAAAAAGTAACTTTTCAAATTAGACAAGTACATTTAAGCATCATCCACAGAAATTACCAGTGGTGTACACAGTGAAAAACAAAAGAGGGTCAAGCACTGAACTTGAGGGACCCTAGCAAATCATCTAAGTACACTTGAATGATCGAAACAGAAAGAAAAGCACAGCAAACCAATTAAGGATTGCAGGTCAAAACACATTCGCCAAAGCTGATGGCAATGCAAGGAAATGATTGGTTGACAGACTTATCAACATGAGCAGAAAAGTGTCGAAGAGAAGAGCAAGAGTTGTTGCTCGATCCTTCCTTTAATATCCATGAAGTCAGTTTGAACTGAGCAGAGTAGATTCCAGACTGAAAATTAAGATGAATAAGTTGGACGACAGGCAATGAATGAGATAGCCTCTGTCATGAATCCGTATACATTGGTGGATTGATCTCATCTATCGTACGTCTCATGAAGAAGTTTCTTTATCCAAAATTAAAAGCTGACACTTGCCTATAATTAGACAAGTGAGTCAAGTGTAAGTTCTTTAGTAGAGGATAAGTTATACAGCATGTGGAGTCATTGTGGACTGTTGGATTGAAAGTAGCCTTTGTCACGTGTGAAGTTAATAATTGAAGTTATGGTTGGAGCCAAGACATCAATAACTCAGAAGAGCTGTTACAGTAGTAGCAGCATCATAGAAAAGGTTTTCTTTGGTGAGGAAATATGAGTAAAGTAGTTCCATACAGAATTAGTACAGCTGCTGCTGATAGCAATAATGAGCAACGGCTGCTGATTTAATCAACGGCTTTTGAGTTTTTGATTTAGTTTAGTGCAGAAAAATTTACTATAGTATAAAATTGAGTGGTATAGAATTTAGAATAAAATAACTTTGTATACAGAAATTTATCAGAAACAGATGAGCCTGCAAGGAACTTAAACCTGACACCAGAAATATAATCTGTGTAGAAATTCAGAAATTAGCTCATTGGCAGTCACATGTGCAGTAGGACCTACCATAAAATGTAACTTATCATGAGTAGTACTTTATCTAAAGCCATACACAATTACACATGATCTGTGGAGCAGGACTCAGTGAACTATGCAGATTTAGCAGATCAAACAAGTTTTCATGCAAGTAGTCTGTTTCTCTCGTGGGTCCCACTAATGAGAAAGGTTGGCAGAGGAGAAATTCAAACAAGACTGGTCAAAAGTGGGTCAACTTTAGGACACTACAAAGATACCAGAAACTCATTAATGAAGCATCAAAGGTTACTGCTGAAGCATCAAAGGCTACTTCCCAAGCATCAAAGGTTACTGCCACAGCATCAAAGGTTACTGCCAAGGCATCAAAGGTTACTGCCGAAGCAACAAAGGTTACTGCTGAAGCATCAAAGGTTACTGCCAAGGCATCAAAGGTTACTTCTGAAGCATCAAAGGTTACTTCTGAAGCATCAAAGGTTACTGCCCATTGTACAGATCAGTAAGCAAACTGTGAAAAAATTACCCTAAGTTGCAAGTTTCTGAAGTACCGCAATCAATGCTTAATCGCTTCTAATAATACAAGGAACTCTTTAATTTATTAATCCTACACACAATCACTAATTTGACCTGACCAATTCAAAATCTTCATCCTAGAACATGTCAAAAGTAAATCTCTCAACATAACTTAATTCACAGACTACATAGGTATAGTCTAATCCTGCCTTAGAAGAGTGGTGAGAAAGCCTATCCAATGACATGCATTGTCAGGAAGTCTTGTCCAGTGACATGCATTGTCACTTGTCATTCATTGCACTGGACACTGTGGACAGAGTGTTGGTTATACTCAACAGAACAAACCACTTGACAGGTGAGACTTCTGACAAGGACAGCAACAACAACAGCATCACCAACAATGGCCAACAACAATCAGAGGAGCCCCACCCTCACTCCCATCCTTACTCCTTCCATCCATCACTCCCTTTCTTACTCTCTCACTCCTTTCCTCCCTCCTTGCTCCGTCCCTACCTCCCTCGACTCCCTCTCTCCCGCCCTCCCTCCCCTCAGGGCAGCTCTCCATTGCCACACACACATTAACCGTTTGGCAAAGAAGTGTTGACAGGCAGAGTCCCTACTTGCAGCTTCAGTACTTGGCTGACTGTCGTCTGTGAGGACCACCCAGACCAACCAGCAGACTCTCAAGAACCAATACAGGGGCTGAGTGGATTTAGGATAAGGAAAGGAGTACTAACCATCAAGGGAAGAAGAAGCAGCAGAAAAAGAAGAAGAAGAAGCAGCAGCAGAAGAAGAAGAAGAAAAAGAAAAACAAGAAGCAGATGATGATGGTGACGATGACGATGATGATGACGATGGAGAAGAATAAGAGGCACTCAGACTCAGTCTTCAGAAACTCAACTGCAGACATCACAAAACCAACTCCATCCTCAAATATTCTATGAATGGTTCTTGTCTTGAAAAATCATTCTCAGGTTCAACAAGTAATAATTGTCAATACGACAATAAGATGTGGTTGTCGTCTGTATTGGCATTAATATATTGTAGTCATTGTCTGCTTAATGAATCTTTTCATATCCAATTCAGTCACTGGATTCACTTCTCTATATCTGCTGTTCTGATATCAAAGAGTGACAAAGACACCAATCAAAAGCTACTGTAAGAAAAATCACAATCAGAAGCATAAAGCACTGGAGAAGCCAAAAATAGCCACAATTGCAAAGTCTGTATTTGACCATTCCATTTATGTAGAGCCACTTCAAAACTAATGATCCAACCATATGACGTTGAATGTCATCAGCACCCCGAAATATCATATCTAATAATAGCGCACAAAGAAGAGCAAACACTGTTGGACACACACACACACACGCATGCACACACACACACGCATGCACACACACACACACACACACATACGCACACACACACAGCCATCCAATGGGACAGATGAATACCCATCAGTACTTTTATTCTCGAAACTTCTAAAGTGCCACTCAAACGTCGAGCGCAAGGGCACCAGCTTATTTATCAGTTGCTGATCATGTCAGTTATTGAAAAGTACATAGATGTGTAGCTCTATATAATCACAGATGATATTGTATACAAAACACCAAAAGCTGTCTAAAATATGCTCAAGAAGAACTCATTGATAATTATTCTTGGATCATGAATTGTATTTCTGAATCATATGAAAGCAAATGCAAAGGAACGGCTGCTGCAGCTGCAAACAGTTCACCTGCATTGCAGACAATGAAGACAGAAGATCGATTGTTTTGAGATCATGGCATTCTTCATCCTCCAGCTAAACAAAACCTCAGACGCATATTGGAAGCAGATGAAAAACCATTCCACTGTAATCACCTTTTCATACACCTCAATCCCTCGCCATTCTTGCTCCTCCTCCTCCTCCTCCTCCTCCTCCTCCTCCTCATTCCTCATTCCTCAGTCGACTCTCCTCCATTCTCAACCAATCCCATTCCAACATCCTTACTGCGTTGCCAACTGACCACTTTTACATTTTGATCGTTTTAGAGTGGCACCGCACAAGTCATATATGCACATATACAGTTCATGGCAGTACAATAGTACATGGCAATGGAGAGAGGCATAGAAACAAGTGCAGCTCACCTTACAGTCTCTTTTATCTAAGCTCAAAGCAACTGTACGTGAATTACACAGCAAAGTCGTTATCAGTCATTCAATTGCAGGTGAATAGTTGCATAATGTCGCACAGGTGACCGTTAAAGATAGGAAGAGGAAGGTGCGTATATATATATATATATATATATATATATATATATATATATATATATATCTGTGCTTCTTGTTACCAATAGCAACCACTACTAAGGAGGTAGAAAAGATCTGTCACAGCAACAAAACATTTCTTCTCAATAGAATCTGTTTTGAAAGGAGCATCAAGTTCACAAGCTTCTCATCATTATCCATCTGTAGTGTCGAGAAACACACACCCCCTCCCACCTGTGCAATGCATACAGTATAGCCAATGATGAATGATGTACAATTTGATTTAAGCATTGTCAACTGGAAATCATCATAAGACTTGTAAGTAAGCATCTGTCAGAAGATCTTTTTTCATTTAGCAGCTCTCAACAGGTCATCCCATAACTAACGTCTGTGGTCTGCGGTCTAGTGGAATGTTTCAAGTCTCACATCCAAAACAGTCAGAGTAAGTTGTAAGCTGAGGTTAATTCGCTCGTTTCACGAAGCAGGTCTTTTGCTGCTTAGCTGTCTGCTGCCCTTGGACGGCTCAAGTCCGGAAGACCCTGGAAGAGTTGCATCCTCCACCCTCATCCTCATTATCCAGAAGTGTCCAGATGTGAGGCTAAGGACTTTCTGGTCAATTTGGCATAAAACACCAGTGGTCACTTGACTTGCCTAAGATTCGTTCTACTTAAACTAATACTAGTGACTATGCATTTCGCCCAGGTAGTCAGTGCTCACTATCTTCAATTGATTTAGGAATCCTAAGAGCACCAATTATACTGACAAATACCTGGTCCTGCATTCCTACATTTAACGGCCTTTTTAGAGAAAAGCCTTAAACTGACGTGCAGCAATACATGTACATGGATTAGGATAGGAGGCAGACAGGCAGGCAGACAGGCAGGCAGACAGTTAGGCAGGTAGACATGTTACGTTAGCCTGAAAAATGGTCAGAATGTCTTGCATTAAAACACTTCCAGATGTTCTTTTCAACCAGTTATCCAAGTCCACTTACAAAGAGGAGAAAATACTGGATTCACGAAATGGTCACAGTGAAGAGAAAAGACAGCGATTTACAAGACATCTGCTTACAAAACCCACAACAGAACAGCATTCACAGATCTGAGTAATAGAGTTAGACATTTAACAGTAAGAATACTTTGACTTCTAAACAAATAAGAAAAACAGAAAAACATCAAAGGCAATTGAATGTTTTTGCTTTCTCGATCTCATTTTCATCGCATGTCTTGTACAAGCAAAATCTTTTACTCATAATTTTACAATTACTGGATTTTCAACACGGACAAAATCATTTTTTATATATCTTTATAGGATGCATTAAAGCAGTCTACTCTGATTTTGCCCAATCAACAGAAAATGACCCAGCAGTAAAGTACAGAAAATAACTTATTTCCTTTATTGCTCTTTAACGTATAGAATCTGGTCAAATGCATATTAACTGAACACAAATCAGATGAGATTAAATGATGATTAGATCAGGTGATTCCAAAATAAACATTTATCACTATTCACAAGCCTAAAATATGGCAGCTCTGGTGAACATACATATCCTTTCACAGCTAATTCATTCATTCATTCATTCATTCATTCACCCAGAAGATTCACATAGCACACCTCCAAGATTCCTGCTCAGAGGTGCTCCCAGTCCAACTCCTGTAGTTAAAAGAACACGAATATCTGAAGGAAGATTCTTTCACATGACCTGTTTAACCACTGAAAGGAATCTCAAGAGCTACATCCAAGGAACAGCCTAAAATGCCATGCTGTACTCTATCATCAGGTCTCAGTTCCTAGACTGCAGTGATCCATGCAGTTTTTGCTAGTACAAGATGTACATTGCACACGTACATTGCACACGCACATTGCACACGCACATTGCACACGCACATTGCACACGCACATTGCACACGCACATTGCACACGCACATTGCACACGTACATTGCACACGTACATTGCACACGCACATTGCACACGTACATTGCACACGCACATTGCACACGCACATTGCACACGCACATTGCACACGTACATTGCACACGTACATTGCACACGTACATTGCACACGCACATTGCACACGTACATTGCACACGTACATTGCACACGTACATTGCACACGTACATTGCACACGCACATTGCACACGTACATTGCACACGTAAAGCAGATGAAATCAATGTGCAACACGCATGGTTCTACGCAATTGCTGCTGACAAATTTCCTTCCTGACTACTGATCAGCTGTAAGTAATATCTGGTACAGAGGAAGTAGTAGTACTTTCCTCTTCTCTTAGACTAGAAAACTAGGACAAATCATCAGTGCAGTTTCCTCCTCCACATGCTTCTCCTCTTCCTCTTCCTCCTCTTCTTTCTCTTCGCCTTCCACCTCAGAAGCCAAGATTTAATCAGAGCCACACTGAACAGTGAACAGTGATTTAGGTCATCGTAAATACTTCAGGAGGCTGTTTTACGAATGCCAGTCAAACTGTATGTTACAGACAAGTTGTTTTTAGTTGCAGCAGCTAAACCTACATCTCCTCCTCCTCCTCCTCCCTCTGCTCTTCCCACAGACTTTCACATTCTGTCTGTCATCCACTGGTGTCTTTTCTACTGTGGTTTTCCTACACAAATCCAAAGTTGCACAATGGTTTTATTTTTTGTTTGTTAGAGGCGCCAATAAGCAATTAAAATCAGAGTTCTCTCTTCTTCAATTCTTAAGTACAAAGAATTTTTTAAATCAAAAAGAAGTTGTTAACAACATAGGTATCAATTTTCCAGATGTGGGGTGGATGAGTATCTCTCTTGTCCCTCTTGCCCTACGTGCGGGCATCCATGGTCGTCACTGCTAACAAGTCAGATTCACTCTGCCTGCTTCGAATGGATTCTGTACATTTAAGCTGTACTGTCTTTGCATGTCGTCCTTGCCTGTGTGATTGCATGGGAGGATACAGAGGTGGTGGGGGGTATTCTGATGCAGGATAGAATCTTTGGGTCCAAGAGCCTGTTCTCTGTCTGCAGCTGGCTAATTTGGGTTAATTTGGGCATGTGCTTACATCAGCCAAACACCTGTTCAATGCGTTGTCCCAGCGGCTCAAAGTATATCATCATCCTCCATCGATCAGATGCAGCTGTAAAATGGTGTTTCTGTGCCACAGGTGGTGTGACCTGTTAGCCACTAAAAGAAGATGAGACTATGCAAGGAATTAGCCCAGAAACTATGAAAAAAGTTACTTTGAGTCTAGTACTGTCACTTTTATGCACATCGTTCTGCCAAGAACTGCATTTTACAGTCACAAAAACAGTTAAAGGAAATTTTTCGAATAATCTGTCCGCAGAAGATACAATGCTTACTTAAGTTTTGTGTGTGTGTCTGTGTGTGCACACCCACCAAAATAACATAAGGTGCATGTCTGGAAATGTGAGGTGCAAAGCCTCCGTGGAAAGCCAGAGACAGTCTTATCAAACAGTAGCTTCCTATTAGCCCATATTTTCAGGCAATTACAAACCTCCAACATCATTAGGACAACAAATTCCTTGCCTCTTCCTCCACTTTCACCTCAACCTGTTTAACATCTGGGTTTGACATTGATGCTAATTAACCCCAAATTTTATTGCAACAATTCTGTTACACCTGCTTTTGATGGGGGTCTCATCCACTGCAGATTTAAATATAATTGATCACTTTAAATAACTGAATGCTGCAACGTGATCCAGAATAAAACAGTCTGTAGCTGTTCAGCTGATATAGAAACATCTGGCTCCGATTCCACACAATCTTCAGACACCAGCGTCATGTGCCATCAGACATTATTTGCAAAAAACTCAGGCAAAATGGCAGAGACTGGCAGGTTGGTCAGAATTAATTGATTATGACAGATGACAAGAATTCAGATCGACTGACTAAATGAATCAGAGTAACTTTCATGCTACAAAATTGGAGGAGGAGGAGGAGGAGGAGGAGGAGGAGGAGGAGGAGGAGGAGGAGGAGGAGGAGGAGGAGGAGGAGGAGGAGGAGGAGGAGGAGGAGGAGGAGGAGGAGGAGGAGGAGGAGGAGGAGGAGGAGGAGAAGAAGGAGAAGGAGGAGGAGGAGGAGGAGGAGGAGGAGGAGGAGGAGGAGGAGGAGGAGGAGGAGGAAGGAGGAGGAGGAGGAGGAGGAGAGGAGGAGGAGGAGGAGGAGGAGGAGGAGGAGGAAGCAAGAAGAAGAAGAAGAAGAAGAAGAAGAGGAGGAGGAGGAAGCAAGAAGAAGAAGAAGAAGAAGAAGAAGAAGAAGAAGAAGAAGAAGAAGAAGAAGAAGAAGAAGAAGAAGAAGAAGAAGAAGAAGAAGAAGAAGAAGAAGAAGAAGAAGAAGAAGAAGAAGAAGAAGAAGAAGAAGAAGAAGAAGAAGAAGAAGAAGAAGAAGAAGAAGAAGAAGAAGAAGAAGAAGAAGAAGAAGAAGAAGAAGAAGAAGAAGGAGAAGAAGGAGAAGAAGGAGGAGGAGGAGGAGGAGGCATCGATGAAGAAGACAGATGGAATTTAGTTGAAGACTCACACACACACACACACATCCACCCACCCATCCACCACCCACCCATCCATCCACCCATCCATCCATCCACCCACCAATCTACCCAGTGTACCCACCCATCCATCCACCCCTCCACCCACCCATCCACCCCATCAATCAATCAATTCACCATCCTAATAACTCTCCAAAAGGAGAGGATGTAATCTGGGTCATTGTACAACACTTGACTTCAAAAAGTCAGCAAAGACCTAATTGCTTCCTTCATCATTCAAGTAGGACAGAAAGTAAACACTTACCTGTGAAGTCACAATGGCCACTCTCCTTCTTTTCTTCCACAGGCAGCGAAGTCCATTTGTAGATGACATGCGGTAATCCATCGGTTGAAGAGGATTTGCAGGATTCCGAATTGTCACCCACACCGCAAAGTGGTTCAATGAAGTAGCGCTCTTTAAACGAATGTATTACGCCAAGCTACACAAACAGAAGAACAAGACATTTGGTTTCTTGCAATAATATGGCACCAAATAATATTAATACCTTCGGAGTGCTGCAAGTATAATCACACAAATTTATATAGCACCACTTCACGAGAAGTGCTCCTGATCTCACAGCATCAAAAAGCAATTAAACAAACTAAATGTCAAGCACTTTGAGGCTAAGAGAGACGAATATGTTCCGACAACAGGTTGCTACACAACATACTAAAGAAGGTTTGGACGAACTTCTATGTTGAACTTCAAACCCGAGGCATCCATGCATCAGTATCCTGTGCAGTTCCCTTAGCATTAAACCGGATATCTGCCTAAACCAACGAATATTTCCAATCAGTCTGGTCACATAGACTACAATTAGTTCATACAGAAAAGAGATAAGTTGTAAAAAAACAGCAGTGCGATTATCCAGTCTGCAGCATGGTGCCTATGCGTGCAGGCATTGCAGTGCATTGTGTAAAAAGAAAGAGCATATTGTGCGAGTATAATAGTAACAAAATAATAATACTAATGCATGCAGTAATAATACACAGTCAGTCGCTAGAACTAATAACAGTTGTAAAGTTAATTGACCTTTTAAGGTAATAAATAAAGACAATTTCTGTACAGAGACAAAGATTGAACTCTGCATAAAGTGACCAAGAATGCACATTTTACTAAAGCTGGGAAAAGAGGTGCTTGCAAATCCCAGCACATGTCATGTTGGAGAACCAGGGCAGTGCCCTGAAAACATACTATCTGGTCCAACAGTCAATAACACACAAACTTCATTACATCACAAAGCTGAATGTCTAGCTTAAAATAAATGAAAAAATGATATGCTACACATTGGTTGTTTTAATGATTGGCCTTAGATGTTGGCAGATGGAAACCTTGCGCCAATGCACCTACATAATCACTACAAAATCACTACATAATCACTACATAATCACTACAAAATCACTACATGAGTGGCTGAATAACTCTGCTCTGTTTCCAGTTAATTGCCTCAGTGCTTTTGTGAGTCATGAAGCGGTTGAAGACATTAATTAGCCGCACTTGAATCTGTCAGATCTGAGGAGAGAAGGTCCCAGAGTACCAAGAAGAATTATTAACCACAATACCCAATAAGGCAGAAGATATCAAGCAGAGAAATCAGGTCGTCCCAAGACCTACATTAATTTCCAGCTGAATGCATTATCTGCATTAAGCCAAAGGAAGCACAAGTTGACAGCATGAATTTGTCAATGGCTGCGTACAGATCTATTGCCCCAAAGTCATTAAGTTGTCTAATCACCCATTTTAATTGCCACATTCTTTCATTACAGCAAATTAAGTTCAAATGAAGCAAGATAGAGAAAATGAGAATGACCAAACCTTACTACAGTCTTCTATTTTAAACAGACTGAAAAGAAGCTTCTGTCAACTTCCAAATGCTTTTTTTAACTGTCTAACAACAGGACCCTACAAAGATCTTTATCAACTCTTAATGAAAGACCAACATTAAAGGCAGAATGAGCTCAATGACAGGATATTTTATAATATTGATGTATGTTGGTCTTTTTAATAGGCCACAACCATCCATGCATAACACTCAACAGATATCCTTCACTAGGTCACAACCATCCATGCATAACACTCAACAGGTATCTTTCCATTTGTCTTGAAGACAGAAGACTCTGAGCAGACAAGTCCCATAAATGAAGCAGTATAATCTACAAGAAACCTGCAGCCAACAAATCAAGCGACAAAGAGAGTGAGAGACAAAAGGAAAGACAGACAGACAAAGAGAGTGAGAGACAAAAGGAAAGAAAGACAGACAGACACACAGACAGAGAAAGTAAGAGCAGCGATGAGACACAAAAGCATATATTATTATATTATGCTTTCACACAGCTTGGTTAGTTTCGTGAATTGCACAGTTCTTCAGTCTTTGATCTCTTTCTTTTCTTCTGCACTTTGAACTCTCTCCTCATCTCATCAAGCGGATGGATGGCTTGTTGCTAATTAGAGACCAGATCTGGCATTAGTTCAAACCAGGTCAGACAACTGAGCTGCTAATTTGCTACCAATAAAATGCCTCTGCCTCTGTTAACTTTGCTTCTAAACCTCAGTAATCTTTGGATCCAAATCTTGAGAACAGTGAGCTGATGTTCACATTCTCATGAAAAGTCTTTAAAAGTCATAAACTACATCCACATTGTAACAAGGGTGTGTTGCATGTAGAAAAGTTGGCTCCAGCTTCAGTAAAGCAACAATTCAAGAAGATTCACCATTGCTGTTGTAGCTTGAGTGCACTACGAGTCAAACTTCACATTCTGCAGTAAAAGGCCGACCTTGGTTTTGCGACAATTTGACTTCTATGCACTGTGCTTATAGGCTAACAGATAGAACCATCTGATGCCTCCTGAACTTCTTTGCTTCAACCTCAATAATTATGGTCTCTATGTCAATGGGAAAGCTCAACCACCATTAGCCATTCCGAAATGGAAATTATTTCCAGATAGACGAAATGTTCGACTAATTCAATGCAGAACTCAGCAACTAAATCACTCGCCACAACAACTATCTGTATGTCTTGTTTTCAATGCCAAACTGACAGCAACGCTTTTCACAAGAACTTCTACAAGGATAACAGTCTGAATATTTAGCGAATCGGTTCATCATAGAAATTTGTTCTGTCCACCAAAAAATGTGTCAAAATCTGAAGAAAAGACCAGAGAAGGCGAATTTCGTTGTTATTTCACCTGGATATTATCTTTCGTTCAAAGACCAAAACTCTGATCTTACATGTCCTTCATATTTTCATTTAAGGCGTCTCAGGGCTTTTCGCCATTCTGTTTCATCTTCTGTTTTTGCCACTTTGGTTCATGCTTTCATTTGCTCCTCAATTGACTACTTTAATTCTCTTTTAATTGGTCTGCCCAAGGTTCGTCTTTCACCGTTACAGGCGTTCCTAAATGATTAATTGTACGCCTTCCATGCTACTTTCACATTTCTCCCTTCATGTTTGAGCGGCTTCATTGGCTTCCTCTAACTGCGCACATTAAATTAAAAATCCTCATCTTGGTCTCCAGAGCACAACAAGCTCTTGCCCCAAAATATCAAGCCGATGTAATTCTCCATTCTCTTTCAGCCTTCTCGCATCGTCCACTTCGCTCTTCAAGTAGATTTGATCCTCTAATTCCTCCAATAAAACAGCCATGGATCAGTTCCAGCCTTTTACCTCAATTGGTTCCTCTCTTTGGAATATGCTGCCCCTTCCCATCTACTCAATCTCTAATTCTAATTCTAGCTGGTGATCTATCCTCCCATTTTCTTTTCTGAAAAGCTTCTTTTTCCTCATGGTCTTGCACACTGGAAATACCTCTGAACGGTTCACCCTAGTAGAGGTGCTTTATAAATGCATTAATGCAACACAACGCAATACGAAGAATAAATTAAAACAGAAGGCACATCAAGATGAGGCAAACAAAGCAAAACAGAGAATCAATAAGTCAAACATGGATGCTGAGCTTTGATACATTCAATGAGGTGATAGGTCAAATTTCAAGATCATCGCATAATGATATTAAAATTCATGTTATCGTGCAGCGCAACAGCAGCTAAATGCAGTGAAGCAGAAAAAGGCAAATTAAAAGGTTACAAGTACATTTAAACAGCAAACACCACGAGAGCTTACAAAAAATATGATTAACAAAACCAAAACTAAGTCGGAATAGTTGTATTAGAGTCTGCACACTCCTACCTTAGTCCCTCCACTTGCTGTGTGCACATTGGGTGATACAGGTCTACATATTGTATTGGTGACATTATATTATTAAAAAATTGTGATTATCTAAATTAGCAGACTGGTGGTTTAGTTTAGTGCACAAGTTTTTAATTAATCTTTGTGTGCTAAATGTCGTGGTCATTGTTTGCTGTTCATATAACTATGCTTAACTATGACAACTTATTCAAGTCAAATTATAGCCAAGTATTGTTGATCAAAAATAAATAAAATGTTTCTACTTGTAATAAATTTGGTGTCTGACTTGCCAGAGAGCCTCGGTGGGAGATGCTGGTCTAAACCCTTCTACAGCCTTTGACCCCTGAGGTCAGAGGTAACCCACAGTACCACTTCATAACATGTAATCATAGACACTAATGAGGCAATTCTGCATTCTGCAAAACCTTCCATTTCATTGGCTTCACTTACACCAATAAATAACTATAGTTCTCATAGTCATAAAACTTGAGATTACCGCAATAAATAAGTCAGGTGGTACTATTACTTGGTTGTTGTATCCATGAATGGACAAGAGCAGCACAGTCAATGTCGTCGCTAGCACAGGGTGTCACTTGGGTGGGGGTTGAAACATTTAACATTTGCTGACCTGTAATTTCATAGTAATGGTCACAACCTGATTCAGCCGTAATAACTGTGCAGTTAATGCATGCTTGCTGAAGCTGTTCAGTGTTCACAGGCCAAGTCAAAGATCGGCTAAACCAGCAGTTCCCAAGCCGTGGCCCGCATGCCAAAAGTGGCCCGCCAGGCCTACAAAAATGGCCCTCATCTCTCAAAGAATTAACAAACATATATGAAAAAAATGACAATTTGTTTGGACAAGATAGAACACATAATTGTTTCCAATTACAAATTATTTTATTTTGGTGTCTATAAATACCACCAAGCATTCCATTTTGAATGAATTCTAACAATTTTATATGCTTTTATTAATTAAATTTTAGCCTTGTGGCCCCTTAATGTCCGTCAACTAAGAAAAAGTGGCCCTAGTGTCCTCCAACTTTAAAAAAGTGTGCCCTCAAGTCAAAAAAGGTTGGGAACCACTGAGCTAAACTCGGAAATTCATTCATTCTTAGAATTGCACTTATTCTAGATACCTACTCAGAGGCACTCTCTGTGCTAGCCTATAATATCAATGCAAATCAACACGCATGCACACACACACACACACACACACACACAGACTCGGTGTTTTCGGTACAACTCACCAGACTGTCGCAGGTGCTGAGAACGGCGACGGACGTAGGATCCTGGTCGACAGAACCTGAATGAAAGCAATGAGAATTGTCTTGCGAGAGGTCTGCACCAAGCCACGTCTCGTTGTCGGCCATGTGCTGAACTCGAAGTCCATCGGCAACAATCGTCTCATCCGGTGTCAGTCGAATGTCAATGTCTTTGCCAAATGCATTCAGCCGGTAAATGATGCTCCCGTCTCCTCCTGCCGCTGCTGCTGCTGCTGGTGGTGCTGCGGGTCCCTCCTCCCGATTTCCACCAGCAGATGGGTCGTCGTCATCAGAGACAGTCCCTCGCTTGTGACGACGGAGGTAGTGTCGGTGTTTAGGAAATGCAATTCCATTCTCATTAACTCTCTGTGGAATGATGATCTCATAATTTTCAGATCTTTTTATATGATCTGAAACAGAATTTTAACGCAGACAACATTAATTCCCGCTCTTCACATTTACCAATCTTCTCTGTTACATTATCATCTGTGAAACTTAGACGACTGTTGGCGCTGTTTAATAATTATTATTATTATTGTCCACAGTCCAATTGTTTAGATTTTCAAGAGAATTCAAGAAAGGACACCAGAAGAAAATCTGTTGAATCACGTGCATCACATAAGGTGCTACATTTGAAATGAATGGAGAAAAACACACAATGAAACATAACATGAAATTTTTTACTCTGTGCCGATGACTCAAATTTATATTTTATTATTTCAACTAGTAAACGATTCACATATCGCAAATTGCATCAAAGATTTTGAAAAATAAGGGTGTTCTATCATGTATTTCTTATATACTACCTACTCACTTATGCAAGTGTCATTGAATGATTCAAACAGATATGCGTGGCGTCATTGGACATATGAACCTGCCTGACGGCAGAGAACTAAAGAAGAAGAGAAGATTGAATGATTCGGTAGGAATAACTTGCATTTCTCAAAAAGTGAATTAACCATGAGCTTATCAGCAGGTAGCATTCTACTTGCTGCGAAACTGCCCGATAGACTTTTTGCCATGCACAATGCACAATGGCTTTCTTGTACAGCAAGATGCAACATGTAAAATAAGCCTGCCTGCAAAGCAGCGCAGGGTGAGAATTGGTTCGACAGTGTATTGCAAGGTTGCAAGTTCAGATGAGAGTGCTAGGCCATTGCATATTATACTGTTGGTCTGGGTAGGAGACAAGGAGCACCTGCCGTAGTAAGGCCGTGCTGCAGTACTATGGCCGTGAAAACTGTCGGCCTTTACACCACTGGCACTGACATCTGCCAAGGTGGCAGACATACTAAGTGGCCACATGTAATTATACATAACAACTGCTGGGTAATGGTATCTGCCTGAGAGAAATTCAACCAAACAGTTGGATGAATATTGAGAATTTATGGTCAACCTAAGCAACCGTTTAGCAAGGCCAATAAAATACCAGATATAAAAATATCATCAACATAGCTGAGCTACCAGGTGAGCCAGCCCTAAAGCACCCTCGCCGCCGCTGCCTCCAGAACAGTATATTGTCCTCTGTCTAAACATCACTGACCCAGAATAATGTATGGCAGAGAAGTCAAACAACTTAAGAAGGCAACCTTTCTGAGCCAGAAGGCTTACCAATGGCACAGTGGCGGCGCCAGCTCTACAATTTCGGCAGGTCGCGGCGCGGTCATGGGACCTATTTGGCAGTTCAAAGAAATTTTTCATTGAATTTGAAATAACAACATAGGCCTAAGCAACTTAACATAATAGGTATACAAAACGAAGAAAACTGTCGTTAACCGATTATAGCCCAATTATTTATTTGTAGCACATTCATGCATCTGCAACTTTACTAATATTGAGAGAATTTAATTTTAAACAAATAAATTTGTCTAAGTACAACGGCATCAATTAAGGCTCATAGGCTATCACTTCGCTTTGTCCTTGTGATTGGAAACGACAGCTAGATCCGACAGGCGCTGTTCAATATTCAGCCATTGCTGTGCGAAGATGGGTTTCAATTAGTTTTAATCGGCTAAGGATTCTTTCTTCCTCCGATGACGAGATAGGTGCATCCTATCTGCAACATTTTATATTAATTGTGCATGTCGTAGAATGCATCTTTAGCCTATAATACGGCGTAGGCCTAGGCCTACAGAAATTATAGAAATCAAGGATGCGTTTCATAGTCTCTCAGAGGTGTAGGTAGTAAACCATGTCGGCTCTTTTCCTTTCCGTAGAGGCCTAATTCCATCCATTTGCCTCATTTCAACTTCTAGGAATCTAGTTAGTTCATAAAAATAATTATCTGCTTCATAGTGCCGCACGAAAGGTGCCACGACGTCAAACTTCATGAATGATGCATGTGATGAATTAAAACCGACCGACTTTTTTTACAAATCTTAACGTAACAGCTCCAATCCGGCAAAACATGATTTTAGAGTTTGAAACATGACCTACATTGTACGATAGGCTACCTATGGTCCTATAGGCCTACTATAGATAGGTCAAGACGTAAAAGTGAATTTGATCAAATAGGCTAATTAGGCTACACTACAACACTAGTAATCTCGTGGGCGAGGAAAAATTAGATTTTTTATTTAAAACTCTTAAGTAGGCCTAGGCTACATGCAAATGTAAAGAAGATATTAAAATTTCAACGATTTTTTGGCAGGTCATTAGGCAGGTCGTGAGCAAAATAGGCAGGTCAAATGACCTGCCGCGACCTGCCGTAGCGCCGCCACTGCAATGGCACTATAGGCCTAATTAGCAGCTCTTTCTTACATATTTTGCTTGTCAGTCAGTCAGTCAGTCACCCAGCAATTCAGTCAGCCAGCCAGTCAGTCAGCCAGTCAGTCAGCCAGCCAGTCAGGTCCCTCTTTCCTTACACTTCAATGCATAGTGAAAATAGCAGACATGGAATTCAATTTAAACCTTCACCACTCAGCGAAATCATATCAAGTTTCCAATCTAACACCAAAAAATCTAGTTTTAAATAAGTAAGAAAGTAAGTAAGCAAGCAAGTACATTCTTTATTTATCCAATCGCATAACCTCGCTTTGCATTACACGAACCTTACCTAAGCATTATAAAGCATTCTTGTTAAAACCTATTCCATCAATTCTGGTAGTTTGCCAGGTTAACACATTCAGTGAAGAGAAAATGCAATTTGAAAATGCAAGTCTGTAGTTCTTCAAGATTACGTTGATGGCTGTTATTGTCAAAAGTGATTAGGCAGAACTTCTTGTTACGGAAGTGTAACGGAACAATCAAAAAGGTAAATAAAAACATCATATTATCATACTATTTCTTGTCCACTGTTTAAGTCCCTATACCACAACAGTGACTCCAGAGATTGTTTACGTGTCATAGAATCACAAAAGAAATGGAGTACAGTAGCTGGAGGACTGATAAAATAAGAAGACTATGCAAGAAGGTCTGGCTGGCATTGAGTGTATAGGCCTAGTCATTGCTACGTGTTCCATGGTCGATGTCATGTTTCATTCAGTCACACAAAACGCTCGTTGCATTGAGTTGGTTGCTCAAGAAAACAGATTTATTGTTAGCAGACGTGCGTTGGATGTAGACATACACGACAAATGAATGTTGAAGGGCTGCAATGGAAGGAAGCAGGGCCTCTCACTTCTGAGGCTAATCCTTCACATTTGAAACCTACTTCCTATGAAATCCAGATGAACAGAACAGAACTTCTGACCTGAATTTAGACACTGAGCCAATCAATCCGTTGGCTTTGGCAGCCACTGTTAATGGATCTATTATGCAACTGCCATGCACTAAGACCAGCACACACACACACATACACACACACACACAACACAACACACACACACTACCGTGCACACTCACACACATACGCATTACGCACACACAGCAAAAGCAGAAAAGTGTTGAAAGCAAAATATGAAGGAATGTTTTTATCTCATCAGTTCTCTCTGTTACTTCTCGTTACTCATTGGATGGATCAGCCATAATTGTATAATGATGTGGCGATGAACACGCGAATGCATTACAGTGCTAGGACATGAGTTCATTCACTGAAGTAGGCCTACATAACATAGAGAGGAAAACTCTGTACAGCTAGACACAATATGCAACGAATCCAAACCCAGCTGAACAACATTCATTGGGTCTTCAAGTCACCTTCAAATGCTGCTGACTTTCCGAATGGATCTGTCCCATGTCAGAATATCTACTGCTCCAGTGCTTCTTTATTTGTCCAGTCCACCTCTGTCCATGGGTGGAGACTTGGTCTACAACTTGCAAAGGACGAACGAGTGGCCGAAGGAAGGACGCGAGATTTTGAGCAGACGAATGGCTGAGTCGCCGACGAAATTTTTTCATCTTTTTGCCGCCAAAATTTCTGGCGACTTTTTAGTCGTTCCGCCGAATTTTCAAGGAAAAACATAACATTATTTCTGTCGAAAAAGTTGATGAGCTTTTTTTCTTTTCAAAGTTGATGGCCTTTTTCAGTAATCCAGGCGAAATTTCCTCAAAAACATATAATTTTTTCCCTGCCAAAATAGCTGATGACCTTTTAAAAAAACGCTTAGTCATTTCGTCATTTGTTTGAAGATCTCTTCTAACATTATAGCGTCCCAGTGTGTTCATGAAATGTACATGCCCTAACTAACATTTATTTTAGCGCATGGACGGTCCCCCCTCCCCACAACACACATTCGGGGGAACGTCCCCCTATCCCTCCTAAGTCTCCACCCATGCCTCTGTCTGTCTGTCTGTCTGTCTGTCTGTCTGTCTGTCTGTCTGTCTGTCTGTCTGTCTGTCTGTCTGTCTGTCTGTCTGTCTGTCTGTCTGTCTGTCTGTCTGTCTGTCTGTCTGTCTGTCTGTCTGTCTGTCTGTCTGTCTGTCTGTCTGTCTGTCTGTCTGTCTGTCTGTCTATTTATCAGTCCACTTGTGTCTCTCTGGCTGAATAATTGTCTGTAGACCTACTCGCAAGACTCCTAGTCTTTGGGGGTTTATCAAAAGGCCTCCACAAATTCTCCAAGACAATAAAAGAAACCCCATAAGAAAAGAACTGAGCCATACATAACAATATCTCATGTATTAGCTTAGCCAGATGCAACCATTATCCAGTTAAGTACATAAAATCCGGTCTCCACAATCTGGATGCAGTGCAGGCAGACAACATCCGCTCTCGCCCACCCACCCACTAACCAACCAACCAACCCACCCAGCAACCCACCCATGCACCACATTCTAGTTCTCACCCATCGGGTATTTTGCCCCAAACAGAAAAACTATAAAACCATCTGCAGATATGTTGTATACTTTAGAAAGTTATGCAACAACCCTTTGTAAACAGGGTGAATTATTATGCTAAGGATGTAAGTAGATACTATATAGATGTCAAAGCAGCTTCTAGCAAAAGCTCACAGGTCAGACTGCTATGCTAAATTTCCTCTCATAACCCAATCAAAGTTCTAATTTATAAGTCTAAGAACTACTGGTAATATATTCTTACTGGTCATAGTTTAGCACTTGTCATAATTATTCTAAGCAACATCTTGCACACTATCAAATGACACCCCCCCCCCCACAGTTCCCACTAAACCTCCCTTGAAAATGTCCTGCCAGTATACAAAGCATTTATTACAGGTTCTGCTGTAAATTTCACTCATTTTTTGGATCAATCCAACCATGCACAAATAAAATAATATTAAAGAACGACCTTCGAATATGCACAATTTGAAAGACAGCAGAATCAAAGTCACAAAAATAAATAACACAATAAATTTGATTCTGAAACAAGTTTTTACTGCAAAGGCAGTGAGTCCCATGCGATAACTTTTATCATGTGGGGAAAAGTTTTCCTTGAAAACTAATAAAGCTCCAGCAGTTGTCCCAGATCTCAGAATCTCCTCTTCAGACAGAGGCCTGAAATCGCGCCATTTGTTTATAGGTTCACACCAAAACCAATGCCAAAGTCAGTGCATCAGGTACTACACTTCACACAAGTGCCTGCCTCCTCCCCCCTTCAAGAAAAATACGGCCTCAGTGATCATGCGGATTCCTACGGAGCCCCTAAAGGGACATGAATGCAAAATATTTTATGTCGTGCGCACGAGTTACTAAGTCGTTCGAACGAGATAATAAGTCGTTCGAACGAGATACTAAGTCGTTCGAACGAGATACTAAGTCGTTCGAACGAGATACTAAGTCGTTCGAACGAGATACTAAGTCGTTCGAACGAGATACTAAGTCGTTCGAACGAGTTACTAAGTCGTGCGCACGACTTATTACAGCCAATCAGAGATCGTTTCGGAGGATGCTCCGACGGCAGGCAAGAAGACTCGAGAGAATCTGGATGAGAACACGTTCTCCTGCTGATCGGGCCTCGTGGGTCCGGTTCGTAAGAGAAATGCACACGTCGTACCGTGCCAGAGAACGTGAATACTGGGAGACCATCATCACTCGCCAGTCTAAGGAGCCGAAGAGACTCTGGACCACTTTCAACGGCCTACTTGGTCGTTCGAGGGGTGGTCGTCAGTCGGAGTCTCCTCCGTCGTTCTCTGCGGAAGTGTTCTTGCAACGATTCTCCGCCAAGATTTCTTCCATTCGGAGTTCCACCGACGAATCGCCACCGCCTACGTTCTCTACCACCGAGCATCGGCTTTCTGCACTCCAGGAGATTTCGAGCGAGGAGCTGCGTCGACTCATCCTCTCCTCTGCCGCCAAGACGTGTGAGCTGGATCCTGCACCGACATTTCTCGTTCAGGAACTAATCGAGGATCTACTTCCCTTCCTTACTCTTCTATGCAACAGTTCGATTCGTGAGACGTGCCTACCCGCCTCGCAGAAACGTTCTGTTATCCTCCCCGTTCTGAAGCGCGATGGTTTAGATCAAAGCGATCCTGCTAACTATCGCCCTATTGCAAATGTTACCTTTTTATCTAAATTACTCGAATGCATTGTTGCAAATCAGCTAATTACTTACTTGGATGCAAATGATTTGATTCCGTCGCAGCAGTCGGGTTTCCGTCGGAATCATTCCACGGAGACTCTACTGCTTCGACTTTTGTCAGACTTCTATAGCGCAGTTGACCGGGGTCAAGTCACTCTCCTTGCTCTTTTTGATGTAAGCTCTGCATTTGACTCCGTGGACCACTCAATTCTCTTGCAGCGCCTCTCCACTTCTTTCGGCTTAGTGGACCAGCCTCTTGACTGGCTCACATCCTTCTTAACTGACCGCTCTAACTGTGTAGTTCTTGGGTCGTCCAGGTCTGCTTGGGTCCCTGCCCCTCTCGGGGTGCCCCAGGGTTCCGTTTTGGGCCCGCTGCTCTATCTTCTCTATACTGCTGATATCTGCTCCTTACTGACATCTCAGGGCCTTCTGCACCAGCTATTTGCCGATGATGTGCAGGCCTACATTCATACCTATTCGGTTGATGCGGTGGCCGCTGTCAGCCAGATGTGTGTGAAAATGGATGTCCTCTCTCTTTGGATGGCCTCCAATCGGCTACTCTTAAACCCCTCCAAAACGCAATTTATTTGGTTGGGTGGCCGTAGACAACTCCAGGGCATTGACCTTTCCCAACTTGCTCTGCTCTTTCCTCATATCACCTTTTCCCTCACAGTTCGTGATCTGGGTCTCACTCTCGATTCTGAACTTACTCTGTCCCAGCATGTGAACTTGGTTGCGAGGAGTGCCTATTACCAGCTTCGTCAGCTCCGGGTGGTCTCCCGTTCTCTCTCTCACGATGCGGTCGTCGTCCTTGTCCACGCCTTTGTTACAAGTCGAATCGACAACTGTTGTTCCCTACTTGTTGGTCTTCCCCTTGGGGTCCTGGGGCGACTTGATCGCGTCTTGCGCTCAGCTGCTCGCCTTATTGGGCGGCTTCCTAAATTTGCGCCTGTCTCTGCCTATATGCGTGATGTGCTGCACTGGCTGCCTGTGTCCCAGCGGATCTCATACCGCATTGCTGCTGTGGTCTCTCGCTGTGTCCTTGGCTGTGCTCCATCATACTTGCGTGATCTGTGCTGTCCAGTCTCTGACGTTGCAGCGCGTCGTGTACTTCGCTCTTCGTCTAAAGGTGAGCTTCTGGTCCCGCGGGCTCGCTTGGCTATTAAGCAGCGCCGTGCTTTCTCGGTCGTGGGGCCTACTGTTTGGAACGACCTCCCGGTTACGCTTCGCTCACTACTTGTGGTCCATCCGGCTGCGTTCTACAAGTCCCTCAAGTCTTTTTTCTTTGTTCGTGGTTGGGCTGGGAGCGCCTCTGAGTAGTTTCTTGAAGGGGCGCTATATAAATGCTCTGAATGAATGAATGAATGAATGATGCGTCACCGGTGATATCTATGCTCTAAATATACATGTCGATGGTGGTTAGCAGGGTGCCATTGAGCAGAGTAAAGGTAAACAGTGCAAGATACATCGTTTCGAAGTTTGACTAGTCATTTACAAACTCCATTAAATACAAATAGGCCACAGTCAAATCCTGCAGCTACGGGCTTTGTGATTGGCTGTAATATCTCGTTCGAACGACTTAGTAACTCGTTCGAACGACTTAGTATCTCGTTCGAACGACTTAGCAACTCGTTCGAACGACTTAGTAACTCGTTCGAACGACTTAGTATCTCGTTCGAACGAGTTAATAAGTCGTTCGAACGACATAAAATATTTTGCATTCATGTCCCTTTAGGGGCTCCGTAGATTCCACCAGACAACGACTTAAACACATCTCAATCACTGCTCATAAAAAAGAAAGTCTTCCAGTGAATCAAATCACAGACTAGATTGTCTTCCGAAGAAATCTAGGCACCGAGGACAACAACAGTCTGCACTACCGGTACATGTAGGCCGCCAAAACTTTATATAAAAAAACAATATAACTAACAGAGAATCGATTCTGCTAAATTACATTTTGTCACAATTAATATAATTATATAATATATAGTACTGACAATGACAGAATTGTGCTTAACATGGTTACTGTTAGTCCATCATACATTATATGTTCAGAAATGATGACTAACTGCCAGAACCCCTCCTCCTAACTTTAATAAAACAAGACAACTCTTAAGCCAACAGATCCAAACATTATAGGCTTATATATATACACTGTGTCCCAATAAATCGGGCACCCTTTTTATAATGTGAATAAGACAGATAAATCTAAACCGATTTTCAAAATTTCAAAACAGTTTTTATCCTGAGATAATTATCTTACATTGATTTAAATATGAAGTTTCTGGCATGAATATTGACGTCACAATTACGTCATTTGCATCAGAGAATTCAAATGTTAAGTACCGAAAAAGTTATGTTCGGTATACTTAACATATGAATTCTCTGATGCAAATGACGTAATTGTGACGTCAATATTCATGCCAGAAACTTCATATTTGAATCAGTGTAAAATAATTATCTCAGGATAAAAACAGTTTTGAAATTTTGAAAATCGATTAAGATTTGCCTGTTTTATTCACATTATAAAAAGGGTGCCCGATTTATTGGGACACAGTGTATATATAAATCTTTCATGTATTTATTTATCATCATGTGTATTGATTTATGAGCTTAAAGATAAGATTATTGTCATCAATCAATAACTCAGCTAGAGCATTTCATGGTCAGTCTTGCTAAAAGCTTCAACTCAATTAACTAATAAACTCAACTTCTTGCTGATAATTTTTCATTTCCTTAAAACTGAACTTGTTGCCTATCACTGTCATTGGAACCAGAATTCATTTCGTGCAACCCATGAAATTTATGATATAAGCTTAATCATCTATTTCAAATAGAAAGAAATGACAGATGCAGCATAAAGTGACAGACATAATGACAGAAAAGTTGCTCTGTTGAAAGGAATTACTAATAGCCTTATAATATATATATATATTGTATATATATATGTATCCAGGCTTCATAAACTTGTAATCTTACAGAAGAGGGCTGTTCGTATAATTGCGGGTATTCGTAAACGGGAACACACTGGCCCTTCCTTTAATGAACTTCATCTCCTGAAAATTGACCAGATAAAGGATCTCCAAATTAGCGAGTTCTTTTTTCGACTCGAACACGGTCTCCTTCCTTCGGTATTCCAAGGTTACCTCCCTCACGCCTCTGACATCCATTCGCATTTCACTAGGAATTCATCTGCTTTTCGCCCTGTCAAAGCTCAATCTAATACTAGGCGGTTTACTATTAAATCTTATGGCACTAAAGTATGGAACACAATACCAATTGACATTCGTCAATCGAGTAGTCTGCAGGTATTTAAAAAGAAACTTCGTGTTCTTCTACTCTCCTCCACTAATGCTACTTGAAGTGCACATGACCATGTGTAGTTAAGATTTTAGTTAAGTACTTAGTTAAGTTTGTTTCTCTATATGCTCTTGACAATATAAGCTTTTCTGCAATCTGTCATCACCTAATTTGTTTTAGTCTCTTTCTTTTAAGCTATCTTGATTAATTTTTCTTGGGACTTTTTTACTTGGGTGACCCTTCCCAGCGGGATGTCCATCCCTTTTGGGCCCCCCTTTGTAGCCAATGCATGCATGTTTTGTACTTTTATTGTTTTCTTGTTTTCTGGTTGCAATAAAGTGAATTGTATTGTAGTGAATTGAATTGTATTATATATATGTGTATTATATGTAAAAATATGTATTATATGTATATATATAATTATTGTGGATCACACGAATTGCTGTCAATATATCTTTCATTGCCATCATAATCAGCAACTATCATGCATACATACATACATACATACATACACACACACATATGCACATACATAGTTACATACATACATACATACATACATACATACATACATACATACATACATACATACATACATACATACATACATACACACACATATGCACATACATAGTTACATACATACATACATACATACATACATACATACATACATACATACATACATACATACATACATACATATATGCCTACGTGCAATTATTATTGTTTATACGACTATTAATATTATTCAAAAGATGCTTGTACAATATACACCGTGAGGCATAAAAAAGGAAGCCCCTAGAGAAATCGTTATAATTTTAACAATTTTCGCACAACGTCAATGAAATTCAGGCAAATTATAGCTAAGTAGCAAGCAATGTTAAAAAATTAAAGTTTTTACAATTTACCGTCCGCCTTTAGCTTCTACGCATGCGCGAAGTCGCTCGCGCCATTCACGCACCGCCTAGTCAATAATTTGCTGGTCAAGATCGTTCCAAGCTTACGAAGATCTTCAACATCACGGACCTTTGTTTTGTACACCATTTCCTGCATGCATCCCCATATTTTATAATCGACGGGATTCAGGTCTGTGCTGTCAGGGGCCGTAATGTTGGAATTATGAAGTCAGAAGTTTCATTCGTCAGAAGTGCAACCGTTTCTCGAACTCTGTGTGCTGGAAACCATCTTGTAGGAAAATGTAAAATTCAGAGAGTTCTCAAATTACAGGTAGACCTTCCATGAATAAAACGTCTCTGTATGCCTAGTATTGGTCGTTGATTTTTACCCCCGGCTCAACAAAGTGAATTAACGTGCGCCCCAGAGAAAAAACACCGACCGACACCATCAGAGATTTGATAAACGTCAGACATGTGCGTAAAAGGCGGTCAGCTGCAATAGGCTATCTCTCTTTCGAGCTTCAACTGCTACATTTTGAGTATTGCTACGAGAAGCAACTGTGAATAATGTTTCGTCCGTGAACCAGATGAAATGCACTAGGCAGGCTGGGTAGCGACACAAAAAGGTGACTGCAAGCTTGGAACGATCTTGACCAGCGAATTATTGACTCGGCGGTGCGTGAATGGCGCAAGCGACTTCGCGCATGCGTAGAAACTAAAGGCGGACAGTAAGATGTAAAAACTTTAATTTTTTGACATTGCTTGCTACTTAGCTATAATTTGCCTGAATTTCATTGACACTGTGAGAAAATTGTTAAATTTATAACGATTTTTCTAGGGGCTTCCTTTTTATGCCTCACGGTGTATAGTCATGCAGACATGTCAATCTGATGCAAAGTTAGTCTTAATTGAAATCCCAACTGATAACTGATAGCAGTGATTGACTTTATCATCATCATCGTCGTCATCATCATCATCATCATCATCATCATAGAAATATCTTTTGTGTTTTGTGATCATTTCCAGCAATTTCACTCCAAGTCCAAATTAAGGGTGACAGTGCATGGTGGTTGAGGCCAATAGCCTGCCATACAAAAACCTCCTAGTTATATCATAATACTTCGCAGTTTGAAACCTGCCTTTATTATAATAATCAGAGCCAGCAACTATGGCTCAATTAATGTGCTTGTCATATACAATTCCTTTGTTTATCTCATACTGCAAGTGGCTAATACCAGCACAGCATGATTTACACAGAAACCGCTGAGGCCAATTGAACTGTCGCCATAAGCCAGACCATATGTCAGAAAGCAGTGGACGAGGAGAAGGGAGAGGAGGAGGAGGAGGAGAAGGACGAGGAGGAGAAGGAGGAGGAGGAGGAGAAGGAGGAGGAAGACGAGGAGGAGGAGGAGAAGGAGGAGGAAGACGAGGAGGAGGAGAAGGACGAGGAGGAGGAGGAGGAGGAGAAGGAGGAGGAGGAGAAGGAGAAGGAGGAGGAAGACGAGGAGGATGAGAGGAGGAGGAAGCATGTGAAACCAGTTTCCTACTGAGAAACGGAGCAGCTGGTTCAAATCTATTTCACTTGTTTGACCTGTAATAATCTGTCCCTTGCAGTCTGTAGAAAGCCAAACAGCTTGCATAAGACACGACACAGCAGCAGCAGCAGCAGCAGCAGTAGCAGCAGCAGCAGCAGCAGCAGTGTGTGTGTGTGTGCGTGTGTGTCTTTCTCTTCTTTTTCTCTCTCTCTCAAATGTAAACTTGCATCACTTAACAGTTGTATAACAGTTAGACAAGCAATCAAGCACTCAGACATACACATGTATGTATCTGCACAGATTTAAAAATAATAATTTTATGCGACTTTATACATCAGATACGTCAGTTTAAGCCTCATTCTGAATTCCACAGGAAACCAATACAGCTGCAGCTGACATGACGGGGGTTAAGGAATTTGTACGAAACGATACACATACACACACACACACACACACACACACACATACACACACACACACACATACACATACACACACACACACACACATACACACACACACACACATACACACACACACACACACACACACACGTAGCACCATGGGAGCCACAGAATTTTGAATGTGTTTGTGTTTAAATCTGTTGACTTGAAGATGAGACACATGCAAAAATCAGGTTTGTATAACTGAACCAAAGCAGACACAAGAAGACATCCCTGGTAAGAGCAGATCTTATGCTATGTAGTAGTGGGGCATGGCAGCCAACTGGTTTCATAGAGCACTGAAGATGTAATACAAAGTGCAGATTTGAGATGGTCACAGTGTATAGACCTTGAGGAGCAAGTCCTTCACTCACACAATTATTGTTGGTGCCACAAATGCATGTGTTGCCAGGGTTCCATGCATGCTGAGCTGTGGAAATGCAAGGAAAGAATTTCGAGCGCAGTGGAAACACCGTTCCCACCCACTTTAAACCCTGCATTTAATATAAAAATAGAAAAATTACCAGATCACAGACACTGCTCTGCTACCGGAAATAAAATGAGCACTTCGACTACAGACTCTCAAGAGTCCATAGATACATTGTTCATTACATTACTCAAGGCATCGACTAAACCATGCATTTCCAGCCGCACAGATAGATGATGTCCAGTCTAATGGAGGGGCAAGAGCAGTCCTCCGAAAGGAATAAAGTTGGGAGGTGA
This sequence comes from Lumbricus rubellus, assembly GCA_945859605.1. Classification (NCBI taxonomy): domain Eukaryota; kingdom Metazoa; phylum Annelida; class Clitellata; order Crassiclitellata; family Lumbricidae; genus Lumbricus; species Lumbricus rubellus. The sequence goes on from OX243813.1 coordinate 40,235,738, forward strand.
AGTAATGTGAGTCTGCAAATGTGTGCAAAGAAGAGAGAGATGACATTCAGGCATCTCTGAATCATGTTATTGAGATTGGAGATGGGTCTAAAGTTTGACAGCACGATGACGTTGATGTCCAGGTCGGGTTTCTTAAGTACGCTACTCGCATGACTAAGGATGCAGACTCTTAATATTTTAAGATTTAAAAATCACTGCCTCTGCATGCACGAATTGCCCTACTGATATATGATATGAGGCGTGGTGGTGTAATGGGTATGTTTGCTGTCTTGCAGCTGGAGGGTCCCAGGTTCGAATCCACCTCAAACCACCTCGTATGGACCTTGGGCATGAAACTTCGATTCAGTAGCCGGGCTGTAGTCGGGAGCACTTCTGAGTATAATCTTCAAGGGGTGCAATAACAAGTGCACATACATACATACATACATACATACATACATACATACATACATACATACATACATAAATACATACATACATACATACATACATACATACATACATACATACATACATACATACATACATTCATACATACATGCATACATACATATGCAGAACTATAACAACATGGAGCTCGGTGGCATAATCTTCATTTCAATGCACAGCCATAGAGATAGAGTTATACCTAACTGCAGTTACAGATGTCTCAACTAAATTCGAAGTTCGGCATGGAACAGAAATGCAACTTTAGTCATGCAACTCCAGCCAACATAATTTCTTATCTCTTATCTCCTCATACGTCTAGTGCTGTCTTTTCTACCTTCTTACTTTGCCCAGATTTTGCATCACCAGAAACCTTCTTTTTAAAAGCTCTGGAAATTTAAAAAAAGTATCTGCATTGCAAAAATATTTGCAATAAATACAATCCATTCATTCGTCCATACATCAGTCCGTCCGTCCGTCTGTCCTTTCTTCCTTCCGTCCCTCCCTCCATCCCTCCCTCCTTCCTTCCTTCCTACCTTCCCTCCCTAATTCCTTCCTTCCTTCATTCATTCCTTCCGTCCTTCCTTCCGTCCAATGACTAATCCATCCCTTGTGAATAAGAAAATTTCATTAGAAATTTAATGGACCGATATAAACTTATCCCACAGTTGAGAGAAGCCAACTGATAACGACCTTCTGGAAATGCTGCAAATCCACAGCTAACTGCATTAATGTCAGTAGCCATGGCAAAGCGTTTGGATAAGGAAATGGCAGAAGTGGCAGAACACTAAACAGAAGCCGTGTTCGGCCAGGAACTCGGCTCATTAAAGGTCCTCCTCCTCCACTTCCACTACTATGGAAATGTCAGATAAGGACCCTGGTTGCTCCAACCCAAATACTGGCCACCCTATGGAAGGTGGTCAAACACATGAACAATCCACACGTTCCACTTAACAGTTCCTTTCCAGAGTTCTCATGGAACAGATGCCCTCCTTCCTGCCAATGACCCTCACTCACTGGTGGCCTCTTTGCATTCTGCAATACCAGAGATTAGTCTAAAAACAAACAGAGTAATGAACGCTGCAATTATTACTGCGTTTAAAGAAAAGGATTCAGCTGATGCTGTTACAACTTGTCCCAGTGTCAAATCTCTGATTCAAAGCAGAAACTTGTACATAAAAAAAAATCATCAAAAGTGCTTAAACAGAAAACTCAATTAAATCGATAAATCAGATATTTATTGATCCAGATATATTGAAATCGTCATTGTATACAAAGAAAACGGCAGCTTCTTGGAATACCAAGGCTTTCCCTAAGAAGAAAAGAGTCAAGCTTAGTTAGAGAAACCTTATTATTTCAGAAGTGATTAGGCCTATATGGCACCAAAACATAGTCATGTAGCAGACATGGGCGGAGTTTGGATGGGCGGAGGTTGGTTTCAGTTCTAGGGGTTCGGGGCTAAAAATAACTTGGGCTTACAAGCGGTGCTGACAATATTTTCATCAACCAAATTTCAGAAGACCTTTTTCTGAAAAAACGTTGATGACGTTTTTTTAGTTCTTTGGGTAAAAATCTCATAAAAAATACCATTTTTTGCAGTTGTTGAAACCCTTGTGAAATTTTTTCCGCCACCTTCTTGGTGGGGGGAGGGCGGACCTAGCCCCATAACCCCTGATAAACTCCGCCCATGGTAGCAGATATCTATTTGGTAAATAAAAAATAATGCAGTGCTCCAGTGAAACCAAATAATGAGAAACACAATAGTCCAGTGTCTAGTCTAACCAGACACACGCTGCCACATTAACATAGCAAGTCAACAAAGCGACATTAAGGAGAAAGTTATAGACAAGGCCACATGTGATTCAGCAGCAGCAGCAACCGGCATGACCTTGGCATGATCAGAGGGCATCTTTTGGTTCCTGTGGTCGATTGCCTTCGAGGAATGCAGCGTTTCCACTGATTCACTTGTGCGGGCATTAATTTCAGAAACACGAAGTCTAGCAACAGACCATAATTATCCACAACAGTCAACACAAAGACACAGTATAGGCTGTGGTCGATATTAACGAAGGGCCTGCAGTTACACCCGCCCAATGGACGGCGTCCATTCGCCCCACAGCGCCTTCGTCCGTCCGTCCGTCCGTCCGTCCACCCATCCGTTTGCACCCTTCGTCCGATGAGAGCTAATTCGAGAGAGCAACGGTCGTTGACGATGATTTTTATCAACAATTTTCATCATTGAGTCGATACGCATCAGCGGAGTCATCATTCTGCGGCCACTAAACGACGACAAACGGTCGAAAGTATACAGAGTATACAGAGTATGGACTGCAGTGTGAGTCTCTAATGAGTCTATTTCTTTGTGACTCGAAACTTGCTGCTGTATTCGACTACGTATTACAAGTCAAAATGTTTATAAAACGTCTGCAATGAACTCGTCTCCTCAGGGTGAGAATTGCCGAGGGGTTGGGGGTTTCAAACCCCCAGTCTTTCTCAGAGCCCCATGTTAAAGTCTGTTTTTCACAACCCGATTCCAAGTGGATAATGGTCCAACCCCCCCCCCAGTTATTTTTCCACAATTCTTACACTGCGTCTCCTTCAGTCGACGGCGAACATTAGATTGACTTTTATTTTCGCCGTCACAAAACAGCATGGGTGGGTAGATGGGTGAACGGACCGACGGACGGGTTTTAGACTTTAGGAACTGGTGTACAGACAGTGGGGTGTAGACTGTAGTGGTGGGGTGAACTTGCTGCATGATTGTGGCGCGTGTGGAAGGCTGACGAATGACTTTCCAAAGAATCTGAGGTCGTCATGATCTCTTGTGTGGTTCACGTTGATCGATGGCTTATCAGACGACGGACACATGACGTCACTTCCGCCGGAAGTAATTGACCGAGTTTGAGGCTTATCCGAGTTTAGCAGGAGCAACTGAGTCCTCTGACCTCGTCCCTTTCCCCCGCCCCTCCACTCTTCCGAAGGAGGCGGACGTACTGCTGAGGAGTGTATCAACGACAGAGACTAGAGGTCATTGATTGTCTAGAGGTCATTCATTGTCTAAGCTGGAGAGACTGCAGCAAGCAGCACATGTTGCGATTGGATGCAATGACTAAGATTACAATCAGTCGACAAAATTATAGCCTATCCGTTCGCCACACAGTATAGGCACAAAGAACGAAGTAGCCTATCCTTTTTAAAGTGCAGCCTCTATGATTTTAGACCCTGGCTCGACTTAAAGTGCAGCCTATAATTATATACTCGATGCTCTCTAGTAGAGACTGCACTTTAATTGAGCACAGGGTCTAAAATTGTAAAGACTCTACGCTCGTAGACTCTTACTCATCGTCATCATGATGATGTGTGGCATCGTGCTCCTGTCCGGAGTGATCAGTGTCCTCTCCATGGCAGGTCGTCTGCAACCGAATGTTATGTGGACTCTCTGCATGGTCAGCTTCCCTGGTCTTAAATTGTCCTTGAGTGGCCTCTTCCTGCATTTCGTCTAGCTCAGGTTGCTCTGCAAACAACACGCAGGCCTACGACGACGACAACGACGACGACGATGATAACGATGACGACGACGACGACAACGACGGCGACGATGATGACGATGACGACGACGACGACAACGATGACGACGATGATGACATTCTCTACATTCCTCCAATCATTCTTCATCCGTATCTGAGTCAATGCAGCAGCAGGTGACAGCTGCAGTTGTTCTCACGTTCATTGCCCCCACCCCACCAGTGCCACCACCCCCACAAACACACACCCTCCACATCCATCCGACCGTCAAACACCGTTGAAGGTCGTCGCGCTATAGAAATATCCTCCTCCTCCTCCTCCCGTCCTTCTTCTCATTCTCATTCTTCTCCTGCTTCTCATCTTCCGTCTCCACTCTCCAGGGTTTAACTAAACATGGCAAGTGCTTCGTTTGACGCATCTAGGCCGACAAGGCACTTCTTGCATAATGCTTGTGACTTGCGCGGACTTAGTCTATGTATGTATAATTTTTATGTATGTGTGTGTATATGTATGTATAATTTTTATGTATGTGTGTGTATGTATGTATGTATGTATGTATGTATGTATGTATGTATGACATGTATGTATGTATGTATGTATGTATGTATGTATGTATGTATGCATGTATGTATGTATGTATGTATGTATGTATGTATGTATGTATGTATGTATGTATGTATGTATGTATGTATGTATGTATGTATGTATGTATGTATGTATGTATGTATGTATGTGTGTATGTGTGCATGTATGTATGTACGTATGTACGTATGTACGTATGTACGTATGTATGTATGTATGTATGTATGTATGTATGTATGTATGTATGTATGTATGTATGTATGTATGTATGTATGTATGTATGTATGTATGTATGTATGTATGTCTTCCTTTCGTTAACATCAAATTTCATATACGACCTCGTCCACATAACTAATAGAAACTGTCTGCAAAATGACGATTGACATATTTTTTTGATCTATTTTTCTGATCCTTCGTTTCTTATTTCGACGCTGCTCCTCCTGCTACACGATCCTCCTCGTCCACTTTCACATTGACTAACTAGCTGAAGCGACTCTTTTAACTCTCTTATTACCACACGTATCAGTTATCGATGCGTTTGTCGACACCTGTCAGCACCATTAAACTAATCATAATTGTTGTGAATGTATGTAGGCCTAAGCGTGCATGTTCACATTCCTCAGGGGCGGATCCAGAGGGGTAAATCCGGCAATGCCCCTCCGCATTTAGAAATTTCCTTATATCTCACCAGCTATTCTGGCGCGGAAAGTGGGCATTCCGCTATGCATCAGTTTCGTAGGCCCTGCCATGATGCTCGTATAGGGTTTCAACAATACAGTGGGAAAGTTGACAGAGAATCAAAATGGTAGGCCTATTCTTTTTCTGACATTTCTACAAATGACTAAAACGCAGGGCCGGATTAAGAAATGTGGGGGCCCTGCTCGGAAAATTTTGGAGGAAATTTTATTTAAAAATTTTGGGGGAAAATCATATCATTTCATCCGCAAAAAATTTGACGACCTTTTTTTTTAGTCATCCGCCAAATTTTTTTGGAAAATCATACCATTTCATCCGCCAAAAAAGTTGATGACCTTTTTTTTAGTCATCCGCCAAAATTTTTTTGGAAAATCATACCATTTCATCCGCCAAAAAAGTTGATGACCTTTTTTTTTTAGTCATTTGGCGAAATTTTTGGGAAAATAGTCGCGAAATTTGCTCCCAAAAAATTTTTTTCCGCCTTTGTGGGCGCCCCCCTAAAATGTTAAAAGTGTGGGGGCCCCTGTTCGGCCGAACATGTTGAACATGCCTTAATCCGGCCCTGATAAAACGGTCATCAGATCTACGGCGACGAAATAAAATCGAGAATTCATTTCGAGATTTTATATAGCGCCTCTTCAAGAAACCTACTCTTTGTCCATGAGTCTGATGATTCTGATTTGCATCAAAAGATGATGGCTTCTTTCATCGTCTCGTGTCCTCTTGAATATTATAGGGGCTATAATAATAAGTTGGACGAACTTGGATCTCTGCGCCATTTTTATTATTTTTCTACAGCTTTGTAATAAGCCTTTGTATATAATTATGTTCTGTTCCTTTTTCAAGTACTTGTGAGTTGCCTTGAATTCTCATTAGATTTTGTACAACTTTTCACTTCAAGTGCTTGTGAGTTGCCTTGAATTCTCATTAGATTTTGTACAACTTTTCACTTCAAGTACTTGTGAGTTGCCTTGAATTCTCATTAGATTTTGTACAACTTTTCACTTCAAGTGCTTGTGAGTTGCCTTGAATGCTCATTAGATTTTGTACAACTTTTCACTTCAAGTGCTTGTGAGTTGCCTTGAATTCTCATTAGATTTTGTACAACTTTTCACTTCAAGTGCTTGTGAGTTGCCTTGAATTCTCATTAGATTTTGTACAACTTTTCACTTCAAGTGCTTGTGAGTTGCCTTGAATTCTCATTAGATTTTGTACAACTTTTCACTTCAAGTGCTTGTGAGTTGCCTTGAATTCTCATTAGATTTTGTACAACTTTTCACTGTTGCCATCTGGAATGATTAGCTGTCCAAGATAAAACGAATCGTTCAACTGGTTTCGTGTAGAGCTATAAAAATTAATTATCTATATGGCATTATTCTGTGTAGTTAGCCACTCGGTCTGATTTGAATCGTGGCTCAGTGTTGTTTAGATAGAGGGCCATTGAGCTGCAGCTTATATAGCACTACTGTAGGTTCAGCAGGTAGGCTAGCTTATGGGCCTACGATGCATAACCGTCGTAGCCTACACGTAGCTCCCGCTGGAAGTCACTCTCTGATCTTTTATCGAAGGTGATGAAAGCCAATATATCTCTTGTAGAAGTTTGCTCAGCTTATCTGCAGTTTCTTGTATTTTCCATCTCTTTCTCTTCACATTCCGTGATTTTGCCATACACTGTCGAATGCTTGTTTGAAGTCTATGAAGTCGATGAAGACCTTGTGGTTGTTGATTCAATGCTTCTACCAAGTGTCTATTCTATTGCAAATGGTGGGCTATATAAATGTGATATAACCTTGTGTTTGTGCGAATGCGTGCGCGTGCCCTGGCGCGTGTGAGAGAGTTATAGTATAATGAAGAAGTGAACGAACGACTTCTATTTGATCTTAGCATCAAATCAGGATTATCTTAATGAGGTTTCTTGACCCTGGCAATTTGTACCTCTGTGTATGTCTGCGTAACACTGAGTGTGTCTGCCACTGACTGTCTCTTCACGTGGGGTGCGCATATTATCTAGCCTACCCATTACCAGCGAACCACCGCAATACCGCATGCATGCAGGCGGCCAGACATGCCTCAGCAGCAGCTCCATCCACTCAGCATTGTCCGTGTTCCTGGCGGTTGCAGAAACAGACAGACACACAGACAGACAGATTTTCGAGGAAAAAAATAAGCAGACTGACATAAGAGACTAATCAAGAGACACGGATCGAGAAAGACAATGACGAAGCAAGACACATGTACAAAACAACGGAACCACAAAGAGAGACAAAGATATTTAGAAAGGTTATAAATACAGAGAGAAACGGAGAGGCAAATTTTTATATATACCGGTATATAAAACGATTGACAGAGATAGATATGTAGGCTCGTAACATTGATATGTAGGCCTACATTGGTATAGAGATAGATATGTACATTGATATATAGAGATACATGTACATTGATATATAGAGACTCGAGCAATCAGAGAGATAGACTGAAGGTAGCAGAAGATACAGAATCGAATGGATACAGAGACGATATAATTATATGAGAATATATATACATATATATGTGCTGTCTCTGTGTGCACATATTATAATTATTATACATAAAGTACATATATGGTGACAGGACAATTACCCCCTGGACAATTACCCCCCGGACAATTACCCCCGGACAATTACCCCCGGGGACAATTACCCCCCGGACAATTACCCCCCGGACAACTACCCCCCGTGCCAATCACCCCCCGGACAACTACCCCCCCGTACCAATTACCCCCCGGACAATTACCCCCCCCCTGTGCCAAAAATTAAATCTATGCCATGTTAAACGCCTACCTAATTAAATATTTAAATGTTATTGATGAGTTATGACTTTAGTTAGCATAATAAGGTTGAGAGCAACTGCACGAAGATAGGCAAGTTATTGTTAAACGTTCAAGAAAAATACTAAATCAAATAAAATCTAAAAACGGTTCTAAGCTAGTGTGTGAAAAAGGTTAAAAGTTCAACAAAACTTTAACGTTTTAAACGCCTGCTTAATCAAATATTTAAATGTAATTATCGATAGAGTTCTGTCTATTTTCGTAATCTACTCAACGAAACCATTTTGCTAAATTCTTGTGTTCTTTCTGTTTCACGTAAAGAAAACCTTCGAAACAACGTTTATCTTTCCCTCTCTCAGATTTAGAAAATTCCATCATGACTAGATATCTAAATTAAGTAGACTGTGTGTAAGCTAACTCCGTATTGCATTGAATAAGTATAATTGTAGAGTGAGATAGTGAAGAAAGATGGCTATAGGCCTACCACAGTAGGCCCTAAAGTTAAATATAGGATAGGCTTAGGCAGCGCTGAACGTCCGACAAATACAAAGAGACTGGTAAAGAGATTAACGCGTGAGACAACACGCTCACACTGTGGCACGGGGGGTAATTGTCCGGGGGGTAATTGGTACAGGGGGTAGTTGTCCGGGGGGTAATTGGCACGGGGGGTAGTTGTCCGGGGGTAATTGTCCTGGGGGGTAATTGTCCAGGGGTAATTGTCCGGGGGGTAATTGTCCAGGGGGTAATTGCCCTAGAACCCATATAATTATATAGTCTAGGCCCTATATAATTATAAATTTATATATGTATATACTGTATAATAGTCAGCGCATTTCTTCGGTGAGAATAATTCAGGTGGGTTCGTGGGTTCGTTGGACAGAGACGGACAGAGACACAGCCAAAGGCAAACAGAGACAGACAGACAGACAAAAAGAGAGAGAGAAGGTAAAGCTCCAAAAATAACGTTTGTTGGATGCAAAGAATCACTGCTGCTTCGCCTGACCCGATTAACCAACAAACCAATCAATCCATCAATCAATCCATCAATCCATCAATTCGTCAATCCATCAATCCATCAACCCACTCACACACCAACCCACTCACACACCAACCCACTCACACACTCATCCACCAACCCAAATCTTGCGATGGATCGATGGCAGAGTGAGAGAAGAATGCAGAGATAGCAAAAGAAGAAACAAGCTGCTTGAAAAAGAGAAAAGGATAGACTGACGGACGAAAAAAGCGACGCGAGGGAAGGAGATAGGGAAGGAAAGACGGAAAGAAGGATGGAAGGAAGAATGGATGGATGGATGAATGGAAGGATGGAAGGATGGATGGAAGGATGGATGGATGAATGGAAGGATGGATGGATGGATGGATGGATGGATGGATGGATGGATGGATGGATGGATGGATGGATGGATGGATGGAAGGATGGAAGGATGGAAGGATGGATGTATTTAAGGATGGAAGGATGGAAGGATGGAAGGATTGAAGGATGGAAGGATGGATGTATGGAAGGATGGAAGGATGGATGGATGGATGGAAGGATGGATGGATGGAAGGATGGAAGGATGGAAGGATGGAAGGATGGATGGAAGGATAGAAGGATGGAAGGATGGATGGATGGATGAAAAGAAGGAAGGAAGTAAGGAAGGAGAGAAGGAAGGAGGGTAGAGGTAGGGGCATGAACTCGACGGAGGTGGAGGGCGGCCCTGCATCAGGCAACCGTTGTTCAGGTAAAAAAAAGTATAAAACCAGACGAGCAGGGATGCAGAAGAGGGAAGAGGAGGAGGAGAAGGAGGAGGAGGCGGAGAAGGAGGAGGAGGCGGAGAAGGAGGAGGAGGCGGAGAAGGAGATGCTTTTGAGGAGGAAGAAGAATGACTGGAGGGAGATGGAAGGAAGAGAGGGCGCAGACGAAAAGTAGAACGGAGCATATAATATCCGTAGAACCGACTGGATCGTGTCAGGTCCCTCGAGGCATGCATGGAGATGGTGGTGGTGGTGGTGGTGGTGGTCGTGGTGGGGGTGGTGGGGGTGGTCGTGGTGGTCGTGGTGCTAGTAGTGCTAGTAGTAGTATTAGTAGTAGTAGTAGCAGTTGTGGAGGATGCATGAAGACTGCATGTGCCAGGAATGGATTGAGTCTTCTTCTTCTTCTACTCTATTATTATTATTGTTATCTGCTCCACAACACAACACAAACCATCTCGAGGCTGCTACACTAATAAGCCGATGTCTGCATTGCATGCACGTACGCCTCACATACATATATGAATGTTTGTATGATCGATGCAATGAATGCATGTGAGTATGTATTCATGCATACATTACATATACACATAATTATGGATGAATGCGTGCATGGGCGCCGACTCTGCGAGGCCCGTGAGTGCTCAGCACCACCAGAAATTGGCCATGCGAGGCCCGCCTATGCATGGGCACCACCAGAAATCAGCTAGCAAGATGTGTTTTTCAGAGATTATTTCTCTGTTGGCATTACTTAATATCTATAAAACCAGGACCAAGTCACGCGCGGATCTTAGATAGGCTATCTTTTTTTCTCTCAGTCTACCTTACTATTAGTCTACTCCACCTTTATCCCATGTTATCAGTGATATTTTACTTCAGGAAATAATTTTCGTTTTACTTCTATTTCAGTTCGGATGGTCTCAATTTCAGTTCTAATTTAGTTCCAGTTCTTCAAAAATTTTCAGTTATACTTCTAATTCAGTTTTCGAAATAATTTCAGTTCTCAATTCAGTTCTTTTGCTTGCGTCTTTCTGGAGCACTCATGCTTTCTCCGTGGTGAAGTTGCTGACTCGGATTAGGCCAAGTCGCATGAAAGTTTTCAGCCACCCATGATTTAGCCTGGTCCTTTCTTAATATAGGCCTATTTCTTAGTATTCTGTGTGCGCAGAGGCAAAATGTTAAAATTTTATCATAATATGTAGTTCCACAGTCATCCGTTTTAGGGCAGGCTAGACCCACGAAGCCTTGCATGGATAGGCCTAAGCACATTTATTTTGTCTATTTCCTCGCAGCAAACCTACTTAAAAAGTCCAATAGGCCTACATTATTTTCGTCATTTAGCCAAGTGATTTCCAGTCTTATCGCGAAGTTGAAAATTATAAACTTAGCCTACAGGAAAAGTCCAAATGAAAAATTGTTTTTAAACTAATCGTAATAAAGCACATGCTAGGCAAAAGATACAAAAGTTGTAAGAGTCAGAAAGTATGTGCGTATTTTAAACAAACACAGCTGCATCGGAAAAACTGTCAACTAAAATTTCCATTTTTTCATTAATTTCAGTTCGAGAATTAATTTTCGTTTTTATTCTAATTTCAGTTCGGTGTGCTCAATTTCCGTTCTATTTCAGTTTTCGTTCTTAAAACAATTTCAGTTACAGTTATAGTTACACTTAACGGAAACCAATATTTTCAGTTCTAATTTCACTTATCGTTAATGAAAATATCACTGCATGTTATATAGTCTGAACTCCTTAGTCCTCAACCGATCAAAGAATACGAGGAACACCCCGAAATCCTGCTCATTCGATCCCCTTCCGTAATTTTTTTTTATTATGGGCGAAGGCGACGATTTGAATGACATTGTTTCTTTTTATTGTCCATGTTCAATAATGTTCCTCACTACGCGAGATCTAGTCACCTTCTGAGTCCTTGCATCACAAAAACGGGAGATTGTTTTGTCTGCATTGACAAATAAGCCTTGACTAAATTGTCTGTCAAAATTATTTGAAAGACTAATTGAAAACTATTTTCCACAGTGTTAACATTTTCTCACTAAAAATTAATAGTGGTTAATGTATAGCCAGAATTGTTTGATTTCTTTTGGAAAATACGAGTCTGTTGACCTAATTAGGGGAGAGTGCTCCAAGATGACCACGCTAGCGAAGATTGTGCTTTTCTTCTGTGTGAATTCCAAGAAAAGTAGGCTACATATAATTATCAACCCAAAGAGTAATCATTTTTTAACAATTGGGAAGAACATTTATTAAGGTCCTAAATCAAGTCTTTAAGCAATGAAATAATAGGAAATTTTGATGAGATAGGCCTAAAAGCTTAAATTCACGATTTCAGGGTGAAAATAAATTTTTTAAACAATGGCAAGGATGCTTTTTAATAAATATAATAAAAAATAGAGAGGAGCACATCCTCCCCTCAAACACTTTTTCTGATCGACGCTGTGCGCCTAAGCGAGCGTCCTTTTGGTCGCGAGTTCGTCCTCTAAAACCAGGACCAAGTCTCCACATATATGAACAGAGGTAATTTCAATAAACCCTATAAAAAACTGTCCAAAAATTTTTCCCGCGCTCACGCGCGGATTTTTTCACATTCCTTTGGGCACCCCCATTCTTCGGGTCAACTCGGCGCCTATGAATGCGTGTATGAAAGCATCTGTGCATGTATTCATGCATGCGGCTTAGGCACATATGTGAACGAAATGTGTGTATGAATGCATCTATGTTTTATTCATGCATGCAAGTATGTATATATGGATGAATGTCTTAATAAATGCATGCATATAAATTTATCTAATTATGTTTATGTTCGAAATTG
>OX243813.1:40253352-40255852 GCA_945859605.1 Lumbricus rubellus
GTCGGCAGCAGCGTATAATACATGTGTGCCGCTGCTACTGTTGTCTGGCTAGACACAAGCCTCAAAGGCAGCTTCGTCTAGATCCCGCCCCCTCCTCAGTGCCCCGCCATAATCACCAGCCAATCAGAAACGAAGTTCATTCATTGTAGCCGACGCGAGTATGAAGTCTTTTTTGTGCTAGACGTATTTTATCATCGATGGTTACCCATTGAAATCATCAACTACACAGCTATTTATCAGCTACAGTTTGCAGACGCATAGGAAGGTCAGAAAAATCGGAAGCCAAAATGCAGTGGTCTACAACAGGAGAGCAAGCAGTACGTGCTGCTACTGTGCATTGTGTTCAGCCAGCCTACTCTAGTCTCTAGGCCTACTCACTGTTCAGACGTCGTTCAACAGTATCCAAAAGGGTCGGCTTTAAAGCACACTTGAACTGTAAATGCATTGAACTGCACATGCATTTATTTTCTATGGCAAACGTAACTTTGGCCTCGACCTTTCTCAGTTATTTTTTTTTTATTCAGTTGTAGGCCTATCGTTGCTGTGTGTAGGTTTCCGATAAAAGTCCTAAATGACTCAGAACTTGTGCTGAATTATTGACCTCTAACTTTCTTTGGCTGCATTCATAATTATTATTGCTGATAGTTTGTATTTGAATCTCTTCGTCGGTTGCCAACGACGTATTGTTTGTCGTCGATAATAGCATTACAATTAACCTGTATGAGAATTCCGTTGACTAGTTCTGCGACCAAACCATGGCAACACGCCAAAAGATACCGTTTACAATGGGAAACCTAAGCACCCTAAGTGTTTACCAATGTTCTATAGTGATGTTCTTTAACCATTGCTGCCCGTTCTAAGACCGCCACGGTCCAGTGTTTAATCTAGTCCCCCTCCGCTGGGGGGGGGAATTCAGGTTTCTGGGGGGGAGACAATCGAGCGTCCGAAGGACGCTCGTGAGGCGCGTAGCGCCGAGTCCCGTTGGGGGAGGGGTATGGGGAGGGGGATGTGCCCCCTCCCCATCAGAAACTTTTTGAATTTCCACATTGCAATGGTGCCATTTTAAGGTGTCATCTTAAAAAAATACCTGTACTTTTTCAGAGCCTCATCAGAAATTTTTTGAATTTCCACATTGCAATGGTGCCATTTTAACGTGTCATCTTAACAAAATACATGTACTTTTCAGTGCTTATAAGAGTGGGCTAAGACTTCAATAAATATAAGCAACACTTTAAAAATATTTTTTTTTGAGGGGGGGCTATTTCCACACTGTAATGGTACACTTTTTAAGGTGCCATTTTAGCAAAATAACTCCATTAGACTATTCAGTACTGATTAAAAAAGTGTTTTAGGATCCAATATATATATGATTATAATTACAATAAAAATATCTTTATGTATCGAGTTCAGCAGCTCAGTTCTCCTGTTGCTGAGTTATTCTAATGAATAAATGCAGACATGAATATAATTAGTAGCCTATATAAGCTGACTTTTCAGCACTGTATCAGTTTAACCCTGTTTCCCAAGTTATGTTATGAATTGCTGACCAGGACATACTTTCTGAAATCATATTTAATGGCACACAAACCAACCAAGAACTAATAAACTACCGGTTCCAAATTCAGGAAACCATGTGTAGTAATGATGTTGTTTTTTAGGTTTTACTATATGTGTTCAAATAATAGGACCAAACATTTTGAAATTTTACAGTTTAAAATTTGAAGGATACCACTGGTGAGAAGCCATTCAGTTGTACAAAAGTAGTATTTGTACAAATATTAGCAGTAAGTTATTCTCATTTTAGCAGAAGTGTGTCATATGTTATAATAGCAAATAACGTTATAACCATGCATTAACCATATAATAATTAATAGTATTACAGTAGGCCTATATTATAACAGTTCACGTAATACGATGATGTAAACTGCAACTAAAAACTATTATCATTTTGTCAAATTTTCTGGAGGGTATATCATATCTGTTTTTAGTTGTGCAAAAATAGTGTTTATACAAATATATACAGTAAGTTACTAAGTTATACTCATTGCAACATGATAGTATCATATATAATAATAGTAAATAATGTCATGATAATCATATGACAGTAAATATTATCACGGTATATTATAACACTTCATGTAAAACAATGATGAAAACAGTAACTAAAAACCAATATCATTTTGTCAAATTTTTCTGGAAGGGGAAATGTCTATCCTGGGGGGGGGGAACTTTCCCCCCCCAGAGACGTCTAGATTAAACACTGGCCACGGTCCCCATACATGATACATGCACTTCACAATTCCTAGTCCAAGCCAATTGGACCCCCATCATGCCTACTATATATACCCATTTTCTGCTTTAGACTTGGCTGTGGAATGGTGTAGCATGCAAGAGAGAGGGCTTCACAGACTGGAGGCAATCAGTTGTTAGCGACTATTTCGCCTAAGAAAGACACCATGATTGCAGATAGGCCTAGGCTACCTCATTCCACAAAAGATTC